>OX392463.1:135433365-135764628 GCA_947623515.1 Neoascia interrupta
AAAGCACGGGAAGTAGTTGCACATTTGCATCGATTGTGGGCGTGTCTTTGGGCGGATTGAAGAACGGTCGGAAGGACTTGAATAATACTTGTGCATTCATATCAAGCAAAGATGCTGCAGCCACAAATGAACTAAAACAACAAAATCATATTTGTTTTCTCTCATACCTTTTAAAAAAAAAATGTCGAATAATTCGGCATGTTTCGAAAAGCGTAACTAAGAAGTGAATGAATTCATAAAAATTTACGATGATTGGATGTATTGTACTTTTTTATATACTTACTTGTATTTTTGAAAAACGACAAAAGACATACCTGAAAAAGAAAAGAAGCATTATTACAAACGAACTAAATAAATAATACACAAAAAAAAAATTTAAATTATTAACTTCAAAGCAAACGTAGGCTGAGCTGAAAGGTTACAAAATTATAACTTTATTTTAAACTGAAATTTCGGCAAAAGGCTTTAAAGACCTTTTAAAGAAGGTCTAGGAGGTTACGCGGTATGATATGGATATGATGTTTACAACTTTAAAATTTCAGCGTGTGCAAAAGAATCTTTTGCCAAGATGTTTTTTTGTTGTTATTCAAAAAAAAAAAATAATAATACTGCCGAAGTGTTGAAGTTTAGCTGTCGATGGGAGTGGAAACGAAAGACTAAATTATCGCTACTAGTTGCTGGCTAACCAAATCTACACAGCTTAATCTGAAGAGGAGTTTTTCTAAAATCTACACTGACAAAAACACTTAATATATAAATGTCTTCAAAGCGGCGATTTTCGCTATCCTGGCTACAGGCTATAATACGCTGTATTCGCTGTATTGGGACTTACAGGTGGAGGGCAAGAAGCATATGCGCTTACAGTGACAGAACGACTTCGCTCGGACATCTGCAAGGAGTCAGCGTCGTTTCTTCTATCTCCTAGAAGAATTGACTACAAACTACTTGTAGGCGGCCTTAAGAGCCACCAAGCTTTTTCTAAACACTTGATTGTGTTATAGGTTTCAGCGAAACCATCACCTATCCTGTGGATAGAACGACGATACAGCGAAACACTTCCTCTGCAGTTGTTCTGTCTTTGCTCGCATCAGGTGGCGGATTATTGGGACTGACGTGGTGAGTACCTCACACCTAAGCTTTCTTCATCACTAAAGGTCCTTCTCATAATTCTTCGATGATCTTTGGGACTGACGTGGTGAGTGCCTACACCTAAGCTTTCTTCATCATTGAAGGTCCTTCTCATAATTCTTCGAAAGAAAGGAAAACCAAAACATTAATGTGCGGTGTCTGCATGAAAGTACAATGAACCAGTAGTTGTGTCTGAGTGCTCCATCGGATAGTAGCAACTTAGAACAAAAAAAGACTTCCTTTTTTTTTTTTTTAATAAAATCAACTTTTTTAATTATTATTAGATAAAAAAGCACGACCCTATTGATTTCACTTTCAAGCCATTATCTAAATTGCAGTTTGCAATCATAAACCAACAGCATGCATGAAATCCTTTTTCACATCAGTGAAATGGTTGCTACATTCTTGTTTTGGCGAAATGTGCTGTGAGAAATTAAGCTTTGTCTAAATAGCTGATAGCTAAAATGTCATGGCCAGGGATGAAAATGCTGGACTCGAAAAAAGTAGCAAACTGCCCAAAAATACGAAGTAGATTGGCGAAAAATGTAGCAAATGTGTTATGATTACAAAACACTTCCTATTTTAGTTCATTTAAACAAAGACAATATGCGGAATTCACGAGCTATTGCTGAGTTTGGAATTCAGTGACTTAACAATAGTAAAAAGCAAACAATTGAATTGAATTTGGCTAATAATAAGTTAAATTTTACACTGCTGAAATACGAAGTAGATGCGGTTTACTACGTAGCAGATGGAAATTGAGAAAAAGTGAAGTAGATCTACTACATATGAAGTAAATTGTCATCTCTGGTCATGGCTAGTTACCACCCACAAGGGTAGTGACCCACAAATACATTCTAAGTTCTTAAAACATTCCGCTAAATATTCAGTGGTCTCCCAAATTGCATTCGAATCTTTTGAGAAACTAAGGCTTCAACTGCTGCAGCCTTCCCTTTGAAAATTTCGATTCGAAATGCGAAGAAAAATCAAGTTAACACACACTATTTAACCGAAATAATATATTTCTCTTACGACAAACTATGTCGTAAATTTTAGTCTGTCACCGAGTAAAGCCATCATCAGACCCAGAAAACAATTCAACGATCTTGCCTACATTGTGCACTCTCGTCAAAAACAGCCAAGTTGTACATACTATAAATACCTTTAAGCACGCCCTAAAAGCCTGAATCCCTTGCTCTTGTAACCCATAAATGCCATCTATGAAACTGAAATTCAAACAACAAAAGGCAGATATCGTAGAAAATCTTTTAAATATTACAAATTTAAGTGCCTATACTGTCCTAAAAACAAAAACAAATGGCAGTGCACATTGAGGGCACTATAAAGCTAATGGCCAACTGCCAGATGCTGCCCACTCGAACACAACATCTGCTGCAACAAGACTGTTTGATAGCAAGGCGGTTGGCTTTCTTCAATATGCTCTGCTCGACTTTTTTTTGAGGTGACAAATTAGAAACTAAGTTCCATCTAATGCTCTAATACATCTGTCAGCACGAAATTAATCCTTCACTCATCCGATGTAGGAAATCAAAGGAACTTACAAAAACTGGAAGTCACTAAAAAAAGAGTTCCACTTGGGAATATCAAAACGTTTTTGATTAGTGATGCTTTTCTAAAAGTAATTAGACGCAACCTACAATCTTTCTATAGAAGACAGGCGTGTAACAAATTAGACGCCTCGAAAAGTATGTTTCCCGTCATCTTTTGCAATGCATCAAGTCCGCGTGGCTTGATGAAATACAGGTCAGTTTTTTGCTTGAATATCTTGAAATTAATTGAACTCAACTGTAATTGACTAGACAAGAAGTGGTTCATTCGAGGGAATTCAAATTCAAATTTTAATTCTTCCACTAGAATTCAATTTCATTTGCTTCCGGAGGAAATCAAAGGAAAAATTCTTTAATGAAATGGTGGGGGTTTTTCCCTTTTTTTTTTTTTTGAGTTCTGGGTGGCGTTAGTGATTTTTTCGCTTGCGTTGGATGTCGTGTGGATGATTTTCGAAAGGTGAAGTGATTTATTTTTGGAATTTTTCTTTCCGAAAGGGATACAAAAACTATAAAAAATTTGTCGAGGACAGCATTTTTTACGACTAGTTTTTTGGGACAACCTTTATCCGTTTACAGATCACACCTTTTGAGAGCATTTGTGTTTGCTGGGATCCGCAATATGTTGGCGTATATGTAGACTAAGTTTTTATTTTTCTCATTAGGTGTACTTTTTTCTGATCCCAGTATTTTCTATACTTGTAGTTCACATCATTGGTTCGTCGTCGCGGACGTTATAAAAACGTATCGTCAGATTCCAGTGCAGAAGAGGAGGCAACACCTTATCAAACAAGAAATGACGAAATAATTCCCAACCTCACCTTTGTTTTAAATCAAGACGGAAGTCGAGACCAGCATGCAAGGTCTGGGCCTTCTGGATCGAGGTCCGAACAAAGAGACATTACAAAATTTCTAAAACGCGGAGTTGTAATCGAAATGGAGACAATAAAGAGTATCACAAGCGCAAGTGAAGAAGCAAGTATAGAAGAGGACATAGAAGAAGCCATATCCGCAGGCAGTAGTTTTGGCCTAAGTGAGGCTCGTGGTGGTGAGGAAGATAATATTGCGGCAAAGAAGCGAAACCTCTTCGGGCTGCACCTGAGCGATCAAGAGGACGATCTTGACAAAGACGATATACGGCCAGCAGAAAAGAAGAGGAGTGAACCTAGTGAGCATGTAGTGGGCAATCGAGATGTGAGCGGGGCCCCAGGCACATTATCGTCGTACAACGTTGACGACGATGAGTTGTTCAAAATCGATGACGATCAATTATCGGGAGGGAAACTTGCGCAACACTTTGTGTTAGAATCCTCCGAGCATAGTAAAGGCAGAAAAAATGACAAGACATTTGATAAAGATGATAGTGACGAAAAAAGTCTGACAAACCAAAGCACAGCAAATGACGTATCAGAGATTAATGACGAAATCTCGACGGAAATTAATCAAACGAATAGTTTGCCAACAAAACCAAGCTTGCCAGATGTGGAACTGGAGCAAAGGGCATATAAGAGCTTAGACGCTTTATTAAACTCAGAGACACTAGACGAGAGCTTAGATTCGATGCATTCAGAAAAAGATCATTCTTTGGGCGAGGAGTTGGTTCAAGTGAATGAGTCTGTCGAAATGACTTTCGAAACTAAAGATCTGAGTTCATTGAACCCCAGCTTAGCGCAAAATGAAAGTTTAATCGATAGACTTTTGGCCGATAGTCCAGCACAAAAAGCGGACGAAAGTAACGAGTCATCTTCTTCGAGTAGGGATGACGATATTCAACAGTTAAAACAAAGGATTATGGCTATAAAGCTGCAACAGTCGGCTCAACAGCCGAAACCTCAAGCATTAGACCAACAGACGGAACCATCAACTATAGTCGTGAAGCAGATGGAACGTGTGCCTAGTGATTTCAGCAAGGATGTACTCGAGGATATCACAGAGGAGTCAGAGAAGCAGTCTTCTTTGTCACCTTCTAGTGACAACCTAAGGATACAGCCTTCGTCGAGTGGAACTGATGCACCACCAGTTTCACCAGTAAATTCTATGCACGTAAGTAATCACGACAGTGTTGTAAGTTTGAGTATGGTTCAAATGCTTGAGGAAAAAGTGTCGGAGTTGAAGGCAATTGTTGCCGTCAAGGATGCCTGTTTGGCTTCCCTCACTGTACAGTTGGATACGGCACAGCGCCGAGAATCAAATTCGAACGGCGAACAACCGGCTTCAGGTCGAGATTCGAGTAGTTTGATGACAAGTTCCACGGAATACCGGACTCTGCAGGAAGAACTTGGCTGTACAGTGAGTTAACAAAAACATTAATTAGTATCTTCTTTTACACAATTTTCTTTTCTAGACAATGGATTTCTACACTGAGTTGACAAGACGAGATGAACTCATTACAAAACTCACCGACTCTCTACAGCAGTCACTGCAAATCCGTGAGAATTTACAGAGCGAAAGTGAAAAACTCACGACGGAAGTGCAGTCCTTGCGAAAACAGCTCACCGAAACTCTAGACAACACCCGACGATCTTATTGGCCTCGTGACCAAGAGAGTAACGGCCAGAGAATTTCTGAAATTTCCATTGATTTGGTTAGCGAGAGTGACGATGATTTGGATCGCCACTTTCTTACTGATAATGAGGACAAAACTTCACGGAACTCCCGTGAAAGGCAGTTGTCAATACCCCGTACTATGGAGACATATGATTTTGGAGATTCAGAGGTGCAACCGATTAGCAAACAGATTGAACAGTTCCAAAAGTATCTTACACCTAACGAAGTTCGTCTGTTCTTCATGGTACAGAAAAAGTTCGATGATTTTCTCAGTCAGGAACTGGAGAAGGCTCGCATGAAGTATGACGGAGAGGTAAAAATTTTAACGGACCAAATGGACACGGAGAAGGTAGAACGAGACGCAGAAATCAATCGCTTGCGTCAGCTCCTGACGAGTGTGAAAAATGGATCGACTGAACTTATGCAATTGCGGCAGGAAATGGATGCCGTTCATGCGAAGGAGATGGAGGATTTGAGGCAGTACTTTGAAAAGAAGTGTGCCGATCTAGAGAAACAGTGAGTAGCAAGTTAATGAACACAATAAGGGGTACGTTTGCAATTTTTGCTTTGTCGTAGGTATTCGGATGAAGTCTTTTCGCAAAAGAGTCAACGCCTAGATTGCAGTTCGTCGGAGGCGTCTGATCAGGAAATGATGCCTGACGAAATAGCTCCACGGTCAAAGGAGTCAAGTCCGAGAAAAAAGACAAAAGCCGAACTATTGTCAAGTCCAAGCCATAGGCAATTGACACCGAATCTTTTGGATTTAGGAGCTGGCGGTGATTCAGCTCGAGTAGATGACAACGCAAATGATATGGTGAGTAATAATAGTTAAGTGGGAGTGGATATATGTAGTTGCGCAAACGTTCAAATCTTCTGGCATTAAATAGACTTTATTTATATATCATAAAAATATGTAGAAAAAAGTTCTGTGGAAGCTTGGAACAAAGCTCTTTATTTGGAACTAAACTCTGTGAGAAAAGCAGGGGTTGCTTAACTCCTGAGAACGAATTATTGTTCACTCAAATTACCTTGTCTTCGGATCAAACTCTGTCTTCTAATAATAGCTCATCTTAGAAAATAAAAAAAACTATAATCGTTCACGAAGGAAACAATACGTGGTTTATTTCTTTTTTGGACGCATCGCAAGCCCTAGAGTTAAGCGAATGTATATCATAGACCTATTTCTAAGCAAGGCATAAGCTTTAACTCCGAGCATTAGCACTTGCTATTTTTTGATTTATGCCAATTACCGCCTTCCAAAGAAGAAATAAATGTTTCGAGGTGAAACCTCAGGGAAAGTCAGGGAATGTCGAAATTCTGACAGCAACCAGAAAACATTCAATAATTTAGAAATGATTATTTCTATTAAAAAAGCTGTGCCAAGCGGCCTTAGAAGTTTTTTAAGCGGTCCGTCCAAAAATGTATGGAAAAAGGTATCCTATTATGGTATCACTAAGTTTTCCGTCCGTCCAATCGCGTTATAATTCCGGAACGGTAAGTCGTAGAAAGAGAACATTTGATGTGCTTTTGAACTGCAAAAATATTCAGAGGGCAATTGTTTTAAGCACAAAAAACGGTTTGATTACAGTTTGAAGTTTCATGAGAAAATAGATTTATGTTTTTCAATACCTTTTTTAAGAAGTTTAGCAGGCAAGAACTAGAAAAACAAAACGTAAGTTAAGTAAATAATTAAGTTAAACGGAAACATTGAACAATATTGAAGACACGTATAAAATAACTCTAAGGTAATTAAGTGCTTGAGTTATATTTTTCAAGAAAAGTCTTAATACTGCCGTTTTTACGCATTTTCGAAAAAAAAATCGCACAAATGAAAAACGTCCCCTTTTATCTCCGGTATTATTAAATCATATAAAAAAATCACCCGTATCCGGAATTGTCCAAAATTTCAAGGAAAATTATAGCGAACTTTGAGATTTCAAAAACTTCTGAGACAAACAAGAAAACATATAAGCATTTTTTAAAACGACTTTTTGAAGTCTTACTTACTTGACGGTCTTTTATTAGGCTTGGAAAAATAAGGTTAGAAACGACAATTTAAAAAAAAAAAAATAACGCAGCTTTCCTTCTTTTTTAAGCTTTGTGCTTAAATCAAATCTAAATAGGATCGCTTTTATCCTTTAGCTTCTAGAAGACTTAAAAAATTGTTTTTGAAAAGCTTCTATGTTTTTGAGTCAAATCTCAGAAGATTTTAAAACTGTAAAATTCGCTATAATTTTCCTTAAAATTTTGGACGATGAGATTTCTCCAAACAACACCAGACAAAAGGGACACACACACATACACGTTTTTTCATGCATTTTTGCAATTTTCTTCATAAAATGCATCAAAGCGGTAGTATTTAAACTTTTTTCTGAAGACTATGACCTTTGAAGTACTTTTACTATGACTTTGAGGTACTTTTCACGTGTATTTAATATTGGCTTTGTGCGCTAAGCGGTTGAAAAGTTATGGCCTCAAACACTTTAAAAAACGCCTTCGCTTATACCTCTATTTCTCGAACGGTAAAAAGTATTATTTTGAAATAAATAACGATCATAGCTCATCTTCTGAAATTTGATAGAGAACTATAGCAAACATTTAATAACTTCGAAAATTGGATTCAAAAACCTGAAAGCATTTTAGCATCTAGTATCTTAACGGTCATGATCATGACTACCTACTATAAATTTGGTTGAAGTATGAAACGTTCACAAGGCAAACCAACTACTTTAACAATTTTTAAAATTACCATTTTCAACCTGATTTATTTTAAGGTTATCTAAACAAGCTTTCTACCTTTAAAAATATTTTTTTTCTTGCTTTTTATTGATTATTTCTCGAGGTTACTTTATAGAGAATTTTCCGGAAGTGAAAATACCTATACAAGCATGTATACGGAGCTATATACATACTTAAATATCTTACACATAATAATTCTGATGAAGTGATTGATTTTCAATGTATTAGGCCCATTTCATACATACCCGGCAGCCGGCTACCCGACACCGGTTAACCGGTCGGTTTGCAGGTGTGAACGCGTACATAAGAACATTTTCCCAACGACCGCGTAGCCGGTGCCGGTTACGGGCCTTAGGGGCGCTTTGACTGGTAATTTATTTTTTTAGAAAGAGCATTTTATTAAGTTTTTTAAATGGTATGACACGGCGAATGCTTGATTTTCAATGTATTAGGCCCATTTCACACAAACCCGACACCGGTTAACCGGTCGTTTGTATGGCCAACAGAAGACGCACATAAGAACGTATTCCCAACGACCGCGGCGAGTGCTGCACGCAATTGGTCTTGAATTTTGCATATTGGTCCTACAGATTTGCATACAGAGCAAGATGACCATAAGACCTATTTCACATATACCTGGCTGCCGGCTAACCGGCACCGGCTACCCGGTCGTCAGAAACACATTCTTATGGGCGCGTTTACACCAGAATCGGAAAATCGTTCCAGGTTGCCCATACAAAAGACCGGGTAGCCGGTACCGGTAAGCCGGCTGCCGGGTATGTGTGAAATGGGCCTTATGCTTTTTTTTTATTAACTTCGGTTACTTATAGTAATTGTGTTGAAAATCGATTTTCTAAAAAATTCGAAAGCGTCTCGTATGGCAAAAACCGTGCTTAAATGGTCTTAGCCCTACAAATCTGTAATCACAGTAGAGAATGACCAGTGTTGGAGTTTTTGCCAATTTTGGTTACCTATATTGATTATTTCTAACAATAAGTAAAATTCACTTATTTATTTTTTTATTTCAGAAAACAAACATTGAAGAAATCAAATCATTCTATCAGTCAAAAATTAAAGAATTATGTAAAAATCATGAGGAAACGGTGCGAAAGTTGAACGAGAAATTAAAGCACTACGAGGATAAGTTCCCCGAAGATGATTTTATGGTGAGTATTATCAGTTGTTAGATTACCAAAATATGATATGCAAAATATTTTGCACGGCTATCTTTTTTTTTAATTAACTCACTTAATATTTTATAAATGTTTTGCATTTTATTGGGTGGGTGAAGGAGAAACTGAAATCAATAAAGTCATTGTCTACAATGAAGTACAATAATCATCCACACTATCATATGCCTATACATATTTACTTTACATTGAATTTTCCAAACATATTCAAATGATAGCTAACTGATAGATGACATAAAAACTATGACTGTCGCTTTAAGAGTCTATACTCGAAGCATTAGTGGCACACTAAAAAAAAATTAGTTCTTTTTTTCAACTAATATTAAAATGAATGCCAATACCTACTTAAAAATCTTTCTAATTATAAATATAACAATTTATTTCTTAATTATACATTGAGGAGAGTAATATAACCTCACAGTCAAGGTAAATCAAAATCAAAATGACTTGAAAACTTTGGCTTTTCCTAAAATTTCGATATCTATTAAAGAACACATGCCCTAAAATCTTTCTTAGCAAATAACCCTAGATATTTAACCCCTAGTAGATAATCATTTCTAATGAAGCCCCATTGTCGGGACAAGGATTTTGATGGGCAATTTTTTTAAGCCTGTATTATGAACAGTTTATTTCCTATTTAAATGGAGTTTTGGTATTGTTACGATTTTTTTGTCTCTTTGATATCATCAAGCTTAGAGACTGCCCAATATTTTTACGCAGTAATCTTCGTTTATGCCGATGCCTTATTTGTTAATTTTCTTATGCTGCAGAGCATCTTTATGAATATCTTTTTCACACGTTTGTGTCGTTGAAAGGCTATGCACTTCTAGATTTTTTAATATCCTGAATTGAGTTCGTTTAAAGTAATTTAAAATAATTACCACGCTTTTAAAATAATTAGCGAGACCAAAAAATGAATTGATTTATACATTTCGGAATGTTGACAACTCGTATTCACTATTTATGACAATCTGTAGTAGCTCATACAATACGTTTATTATTTCGCTTTTTCCGAAGTAATAATTGATTTGATTTTATCTAATCTAACACAGATATTTTTGCTAGTTAGGAACCATGAGTACATTTTTATAAGAAACATGCCTAAGATATGTTTAAAGAAAACCTTCACCCAACCAATGAAAAATAAACGTCAAACAAAAACTCAACTGTTTATAAATATAATTGTTGTGCTAACAAGCATGTGTTTTTTTTTACTTCTCACACTTCTTCCTGCGCAAATCATACCCATTTCTCATAGGTTAAACCAAAAACCCCTCCTAAGACCCCTATTCAAACCACAAAAAGTCCCAATACCTCCCTCCTTATAATTGACCATGATGAACTTAACAACGAAGAAAGTCAAGTGATACAAAAAATCATTGGCGAATACGATCGGCGCTTGCAGGAACAAGTGACCCTGGCGCGAGAAGATATCGTTTGTGAGTTGGAAAATCAAATTCAGGTGAGTGGCCCGGGATAAATGTGTGCGAATGTGTGTAGTTATTTTGTTTGTAACTCAATTTGGTAGCTACGAAGCACCGCCTAACACTTTCTCTAATCACAAACTAATGATTCATAGTGTTGCTGCACTGTTTTTTTTACTAACGCTTTTTGTTGGACTATAGCCAATATTTGGCCGCCCTTAGAACCGTAAATTGTGTTTGCCGCTGATCCCTACCCCAATGCGGCACGCATTGGCTAGGGGTGATCTCATCATTTGGCAGTAAATAGAAACAAAATATAATTATTTTTAGAACGCCTCACGAAGTTTTGAGAGGGTTCCGTTCGTTTTTGTGCCACACGCTCGGGCAAAATTAGATGTACATTATTCTTTCTTTACATTTTATTATTTTAGCAAAATGTGGCGACAGACGCTGTTTTGTCAGCGTAGCCAAAGTGGAAGTAGGTGATGCGATCTGCTGAACTTTGGCAAACAAACATGTACACACATTGCATCGTTGGAGGTGGGTTATGATTTGAATTCTTGGCAGGCAGCACGAAGTGTCTGTAGAAACTTGTAGATATCTTTGTTTGGTAACATAAAAGTTTACAAAAAGAAGGGCAGTATTTGAATCAGGAAAACACCATAAAGGAGCCAAAATGCAGAGTGTCCCATAAGGCCCTTTATCGCGTAAGATGTGAAGAAACAAAAACGAAAAGGTTTTCGCGAAGGTGTTGAAAACATGTACCAGAACTGTAAAGGCTTTACAGTGTAAGAACGCTGTTTCGTTCTTACAAATTTTCGTTTTGAGGTTTCAGTGTTCATGGTTTTTCGCGACAACATCGTTTAGAACAACCGTGCACAATCGTTTTTGAACAATCGTGCACTTCTGCTAACACCTTTAAACTAATTGAAAATATATGAATAATAAATATAAATATGAATAATAATAAATGAAAATATTGGCTCATCTGTTTCTGGCTTTGCTCAAATTTAACCAAAATTTTGTTGGATCCTGAGCAAACATACCTATATTCAGTAAGTTTAGAATCGGCCAAACATTCTTCTCATTTCAGCAAATAATAATTCATTTTCACATACAAACATTTGAGAAAATTAAAAGAAGGCGTTTAAAAAATTGGTTCTTTTATGGAGTATTTAGTTTCAATTCTAATGCAAAAATTGATGTGAGAGCGTGCCATATCAAGTTTTTCCATGAATGAGGAAATGGAATCCATGCCACCGTGCCATTTTTATTGATGCACGATCGTGCCACATCGGCAACGCTGCCTGAAACAGATTTCAAATCCGTTAGCATTGCTTCCAAAAGCTCAAAACTCTCGAAAACTCTCTCCTGATTGTTCAGTCATACATAACCATTCCAGTTTAAGAAGCCAATTTTGTTGGGTAACATGCCTTTCTTAATTTTTGCATTTGTTCCCTAAGACACAAAAGATATAGATAGAAAAAATGTTTCCTTAACTTTTTTATATTTTTTTTTTCTTAAAAAAAAAATTATATATGTAAGTTTATTGTTTTTTTTTTTCAAAGCTTTTTGTGCTGGCCTAACGTTCATGTGGTTGGGCTTGCTTCGAATCAGGTTGATGTAAAACGAGTGGCTCAGAAGCTAAATTGTTTGATGATGCTTTTACGTTTTCGAGTTAAACCTCATACATTTTTAAAACTGTAAAATTCTCTTTTTTGTTTTTGAATTTAAAGAAATGATTTCTGATACGCGTTATTTTTGAAAGTGTTTTATTTTTATTTTAATCGCAGAAAGAATGCGATTCCAAATTGCCAGAATTGGAGAATATCTTCGCATAAAAAAAATCTTTTCTGATTCATTTTCTGGCATCCAGAAAAAAATTTCTGAACAGACATAATCATAATCATCTTCCAGATCGAAATTGTCCCATTTAACAAGTTTTATTTAGCTGCCTGTAATGTATGACAAATATAACACAACTTTCAAAATTTTGTGAGATAAACTGAAAAAGCACAAAAGAGGAAAAACGAGGGAAAAGTCACTTAAAACCTTTAGAAATTCAGTTTTAGAATATGTTTTGTCGGCAATAAAAGCAGTTCAAAATTGAATTATTCAAGTTTTGGTACATATAAATATGTATATACTCATCTTAACCCTCCGCCAATTTTTCCAGATTGTTCGATATAGTATACTTCGGAGAGTGTTTTGTTTTAATTTCCCAATCACACCTTACACTGTCTATCACCTTAAAGAAATTCCTGTTTCCACCTATCGCTGAATCAAAATTAATTATAATTTCATCACATCCCAAACATCAACACATGTCCGTCAAGCATTACATCAAAGCCATGAACCACACAATTTTATTTTCCCTACAATCCCGCTTGATACTTGTTAAGACTGACAAATAAACGCACCACATCCCGAACTATGACCAGGGAGAGAACATTGAACTTAACATAGATAAAATTAAACGATCACCCCAATCATTCCTATAGAGAAGCTACAGGCTGCTTCAGCCTCATGTCAAGTTCTTCCCGCATTGTCGTCTTGAACTTCATCGTCTCTCTTCCCTTTTTCATGGTTGATTGTTATGTGTGTTCCCTTTGTTAAGTGAATAAATAGAAATTCATTCGGAAACAAAACTAAAATTAGAATTCAATTGAATTTTACGATGTTTGTTGGTAGACATTTTCATAATAACATTAGCGTTGCTTTGGCGCGACAAATGTTATCCAACACAACAGGATACAACACACAGCAGGAACGAATTAGTCGATATTGAATTGTGTGAGAGATGTTTGGAGTTAAGAGTGTCGGGAAGGTGTACCATAATTGACAGCACACAATTTAAGGCCACTGATACTCCTTATACATCAACTACATTTCGTTATCCTCCGTCTTCAGAAGAAAAAAAGAATGATTAATCAGTAATCCGGTTTTTAGCCCGGTCTTCAGTCGGTTTTGAAAACCATTTCTTTGGGGAACGACAGGTGTTTGCGATTCAGTACCTACTACAAGTCGATGCAAGTTACTTATTTGTGAGTACCTACCTACTCAATCGTTTTATCGAGTCACCTGCGTTAGAATTTAACCTACACGGGGTCTACTGATAAGACCAGGACTTCAAACTTGCAGTCCTGCATCTGCTCTCCTTCAGCAACACCTACCATAGTGCCTTATAGAAACATGTCCATACCTCCTGTCCAAACGGTCTGATTAAAAAAAACCGTAGCCAAAAATAAGCGGTTTGTATTTTTTTTTGTAGAATTGAAGCAATATTTAAAAATTTACCTTAAAGTTGTAGGTTGATATGTAAAAAGGAGAAAAAAGAAAAGTTATTAAATATTCCAAACTTCGAAAAAAAAAATAATAATAATAATTGATTAAAATTTTGAACCTTTTATATTCATCTTTATTTAAAATAAAAATGAAGGAACCTTTCATAGCAAATATTATGTGGCTGGGATAGCAAAGACGTAACTAATCCTGGATTTAATGGCTAAAATAACTGAATAAGAAGTTGTTAGTACTAACTTTTCAGGTTATAAGTTAAAGATATACGTTGCCTTTGTTACAGATTAGCATAAACACCGCAAAAAGCTAGAGTTGTTGGTCAAAGCCACTTCTGATATGAAGTGCCGTGGCGTAGTAGCCAGTGTGCCTGCTTATTACGCGGGAAGTTTTTGATGGGTCCGCATTTCCGCGAGAATGTTTGTTGTCCGAGATTGAAAATCGTCTCAAAATCCTTCTCAAAGATAAAAAATTGTTGCGAGCAGGTGGCTCACATCGAGCTGTTGCCCACATTTTGTCCATAGCTCTTTAAAGGTTTTTCGTTGATGATTTAATGGCCACCTGCAACCAGCGTAGTCTTGTCATCTTTATCTTATCATCGTCTCTTGTGAAGAGCAACAAAGGATTAAACTGAGGACGCTTCCCAGTATCGTATCAAGCACGGAAGTCTACTTTCCAGTAAACGCTTGTCTTTACCATCTATGTGGAATTGCCCACCGTGAGATTAAGCAAAAAAGGCACGTGCTCACGTTAAGCGCTTTCATATCATATCTTTCCCGGTCAGGATTCGAACCCGGGATTCCGTGCATAGTGGTCCCATACACTAACCACTGCACCACTGCACCACGGCACCAACAATTCTTTTTAACACAGCGAAATAATCACGGTAGACCCCTAAAACCTTTTAGACACATGATCGAGACCGGTAGGTGCATTGATTAGGCCATATTCGTCCATCCGTCCGTCTGTCTGTCTGTATGTGTGAAGCTTTTAAGTCTTTAAAACTAAGCTAAAAAAGCTGAAACTTGGAAAGTAGCTTGGCTCTCATTTTTAGAAGACAAAGAATGAAAATTGATAAGAACCGCCCACAGCCACGCCCATAATAGACTTGAATGTCAGAGTCAAGTTAAACAAAGCGTAAGAGTTCAAGTCTTGGTGTATCATAATAGCGGGCCAGTAGCCGTTATAGCCCATAGGATAGGAGGTAAATTAAGTTTGTCACATAGATTGTAACACGGTGAGATAATAATGGTAGGCCACCAAGACCTTAAGGGCATATGATCGAGACCGAATTTTGAATCGAATAAGCCATGTCCGTCCGTCTGTATGTCACATGTTTTTAAGGCCTTAAATTTTGAGCTAGAGTGCTGAAATTTCGTACGTAAAGTCCACGTCATGCGAAGCAGTACAAGCGTAAAAATTATTGAAATCCGCCCAGAGGTTTCAAAACTGTAAGACGTTCTAAAAGGCTGAAATTTGACATTTAGTATCTCCTAATGAATATAAAACACAAAAAAGAAAAGTTGAATTGGTAAACCCCTCCAGTGGGCGTTGCATCTATTTTAAGGGTAAATTTTCATATGCAGTTTACTCAATATTTTTACTCCAAATTGAAAAAATTTCGCTTAATATTTTATGTAGAAAACGCTTAGTTCTACATTTTGTTCATACAAGACTTTGGGCCGCGCCCACATTTGTTAGGCAAAATTGAATAAAAACCTAAAATTATCCAGAAAAACCTAATTTCGACTGGCTTTGAGCCTAATTTAGGAATGCATGAAATAAAAAAAGTAGCAGGTTAGGTAAGGGAGACTTAATTCCAGATTTCGGTCACATAAAGTTATTAGCCACGTCGCTTTTAAGGGGTCGATTTTTCAAAAATATTGAATTTGAAGCAAAAAGCGCAACTTGGAAATATCTGTGGAAATATCTTATAATTGATAGTTTATAGTTAGGGGTGGTTGGACCACGCCCCTTTTCGAAGTTTGCACTACTTAAAAAATGTAAAAAAATAACAATGCCATCAGCATTTTAAATGTGGGATAGGATGGGATATTCAACGATCCGTTTTACGGACTGTATCTTCTGCGTACACACTGTAGCACTTACTCACTGGTTCAACATTAATTTTTACTTTTTCTCATGGTTCTAACGAAAAAAGAATAAATTGACTTTATTTTAAGCACACGACCATTTGAAGGGGCATGGCTAGTACAAAGAATTGACAAACGATATACAAACTCAGGACAAAAAACTTGTAAATTTAGTGTTCTAGGGTAAATAGGGTCGGTTATTTAGAAGTTCGTTGCAGAACTCTTGCACTTACTCACTTGTTTTCGATAACGATAGTCAATATCTTTGCGAAAACGCAAAGATTTAAATTATTAAAATAAGAAAATATTTTAATAGCTTACGACGCAGGTTTATCAGCCTATTGTGGTCTAAACTAACTTCCTTAAACTAACGATGGAAGTTTTTTGTTTCGCTTTTTTTCGGATCCTTGTCCATTTATAAATAATGTCTTTGCTACAAATTTCTATATTCCAAATATTTTATTTCCCAAATAATCTGCACTGATTCATTCATGCGTTAATGACATAAATGTTTTAAAATTTCCTTTTTTCGAAAATTTTTTTTTTCTCTCAAAGATATATTATTTATTGCAAATTTTCGATTATTCTCAATTTGAAATATCTTCAATCTTTTCCATGCCACCACTTTTTAAAGAATTTCAAAGTCTCTTTCTCTGTGTCCGTTATGCCTCTGCCTTGTTTGAATACTCCCCACAGCACATTGTATAAGCTGTGGTGTTTTCCTGTAGAATTCACCACTTGATGTGTGTGTATTATTTATCCCAAACAAATTCACTTGCCGGCTTTGAATATTTTGTTTTCGAATTTAGTATACAACGGGACTTTTGTGCGATCACACAGAGTACGGATAGATTAGGCGGGTTTTATAAGCTTTTAGCATTTTTCGTCGTCTATTGATAGACACATTAAACAGCATCTGCTTTTGCAGCATAAGTGCGTCACAGTTGAAACAATTTTGCGTTGCCGCATAACTTTTTTGGCGACAGCATATAGAGACACAACAATTTAAAAATTGCGCGCGAACAAAACAAAACCGTCGGTACAAAGTACAATTTGATTGAAAATAGATTTAGAGTGTAACGATACCTTTTTCAAAATATTTTAAATTTTGATAGCACTATTACAAGCCAGAACATTTAAGAGATTTGAAAGTGCAGTGGTATTTCGTGCTAAGGACAAGCACGTGAAAGCTTGTACTTTTGGAGTAGAAGGCATTTTGCAAACTTTTGGTGGCAACCGCACATGTCGTGCATATTTTTTGGTTTTTGGCTGAGGGTGAATTGAGGGTAAGCGTTTTTTTTTCTTGTAATCGTTCGCATTTTTAAAGTTAATGGTTTCTGGGTCTTTAACGAAAAATGCGGAAGCATCGGCGTGTTCGCTTGGAAATTGGAACATTATGTGCAATATGGTTGAAAATAAGGGAAGGCAATAGAGAGGATAATATACCGAGCGCATTTATGGTTATAGCTTCAGCATTCGTACACCGCAAAACGCTCTCCCATGTCATGTCCATCTCCCACATCTGAATCGTGTCTTGCATTTTCCATTTTTCGGTTAAAGTCCAAAAAATACAAAAAAAAAACTAGGAATTCTGTTAAATTTCGCAAAATGAAATCATTTCCATTTTTATGAACAATTTAATTTTTTTTTATTTTGTGGAGAAAAGAAAATGATAAACGAAGGAAGACAAACCAGGTAGGTTAACTATTTAAAAATATAATTTAAAGTCGCAAATATGTTAACTAGTAAATATGTTTTTTACAGCCTAAATAAAATCAGCAAGTGTTCATATCGATGAAATAAGTGTTCAATAATCTTTTAATGACAACATCAAAAAGGCGCCTTTTCTTATCTCCTTAGGTTTATGCATACATAAATATAGAAGTCTAAGCCTTGGGTGATTACTTTCTTAAGCGCTATCAATATAACAAACATAAATATTTCCTATTCTAAGCTTCAATGGATCTTAGTTTTGTACGTAGGTCTAGGTATGGCGATAAGAGTTCGAGATGATTGCAAAAATTATATTTTTGAAAATTTTAGTCTGCATTAATTTTTGCTCGCGAATACAGGAGAAATAATGTTAGGCCACCAGGGTCTTAAGAGAAGTGATGCTTCCCGTAGTCTTTTGTGATAACAATTTTAATTATTTCTAGGTATAGGTACTTCTGTGTGGATTTATTTTTAAAAGCAGTGGTGATGCATATTGGGAATAATTGGAATCTATTGAAGTTGTGCTTCGAATAAACACATGGTGATACGAAGAGGTGCTTATTAAGCAATGAACTTGAAAAAAGAAACCCAGTGTAGGTATAATCTATATTTCTTGTGCTATTAGAAGATGTTATTTATTTTAATGTTCGTTTTAGAGAAATGCTATTTATTTTGATAGTAGCTTTGAAAATTATTTTTCAGGTATGCAAAAAAATAAATAAAAAAAAAACCGGAGGGTAATTTTTTCGAATTGAGAAGCCTTTCATGAAAAATGTATACTCTCGAAGGGTTTTTCATACTCTCGCGAAACTGGGAACGTAAAACATCTTTTATTGCTATGCAAAGTAGCCCCACATTTACCAGGGAACAATGACGAGCACCCCATTTCATCAAAGGCTGACCCAATATTGGTTAGAACAATCAAGCGTGAGATACCTTGTGAAGCTCAGTCAAAACTTAAGTTTTTTTCCCCTGTAGGTAGGTAAAAGCCTTCATACGCACTATGAGGACCGGCCATGCTTGCTCGTAGTAGGTAGTGTGAGATTGTTACTCGCTAAAAACCCACCAATTTTTCATCAGACTACGACTAAGTTGCCTTAACGAGTAGTTATAACGGGTGATTTTTTAAGAGGTTGAGAACTTTTTTTTAAAAAAAAAACACCAAAAATTCGAAAAAATTAATGAAATATTTATTTGAATCGATACTTTGAACCTTGCAATTTAATGTTTAAAGATAATTTCATGCAAATGTTGACCGCGGCTGCGTCTCAGGTAGCCCATCCGCTGAGTCCAATTTTGGCATACTCTTTCACACATATCGGCCGGTATCTCACGAATGAATGCATGGATGTTGGCTTCCAGTGCGTCAATCGAAGCGGGCTTGTCCCTAAAGACATTAGCCTTGACATACCCCCAGAAAAAATAATCTAATGGTGTCAAATCGCACGATCTAGGCGGCCAATTGACCGGCCCGAAACGTGAAATTAACTGTTCACCAACCATGCCGACCATAAAATGGAAGCAGCGCGCGAACCGATACCGCATTGAAATCGAGCTTCTCGACCAACAACGGTTCCCCATTAAATGTTCTGCAAATAAATCCGCTTTCTCTTTGTCTCCTCTTGCCCATTCCCCCTTTGTTTTTCTTAATGGCATTGAGTCTACTATAGATTTTTTAACGGACTGCATGGATTTCCAAAGCGAGTAATTCGAGCCTTTATCCGCAGTCAATCTTTCAAGTAATTCGACCCTTTATCCGCAGTCAAACTTTCGAGGTAAGCTGTAGTCTCGCGACTTTAAAGTCTTAATAAGCTTTTAAGTCGCGAGACTACAGCTTTTTTTTGTGGCTGAAAGCGACCTGAGTATTGATTTTATCGTCAATACTCAGATCATTATGAAGCTAAACACTTATCAAAAGTTTGAAAATTTCAAACACGCGGACAAAAATGGCTCAATTGATCAACAGGTCAGTCTCGATCACTTCTTAGTCGGTCTTAGATAAATACAAACTAAAGCACAAAATCAACACACCCCGAGAGGGGCATCTCCATAGGAAATTTGCTATTTATATTTATTTGCAATTAGCTTACCAATTAAGTTCAATTCGAAACGTTTGCAAAATATGACAAGAAGCTAAATGGACCTAGCAAATCAATTTATTCATCTTCAACGCAAGAACCTACTAAGGCACAATATGACCCTGTTCAATTCGTCACACGGAAAGAACGAATTAATTAAATAATTTTTTTTTTATAACCACTGCGTTTGCGTACGTAATCGTCAGTATAACCATCAGCCACCCCTCGTATTTGGGCAACGGAAACATTTTTCATTTCGTATACATGGTTTACAGATCCGTTTATACAAATCTTGAGTCTTGGAAAGGCTATTTATGTTTTCACTCATTAAAAGAAAGCTTCTTCTTTTTATTCTTCACAGTAAACTAGAATTTTTCTGTAGAGATGTGTGTATGTACATTAACGTTTGAAGGGCAACGAATGGATATTTTCTAAAAAAAAGTAAAATTTAAAAATAAAATGCGTTAAGTGCTTTGAGTGGGAATACAAACGATGCACGTTTTTTATGCTACTGAGAGGGGGCTCCCTCACGAAATATTCAAACACTGGCTTCACTATATGACGCTATTTATTATTTTTGATCGTGGACTTGTGGCATGTTTCGAAATTCAAAAACATTTTAATGCCGCCTGACCTTAAAAATTTGTCAATTTATGTCGCAGACATAAACTAATTTAGATTTCCTAATCACTATTTACAAAAGAGAACCATAAACTTGATTTTCACTAATCCTTTCTCAAATAGAAAAACGCCAACATTTTGTTTATATCCTTTGCTACTTTGTTGTTGAAAAGATGCAGACGGTTGTTGATTGGTTTGTTTTTAGAAAAAACATGAAAGCAACAAAACATGAAAATGTGACGCATGTACGGGATGCATTTGCGGGGTCGTAAAAGATGCTGAATATATCTACCTAAATGGGTCATTCATTTTGGTTTAACGATTTTGTTTGTAAACATTAATCGCCGATTACTAAGATTAGGGCCGGAGTACGTTGAACTTTTACAGCCGTTTAAGAAATGGCTTCATAGTCTGAAAATGTGGTTTTAGGGAAAAAAATTACCTAAACATTGGTTGATTAAAAAAAACATCTTTATGATGGATGCTTGCAATTGCTTTGAATAAACAACATTAAATTTCATTTCCCAACTGTACCAACCGCATTTCTATTTCTTAATTCTTTCAAAACCAGAAAAAATCAACAGGTCACGTAGCTATTTATTCCTTCAAAACCACATTAACTTAAAACAAACACAGAAATTACTTTTTTGCCAAGAAAAATAAGAAAAAATATCCAGAAACCACTCTACACTTGACCGTGGATTGCCCGAAAAATAAAAACAAAGTAATAAACCCCGCGACCTCATGTAGATAATTTTAAAATAAAACCAGAGCCAATGGAGAGGATATTCCGCCACAAGAAAAGTCCTCACTATGCCTCATGTTGGGTGGAAAACGAAAATCCATTTCCATAGGGAGTCGCTCCACAATTAGCTTTTCATTTAATTTCAATTAACCACAAGCGGAATGCGTCGATAAGATTTATCTCGGAGAATTAAATTTTAATTGTCAGCCGATTCAATGGACTACCTCTAATTAGTTCCTCTTTTCTTGCAGGCTCTTCTGTCAGAAACAACAACCGACGATCACAACTGGCCCCCAGAGTTGATTCTGCTGCGCGAGAAGTTCACGGCAAAGAGTCAGCTTGAGATCGCTCAACTGCAGATTAAACATGAAGAAGAGGTAAGCTTACTAGCTTAATGCACTCCAACAATCGTTCCTTAATCTATTTTGCTTCCTAGATGTCGCGACTAAAGGCCGATTTTGAAAAACAATACAATCGTAAAGTCAAGCGTAATTCCGCTTTTGACCTGAGTCGAGACTTTGATCAGATTGTCTCTGAGCGAGATGGACTGCGAGAGCTGTCCAAGACTTTCCGCAGTATCTTGGCGGAGCTTGTTAAGTGCGTCAACAACAGTGAGGACGAACTTAATACAACGCTAATCGATGAAATTCAAAGGGTAATGGCCAATCGCACTGTGGATGGTGATGACTTTAACAACTCCCTCATGGACTGCTCACTGCTGTCCAAGAGAGTTCGCTTCGCTCCAGATGTGTCTGGTCTGCTCGGCATTATTGAAGATCCTCAGCTTGTCACCTTTGTGTCATCAAAGTCGTCAGGAGGTGCGAATTCGAGTGATTTGGATGATTTCGATTTGAGGGAATGTCTGGATCGTCTTAAATCTGAAGCAGCTCATCTATTACAGCTCTCCGAGGAGATTCATAAGAAGCACGAGCGCAAAATAAGCGAGTCAAGTGGAGCTGAGAAAGTCGATAGCTGTGAAGAGGACGGCTTGAAGCATTACTCCTTTGTTCGAGCGAGTTCGTTCAACGATGACATGTGGCAAGCGAAAAAGGCCAACAGTCAGCAAATGCTCTCCCTGCCTCCTGATTTAAATCGCCTGCATAATCTAAATGAATCCATGGATGATTTTAGTTCTTCCATAGCTGCAAGTGAGCTTAACTTACAGTTCCACGAGTTCAAAAATCGTCTTGTCAAATCCGAGAATGAGCGTTTGCGAATGCAGCAAGAACTAGAGCGGGCTGTTCAGAGAAACATAGAGCTGGGCGCAGAGCTGAACAATCTCAGGGATCAGCTCCAGCATATGGACCAACCAGAGGACTATCAAGGCTATGGATTGGGGCTGATTAAGAGCCCTCAACGCATTGACATCGAAAAACCTTCAACATCGTTCACCCAGTTGCAGGAGAAAGCACGCAACTTGCTCAGCAGTCCCACCCAGCAAACACATGATGCCACCTCGACGCTGCTGCAGATGATTGAAGATTTCTGTCGTGAAGGCGACAAAGTAGTCGAGAGTGGCAAAAAAGATCGAGATGATTTGCAATCGCAGGTGAGTTGCATTTAACGTTATGTTTTGTGCTTGTATATATTTTAATGTACACATTGCAAGTGTTAGATGTTGTCGTTGGTTACTCATCGTTGTAAAGGATATTTTGATTGCATGTTCATAATGCAGAATACTCATCCATTTTGTTAAGGAAAAAACAATTTTGTACATACAACGCTCATTGATCAATCCGAGAAAACATACTGACAAGCTTTGTTTATTTCATCAGTAGTTAAGTTTGAATGTTTGAACTCAACTATGTTTAACAATACCGAAATAAGAACAAAGTGAAATCAACTTCAATTGTTTCGATTCCTGTGTATCCTTCGACTGCTTATGACCTTTCATCCAATTTCCCTTCCTCCTATTTACTCATACAGTTTAACATTTAACTTCACTCTACATCGTACAAACAGCTAACGTGCTCGCATAGAAACTTGAGTTTTTCACAGGTCTTAAATTTTAAGCTGAAAGCTTTAAAATTTCTTATGGGTGCTTTATAGATCCGCTCACTGACATGTCCATTTTATTTTATCGGCAAACATTTCAAAACACTTCCAACAGGTTGAAATTCAGTTTACTCGGCAAAGTAAGGCATCATGTTTCGCACGTTCAAGGTGACAGAGGTTCTCAAAAATCTTAACGTGCATTAATCCACTGGTCCAGATAGATGGCTCATCGGTCATTGTCCTGCCAGTTGTGTTTTCCAACCCTGGTCAATGGCGTAGGCTTTGATCGGTCTCTGTCTTCTGTCTTTGTCCAGCTTGTTCTGAACGATTTTTCTTTTGCATTTTCATCCTTGCTTTTTAAGATCCTGGAAAACACTGATCAACCGCCAACTAGATTAAAATATCTAGAATAAAATATCAAGAGCTTTTAAATGAGCGGCAGTAAGGCCTAGTTCTCTTACCATAATTGTGAGCATATAAGATAAAACTTTCATAAAATTGATTAAAAATTTCGTATGGTCTCAAATCTGAAATGCATAATTATTAATGGTGGTGTATGTTTTGTACTTAACACTTTTCTACCCTTAATAAACGATCTCTTATCCGCCATGTATATACAATTTAGTACAATCATTTGCTGATGACAGCACTCGTAGTTTGTGCACTCATTGAAATGCTCACGTTTGAAATGGCAGATTGCGCATGCTTCTATTATTTACGTCATGTGGATACGGGGGCTTTTCAAAGAGAGTTGAATTAAAAGCATTGAAACCCAGTGATCGATAAAACAATCCGCGTTGGAATGATCATGATAGTGTCGCAAAGTGTCGCATTTAAACTGGTAAACATCTTAAAAGCTTTTATTGGTGCTAGAGTTGCAGCAATGATCTCTCAGCATTAACCTGATAGAATCCAGAAGTGAGCGCGTAAACTTTTAGGTGTCTTTAACATTAAAACTAGCTGGCACTTATAGCTAGAAGAGCCATAGATAAAGCATGCTGTGTGCGTAAATACAGGTGTTCTACCACACATGCAGGGAAACTACAGTTTTTTGCCCATTTCAAACGGCGAATTTAGAAGTCTCTCTTAAGAAGTTGACAGACCCTGGGGGAGAATTAACCCGGTCCGTATCAGAGCTATCTTCGTTTATCCGTTTATATGTGACGTGGTTTTGGGCCAAATTTTGTATGTAAGCTTTCTGGCATTCGAAGCAGTGAATGTTAAAATCTTTCAAATCCGCCCATCGACACACCCACAATAAATGTGCAACTGATCTGATATTTTCCAAACTAAAAGACGTCGTAAGGTGCTCAAATGTGCGAAAGCAAAAATCGGTAAACATCTTTTGGTGGGTGTGGCACAGGCAATATTTGAAATGATAGTCAATATATGAATGTTATCCAATATTCTAAATAATATTTGTATTTAAAAGTTCGTTACAGACGAACTATTACACTTACTTGTTTTATTTAGCTCTTGTATCACATTATTCATTACTTTTATAAGGAATATATTCAACACGCTACGCCTGCGCCTTATCTCTCTATTTCTTTAATCTCCTGCTGCTTTTCTTCTCTCAGTTCTGCAGCAGATCAATACAAAAGGAGCAACCGTCTGCTTTTAAAACATACGGAACAAAGAATGAAGGTCCTTCAGGAGCGCATCTTTTGAAAAAGAAGTTTAAAAATTAAAGAAACTACAGTGGTTTCGGGCGTTTTAAACATAACAAGTTCGTGCATGAAAGAAAAAAACAAAGTAGACAAAGCTATTAGCGCACAACCTTAGCGAATTGTCAAATCTGTTTTAGTTACGACGAGTGAAGTTTTAATTTGGAAGCATCAAAGTTGCTTTATAGATATTTTAAATTTTAATGTCGTTAAAAAATTTCAACAGAATACAAAGCTCGTCCTACCAATGACCGACGCACGTAAAGTCAAGTAATATTATGGTCGGTGAAAGATTTTCTTAAACTGACATCTTGTTTTTTTTTTCTTTTTTAAATATGCAATATCAGACGTCTTACAGCGAAACAAGGATGCAAAAGTCTGCGCTTTATAATTTTTCGAATCACCTCAAGTTTGAAAATAGTGCATATCTGGTAAATGCAAAGTTTAAAAGAATTGGTGAGCTATAGGCGAAACCTATGAAATTGTAAAGTGGTTAATGTTAACATACTAACTAATTTCTGTTAGGAAATTCCATAAAGGAAAGTGTCCTTAGGATGGTAGATGACTTTTTGGAAAATCTAAATGATTTTTTTGATTGTCTTAATGGGATTGTTTTCGCAAAACGTTAAGATTAATACAACACCCAAAAAATTTAGACAAATCGCACAACGGAGCATGATAAAAAAAACTCAATCGAACAATATTGGAATTGAGAAAACAATAAAACTCTTTGTGTTTTATTATGTTCTCAATTTTCTTTTAGTAAAACATACATTTTTTTAATAAATCCAGTTTGCGAAGCAACTGCCTGCGTAAATTTGCGCCTTCACAAAGAAGTAAAATAATTAAAACCAAGCGACGGAACTTTTCTGTCGGTCATAGAAAGATGTCGTTAAGGTTGTAAATTTTTGCACGTCTTTGAAATCATTACATTTGGCTGGCAATTATTTATCACTTTTCCTTAAAGTTGTATAAAAGAAAAACTACAATGTGCATATTAAATTTTCTAATAAAACTAATCAACTCCTTAACCAAACGCTCTCTTGTTACTATTTATCAACCCAAACCCCAACAGATTGATACTGCTGACAAGCAACTAAAGGCAACGCGACAATTCCTCGAGGATCAAGCTGCTGAACGTGAATTAGAACGTGATGAATTTCTACGTGAAATCGATAAATTAAAAACGCTTATCCGTGATAAAGAAAAAGAGAGGAATTCCTTTGAGAATGCCTCTAGGGAGGTGAGTACAATATTCTACGACTTACTGAAGCATCGACGGGCGTTTCGTTTTTCTCGTTTCGACTTTTTGTCCAAAAAAGTTTTGACACTAGTTTTTGTAGAATTAACCAATTTGTTTTGTTTGACGTAAAATTGAATAAAAAAACTGAAACAACACTAAATTTAAACAAAATATTTTATAGCTCAATAAACGCATTTATTAACTTAGCTAAATACTAATTGGGTTTCTTTTGTTCTCTTCTTTAACACGCTGCCTCTGTAAACAAAATAACAAATCACAAACACTTCATGAAAAAACTATAAAACACTTTATTATTTCTGCACATTTACTTTCGTGATGAACTCACATTTCATTATAACACCTTGTCCTTGAATACTCCCGAAAAAAACACACACACAAACCCACACCTTGAACGCATGTGTCGATATACTCATTCCACACCTCACCACACACACCTTCATCGCCCATTTTCAGAAATACGAACAATTGTTTCGGAAAACTGTAAGTTTGTTTTGGTTTTTCATTATTTTTGTGTTCAATGTGCTGATGTTGAAATTTTTCAAAAATAGCGTTTCTAACCTCTGCTCTTCATATCTTCCCCTCAGGTTGATCATCTGGAACAACAAATAAAAGATCTCACACAGAAACTCAACGACTGCTCGGTAAAGAAAGATAAATTTGAGGTGGAATTGAAAGCTTCCATTGATAAGATATTTGTTCTGCGTGAGATTATTTCTGAATTAGAGACGCAAGTGGAGACAAAGGCCTTGAATGAGCACGTACTGGGGGAGAAGGTTCAGGTATATTATAAATAGAAAGGGTCAATTCGAGAACTGCCTCACTAATGTTTGCGTTTTGTCATTTAGCAACTGGAGGCATACATTAGTTCACAGAATCGGTCGAACGAAGCACTGCAGATCGAGGTGGATAGTCTTAAAACGGAAATCGGTCAAGGTTATCAAGAGAAAATACGTCAACTGGAAGAAAGATTGCAAAACACGCGGCCTTCAGCGGAGCAAAATATGGTTCTGGATCACATCGTAGAACAGGTGAGTGCGAGAGTAATTAAAGGATAAACGCTTTCAGATGAGGAAATAGATTCGTTCAATAATTGTTTGATGGAAAACAGATTTCCGTTTGATTTTTCCGGTTGATATTAAACAAATTACCAAGGATAGAAATTAAAATAAGCTTTTAAAAAAATGTTAACATTTTTGAGTTACAAATTAAAATCAAATGCAGCCTACATTTGGTGGAACCTGCGCTAGTTAGTTTTTTGTTTACTTAAGGAAAAATAGTGAATAGAATGAGGGATGTGAAAAAAGTTTCAAATTATTTTGGGTCCTGAGGCTAGGCACTTGCATTCAATTTTCACCCAGAGGACTCAATAACTATCGAATTGATTTTGTAATAGTAAAACTTGAAAAAGGAAAAATTACAACTTATAATTCCACAGACATGACAATAATGAGCGGAATTATGATAATTTTAAACGCTCCCAGATGTTCGCCTGGCATTGATGTTAAACCATTAAGCGACAGCTCTCCCTACAGTTTCCTGTAAGAGAACAAGTATTTCAAGAAGAAATAAAAATAAACTCACAATTTCAAAATGCACAAGCCCTTAGTTTTGTAAGGCCCCACTATAAACAACGATATGTTTAGTTAGCTTTTCAATCAACATAATAGTTGTTCGACTAAAAATTGGAAGTATGCGGCCAGAAAAACGCTTTTCTAGGCCTAGATACGGTTTTTGGTCTTACATGCCATATCTTACACCTAGCAGAGACTGCTCCATGGTAACTATAGCTGAGAGATTATATTTCAAATGCTCTTAAGACTAAATAAAAAAAATAGAGTGGCGCAACAGCTCGAGGTGAACCAGGGCCAACTTCTCAACAATGTATGCTGGTGTGTTAATTTCTTTACATACAAGGGGACCTACAATTTTTTGCCGAATCCGAACGGCACTTTGAGAAGTTTTTCAAGACAAATGATACTCTCGGAGGGCTTGTCAGACCCTCGCGGAGGTGGGGGCCGTGAAAAAGAACAAGTCTTTTTTTTCAGGTGACGATGGCAGGCAGCTCTTAAGACTACACATCGTATTTCCACAGATGGCTCCAAAAACCGAATAGGGGTCTGGTGCTATAGTCTTTGTGGGAAGCGAGAACATTAAACTCCACTAACCCTTAAGCAAATATGGGTTTGTCTTCCAAGCGGAGATTTTCGCTATCGCAATGGCTATGCACAATATTGTGACTTATAGGTGGAGGGCAAGAAGAATATCTGTTTCCAGCGACACCGCTTTAAAAGCGTTGCTCAACCCTCATACCTCGTCCAAGATAGTAAGTGAACTAAAACATTCGTTGAACTCGGTTGGAAGGCTAAGACAGTGAATCTTGTTTGGGCCCCAGGTCACACTGGTATCCAGAGAAATGTGATCTCTGATAAGCTCGCAAGACAAGGCTCAGAAGATGTTTTCTCAGGACCCGAACCTGCGTTAGGTCTGCCTGTATCTGTTGCGACAATTACCCTCATCTACCATTGATAATGCTAAGGTTTGTCGTATGCACAGGACTCGTTGGCGTGACTTCTGGGTACAGACAGACCAAACGACTACGCCCGGACATCTGCAAGGAGTCAGCGTCTTCCCTTCTATCCCTCAGGAGAATCGACTGCAGACTTCTACTAGGCGTCTGCAAGCAAGCTTTTTCTAAATACTTGATTGTGTTAGGCTTAAGCGAAACCACTGCCAATCCTGCCTGTGGAGAAGAAAAAAATACAACAGAACACTTACTCTGTAGTTGTCCTGCCTCTTAAGCCCCAACCATAATAGACTTAAGTGGAATTAACCTAATAGAATAATACATAGAAAATCCCTATCAAGTTCTGCCAAATGCTCACTGTGCCCATAATAGACTTTAGTAAACGTTCGGAAATAGTATGAAATTTGGGTCAAATTGACCCCACTGTCAAATTTCCGTGCAAACCTCTCACTTGAGTGGGACTAAACTTAAGAGAGCATAATTTAACGAAGACCCAACGAAACCGAGCAAAAAGCTATTATGGTCATAGCATCCGAATTTCAATCCGGCCAAGACAACCATAAAAGACATTCACAAGGAAAAGCATTTTCCAAATGAAACCCATTTTACAATAGGGTACGATAATGATGCCTTTCAAAAAGGAACTAGGATCGGATAACTCGTAGACAGTAAATTAAACTGCAAAGGACATGCGAGGAGCCTGAATTGAATTGAATGCAGAGGGTGCGAGTATAATCTCCACTTGCACAGCGACCTAAAAGTTCTTTTATACCCATTTTCTTTGATTTAGGTGTTTAGGGCTTCCTTCACAAACTTGATAACCTGCCTAGATAGGATATAGTTATAGCCATTCTCTGTTAAACTGGGTCTCCCGGTAATTATCAATCTGTGGAGAGCAAAAGCAGGACACTCTATCAAGATGTCTAAGATGTTCCATAGTTTCTTTTGTTTCTCCACACTGTCTACAGATTTCAATGCTGCTGTGGCCTAGTTTAAATAGATAGTAGTTACATGCCGCATGTCCAAAGAGAGCTCCACATAACAGTCTTAGATCAGATCTGTTGAGTCCTTGTGCTTCCTTGGCTCTTTTGGGGTTGGGGCGGAGGAATTTTTTGGAGTGTTTGTGACCTTCCAGATTGTTCCTCTTTTGTAAGGAGATACTGGAAGTCCAGCTTTTTATTTGATGAAACCAAAAGAGAGGAAAAAGCCCTACAACGAGAATCTCAGCTCCCCATATGGCTTGCATGTTTATGTTTGGCACCCAAATCAGTCTTACACTGTTATTGCTGGTCAGTGTATTCAAAATTTGGTGGCATTCGCAAACAGCTTTGGAGTTGTATATGAATGTTTTTCTTCCTCCAACTCCGAGCATGTTCTCATGTTCTCATGATGCGGAAGCCTAGTAACTAAGTCTGGAGTATACAGTTCGAAAATCCTAACAATGTTTTGTATTTGACTAGGACCATATTGCTCCATCCAGTTCAATGATCCATTATAGGGCGATTGCGTGGTCAAAATGAACAAGTCCAAGGTACTCGGGGGAAATACTCAACAATGTGCCAATTAAATGGGTTGTCTCTTTTAGAATAACTGCGATATGTGACCATCTCTTACCGAAAAAGATCGTGGCTGAAGAAAAAATTAAAAAAAAAAAATATTTTGCCGAAGGGAATTTACATTGGTTCTAGGTAATTTGATGTTTTTCTTTAAATGAACTGAACCGGGTGCGTTATACGTGCATGGTGTACGTATAATGTACTGTTGTCTAAGAAACAGCGCAAGAAATTGGTGAGAATAAAAATCTGAAGATAGGAAGGACAGTAAATAGAAAGATGACAATCAAGCAGCTAACGAAACACTAAATGCCAACATAACCTGATCCAAACTCGTGTTCGGTTAACAACACAAGTTTGGCCAGGGATTCTATATTCACTCACCGACGACAGAGAAATGTGCAAGGCAAACCGAAAAAAGCGCCTTCAAGGCCTTATTCTTCTTCTTAAGCTGCGACAGGTTTATGTAAGGCAGGGCCATACGTAGTTATGATACGTGGTAACATGATTTGTAGTCATAAAAGCTTTTCGGGACAGATTTTACTAACGGAAAGTTTGTCGATTGTGGGAACGGAAAAAATACAAGTTTTTTGAATGAATTAAACCGAAGACTTAAGATAATGACATTTGACAGAAGATGATGACAAAGATGTGAGAATCAGTCATTTGCTGCTTATGGTCTTTTCGGTTGGTCGTCCGGAAGAGTCCGGGAGCATTCTAAACTCTCCTGATACTGTTTTCTTGGCACTCGTTTGACAGTTCCTCTCTAGAAAAGAGAAGAACGCCCTCATTCGGCGTCATCAACCGAAAAGGCCATTAGTTTCGAGAGTCTTTCGATAAGACAATCAATTTCTCGTAGTCTCAATTCAAGCTTCTAGTTTTTGTTTTGAGAGTGGCTTTCATTAAAGTTTTGCGGTTGCAGTCAGTCGTAGATAATTCGCCTCGGTTGCGTACGGAATCGGTTCCGAGTTAATGAATAGATGTTTAACTTAGTCTCGTTAAGGCCAGCTCTTCTTACATATTTTGCCTAAAGCACTTTGGATTTTTCCCGTCAATAGTATCGTCGACAGTACGACTGCCGTTTCAATAAAAAAGAATAGCAGTAGTGTCGTTGACGAACAAAGCTGAAATCGTTTCCTCATTGTAGGGTTTGTCTCTTCTACATATGTACATAAATTAAATAGGACCGAGAAGGCTTCCGGTGGGCGCCGGTGCATATTTTTTTTCTGGATTCCGGAAAACTCGTTTTCGTGTAGATATACACCAAAGATTCAGTTTTCAAAGTAGGTTAGGTTAGGTAGTTGGGTTGATGAAGTGAAGTAACCCGTGCCTTATCGCACTTAGGTCTTTTGAGACCCATTACGATGCCTAGTGGGGGGAGATTCTTGCTGTTGTTTGTTTTCAAAGTAAGATTCCAATATTCTATAAATATTTTTTGGTAAGCTATTCCTTAGCTTATACATATTTCAGGCCTTCGTGCCATATAGTCCGACGTAGAGCAAGCACAGAAAAATACATCATAAATACCTAATTTTAAAAATTGTGGAAAAGGCAGTAAAACATAAAGGGAACAGAATAAGACAGGCAGACAAATAAATTTTGTTCTTTTGTTCTGTTCTTGTCTCATTGATAATAAGAAAACCCATATGCTGAAGCCTTGTTATTCGTCAAGTTTCGTATCGTTGACGATTTTTACCCAATGATTTACATAGTTTTATTCTCTAGTTTTTGGCTACCGGTATTTGGATTTAGATGCTCGATCAACAACGGTCCCCCGTCAAACGGTTTGAATGTTCACGTAGAGAAAAGTCTATATTATCTCTGTTTATGGCTCTGCAAATAAAACGTTTTTATCTGATCTTGCCTAATCGCCGTTGGCTTTTATTATTGGCGCTACGTGCATTGTTGGATTCCTTATTGCCTTAAAGGCTTTCAAACGCGAGTAATTCGACACTTTATCGGCTGTTAAGCTTTCGAAGTCAGCGGTCGTCTCGCAACTTTTAAAGCCTAAAAGTAAAAAGTAAAGTTTACTAGAAAGTTGGTTCAAGATGCTCTTCGCTTTTTCGTATATGCATTTTAGTTTTCAAAATGATTTAGGTGACTTTTGCGAAATTGGTTGCGATTTGCGGCTTGCTTGGTTGAAGATCAGAACTATGCTGATGAACTTTCTTATGGTAATAGGAAAAGTGGCACAAGATCATACTATCTTCACCTTATTGATTTAACTTGGAACAACCTTACGTGAGCACCATGGTGTTTTCACCAAGTTCCTGTTTAACCTAAATTTGTGCAGCAATCAACTTGTATCTTCTTGAATATCTGAAAATTTATTTATTTCTTTTAACCTTTAATTTCGCAGCTCCGTGACATCGAGAGCACTCTCGATCACAAGACAAAAAATCTAGAAAGCCTTCATTACTCATCTTCGTCAGTATCGTGCAATAGTAACCCTATAGAGGACGTTTCCGTTCAAGGCAAACCACCAGCAATGGCAACAGCACTTGTCTCACCACCACAAGGTTCACCTGTTCATCCCTCGCCACGTGCCCAGTCGTTGCCAATCGAAGGACTGCAAAGAGTTCTGGAAAAACTCTCCAAGCATACTCGCATGGAGGAGGCTGCCGTGAAGCGAATACGCGATCTCGAGATGCAAGTGACAAACATTCGAGGAAGCTTCTTGGTAAGTAAGCCAATTGTTAATAAAGTAAAATAAATATTCGACCGTTAATCGTCCGCAATTTGCTTCTCGGGAATATTTGCATATTCTGATTTTCTAATTAAATCCCGCCACTATTTATTATTTTTATTGCTTCCCCTCGGAGGCCCATTTCTTTGGAATGTTTTTCTTCTTTTTTCGTGTTCCACTTTAGGGTGTCAGTTTGATGTGGTTGGGGCGTCCGGCCGCACAAGCATAACCATGTGAGATAATTTTTGCTTTTGCTCTCAACTTAGTCGTGCGGTAGAGTCTAAAGAGCGAACAGCTTGTTCGATGTGTGGCGCGCTTGCAAGCTCTTCCAAGTATATTAAATCAAATTAATTTAAATATAGTTGTTAATGGCTGATAGAATGTAAATGTTTTTTTTCGAAATCAATTAATTCACAATACTAGAATGATTTCTAAAGAACGATCGAATAGAGTAACTACCCCAATCAGGGTAAGTTTTCCACGGCAATAAATTGCTTTTTTTGTTGATAGATCTTGTGCTGTCACCCCATTAAGAATGTATGTAGAGCGTTTAGATTTTGTGTTCTTTCCAATCTGTCTAGGTTTGTTTAAAAATAGAACGAGGAAGAGGAATTTTATTAACGGACGTTTTCGTTTTGAATTTTTGTGTTTATAGGATGGGCATTTTTTCTTGGCAATTGCCTTGGGATTAGTTTAACAACGCTTCTAACACAGAAGACTTGGTTGGAAGTTGATTGTCTTTTTTATAAATATAATGTCCTCAGCCTATGCTCAGATGCATGGATGTTTTCAACTTAATAGGACTCTTTTGTTTCCGGATTTTTTTTTAAACTTTCCACTTTTGATAAAATATTTTAGATGTTTCTGCTGATTAAAGTCAGCATAAACTTTTTGAGTTATCTCTGGTAAAGAAACTGACAATTGATAATTTACTTTGAAAGGCAATTGAATCACCCATTTTGAGCATTATTTCACGTGACTAAATTGTTGAAAGTTAATAAAGCATCTGGTCTTTGAAGGCTTTTCACAGTATGTGTTTAGTTCTCAAGGAATCTAAACAATCCAATGACCAGCTAAATTGAGTCATGGATTGTTTAGAGATCAAGTTCCTGAATTTCCCATAGGTTTATGGCAAAAACTGGATTTCATTGTTAGCACCAAACTACGAGCAGCATCATCGCAGCAGTACATTTTGGTCCTATTTAGATTTCTGGCTTTACAAAAAGGTATATCATGAAAATGTCAGTGTTACCAGTGTTTTTTTATATGTTTTTTTTGTTTTAAGTCATAGAATTTTTTTCTTTAATATTTTTCTTTTCTCGACCCAATATATACGCCTTAGCTTTTTATCACACCTTAACTGAAACACCCTGTATAAATATACCTAATAAGCATTTGCTAAGTGTGTGCCATTCAAAGCCTACATTTAGGGTGTCTTTTTCTATAGTCAACCCAGGGTAAATCAATTTTAATGCATATTTTATAATACAGTTTATATTTTGTATTTATATTTTGTAAAACCTTTTAGAGATGTGATCGAGACCAACAGGTGAATCGATTAAACCATGTCCGTCCGTCTATCCGTCTATATAAGTGAGAGTTTTAGGTCTTCAAAATCAGGCTAGAAAGTTGAAACTTGATACACGGCTTGTATCTTCTGTTGTATAGATAAAGTGTGAAAATTGGCAAAATCCGTCGACGCAAACTGGCTTCAATGTAAGACAACCTCTATTTCACATTTTTTTTCAAAATGCCTTTTGGTCATGTTAGGCAAGGCGTAGGAACTCAAATTTTGGTACTAAGAAATATTGGCCCGATGTCTTTAACAAGGCAAAAATTGGACCGCCCTCAGAATATCGACCATGCCAACTTTTAACATGTAAGATTTTTAAAAACTTGATTTCTCGGAAAGTAAACTCTAAATAAAATAATATATCAAACATTAAAGATGATACTATTTGCTCCATACAAAGTTTTGAGCTCCGCCCAATTTTAAGGGGCGTTTTCAGGAAAAGAACGGGTTTTTTTCCGAAATTATTTTCGCTTTTAACGCATTTTTCTCATGATTCTGAGGAAATTACAATCAATTGATTTTAATTTTTAGCCCAGGCCCACTTTTGGGGGCGTGGCCTACACAAATAATATATGAATTCGGGCCAAGACACTTTGTGCTTCTCTACTGCGCCCGTCCCTGCTGAGTGCACTCGAAGTTTTTTTGGCCGGACGTTAATTTGTGTTCATCTGCTCTAGATGACCCAGCTATGGCAGCCGTTGTACAGTTCAATGTTATATCTCTAAAGCGTTTACATACGCCTTTGGCAGAGTCCATGCACTTCAAAGCACGACTGGGATCATGAGAGTCTTATAAATGGACACGTTAGTTACTAGAAAGGGTTTTTGCTACTCAGTTGTCTTCTTAGCCCAAAAAAGCAGCGAATTGCAATAGCTAATAAGCCTTCATTTGTTTTCACAATGGTGTCGTTGTCTGAATTTATAGCGGAACCCAGTTGGACAAAGTCCCGAACTATTTCGCAGTTATAGCTGTCAATGGTGACGTTTTTTACAAGACTTCCGTGTTAGGCATCTTAACCGAGGGGGTGTCGGTGCTGTCTTTTCGGATTAGCGTGAGGTCACTGTGGAAGGGATGCCAAAACTGGACATTGCACTGCAGCTCGTCTCTATAGAAACTGTCATACGCGGGCTTGAAATTAGGGTTTTTGAATAAAATAATTACGTATGATAATGGAGCAATGAAATGGCAGTAAGTAAGCATTCTTCTTTAAGACTAGTGGTTGGCTGTCAGTAGTGTCACAAAGTGACACGTGAACTCACATAACACGCTAAGTAAAAAAAAAGTTATGTGAATAATAAAATAATGTAGTATAACGATACCTATTGAAAAATTTCGACAAAAAAAAAATATTTAATCCTTTGACCTTTGTTGAAAATTATGTATAATTTGTGTTTTTTTTTCTTATATTTCGTGTTTTTCTAAGAAACTAGAACAACAACGCCTAAAAGCTCGCCTGATAATTAATGTACATACCGTAATGTAGAGTTGTCCTTTCTCTTTAAGAATATATATTTCTTTTTTTTTTTTTTGAGAAAGTCGTAAAATTTTAACCCGAAGTGAAAAACTATTTTCCACTTTTTAATAGGTCCTAGAAATAAGCACATTTTCCTTCGACATTAATTTGAGAGGCAAAAGAATTATTGGTTCGAGACTATAAAAATATATTGACAACATCTTCCAAATTTATGCAATTTCCTATTAAAATTGATACTCTCAAATTAATTTCAGTGTGTTTACAAATCTTTTCTCAAAACTAGTCGACATTATCTAAACAATCCGTTTCTTTACAAAACTCTCAGCGTCAACAGTCCTTTTAATGAGATTACCAAACACCATTTCTCTGACGCAGCTAGTAGTCTAAACAATTTGTTCATTTCTCTTTACCTTATTTTATAAGGCACTGCCTTGTGCTCGAATTCTTTAATCCACCCCCTCCAGGCAATCAAAAGATTCACTTTCATTTGCATGCAGTCATTACCATGCAACACTTCCGCCCGCCGTAGGTACAAACTGACGCGACGTGATCTGTATCAATGGCAGCATCGTGCATAACACCCGCACATTCAAGTGTTGTACATGCAATGGATATGGAACTGTGGCAGTCACATAAAGTGAGAAACAGCGGTGTGAAGTGAGTGTGCAACAACGATGGCGATCGCTTTCAGAGGGAGGTCTAGTACCATCAAAGCCTGCCATAGCGTCCTCCCTTTTCAAGTGGAATTTGTATATCGTTTGGTGGATAAACAATACCAGGGGTGCGGCATGAAAGTGTAAAACGATAAACGACATAAAGCGGATGCTACCTTAATTCATACTCTCAAGTGGAAAGTACCAACATTGTGTGCGCGTGATAGGAGTCTGATCTTAGCGATAGACGATCTAATTAAGATGTTTTGTTCCTGATGCTTCCTTACTTTTCAGTTGTGCTTTGAAGGTCCCCGGAGAATGTTCAAGTGGTTTTCTCGTATACTGCGTATAGTTAAGAGTGTTTTGTGGTGTAGTTCTCTTGGGTTTGCTATTGGTTTTATCGAAAGTTTGAGTCCGAAATTGGTTAGTCAAATTGTAAGCGTCAATAAATATTAAAAAGATGTTTTTTTTTGTGTTAGATTCACATGAATTCAATAAATCAAGAATTCAAAATGCCCAGACCCGCTTACGTATGCATTTGCATGCGAATCTCGGACTAAGCATCTTGGGTCATAATTTCACCAGCGGCAAAATAGTTTTATCGTAGGGTGCGCGTACGTTGAGCCTTACCGGAGCCCTTACATGAGTCACAATTGTTTGCGTCTGACGCTACGATAAGACCCAGTGTTCAATATTCGGCGACAGTGTTATCGGTCGTGGAAGGAGGTCCTCAAACTTTTCCTGACCCGGAAAAAAGTACCTCCGAATATTTTTATGATAGAAAATTCTATTCCATATAACAAACAAAAAAATGTAATCGATTCAGCTCGTGCTGAATAGGTAAATAGAAACAATTTGTCATTTACTTTTGTATTTTACTTTTGTTTACTTTGTTATTTATTTATTTCTACCGATGAGTAAACTTAACGATAAGGCGAACCTTATCAGTTACTTAATAAGAAGCGAAACAATGTTCCTAACCCAGATGATCTAAAATAAAGACGCCACGTAAACATGATCAGAGTTCGGCCGTTGTTTTGTGCTCAGTTTACTCTTCGGATGTTTTGCATAAAAAGCAATTAACGAACAAAAACCATCGCAAATGCGTTCCTCGTCCACTTTAGTTTGTTGAACTTTCCGACTCTCTGCACTGTCAATTACTCAAAGTCGTAGTCGCTCTCCCATTTAAAAACGCGGCGGTATCAAATAATGCAAATTGATGACAATTGACGTTGATTAAGTGCAGTCGCTGATCCCTACTTTAGATTAATGAAATTAACGCTACAAAGCGTCAGTGTTTGTCTACAAAAGATAATAACGTTCCCATGTTTCTTTTCAGGAAATTCAACATGAACGAGACTCACTTCAAGAGAAGATGTCGGAGCAGATGCAACGTATCTCCGCTCTCCAGTCACGATTGGAGGAGCAACGTCATCGTGCGGAAGAATTGCAGCGTCAGGGTAGCTCTGACCTAAATATCCGAATCCATGATCTGCAGAACGAGGTGTTGAATTTGAAGGAAACCCTGGAGACTCGTGACAAACAAGTTGCGAATCTAAAGAATCATTTGGACAAAAGCAAAGCGGCCATCGATCGGTTGGAAGCAGAACTGGCAGTTGGAGTGCACAGCGACCGAAGCATAGTGGAACGCCTGGAGGCCGATCTGAATGCGAAAACCGCGGAAATTCAGCGCCTTCGAGAAAAGATCAAAACAGAAATGATCAATAGGCTTGCCCTACCTGATCTTATGGAAACGATGCTTGCGGATAAAAATGACGAGATTGATCACCTAAAAGAGCAGCTCGAAGCAAAGGAGAAAGAACTTCAAGGAGTGTTAGAGCTAAACCTCAGCGAAGCTTCAAATCGAACAAAAAATGAAGCAAGGGTGAGTGCTAGGACCTTAAGCGATATCGTTTCGATCTCAGAATTCGATGAGCCCGACGTGATTCGGCGAGCTGTTGTCGATGTTGAAACTCCTCTTCTGCTGCCCGACAGAGTGAGGCAGGCAGAACAAACTATGGAGACTTCCAAGGAAGCTGTGGCGAATCTCACCGAAAAGCGAACAGGAGATTTGGCCGTGTTTAATTCACTGCACCCTGCTAGGACCTTCGACCATCCTCATTACTTCCAAGACCCGTCGATGTTGATCAATAAGACTGGAAGCACAGTAACACCACCAATCGTTCCCCGACAAATAAACTTCTCTGAGTTTGGTGACGATTCGAAAATCAAGGAATCAACGCCAAAAATTGCAGACGCTGAAAGCAAATTTCTTTCGGTTCAACTGAAAGCGGCTCAGTTACAGCTGGAAGAGATGAAGGCAAAAAGAGCTCAAATAGAAAGTGATAAAACGGCAGAAATCAACCGTTTGAGTAAAGAACTATCGGAAAATGTCGAACAGCTCAAATCATTGATTGAAGAGAATCGAAAACTCAAGGAGGATATCGACGAGCTGAAGAAATCACTTCAAGAGCGTGATACTCACTTCAAGGCTCTGGAGGAGGAATTTATTGCAACGCAACTGCGTCTCGGTGGCGTTCAGGATGAGCTGGACCAAAAATCCTCGGAGGAACAACAGCTTCGGGCCAACATTGCAGCCAAGTCAACGCAAATTGAACAACTTCAACGGGAAACCAAGGAAAAGTCTGATCTCCTATCGAAACATGAAAAAAATATTTTAAACTATCAACAGAGCGAAGAGAGCCACTTGCTCCGCATAGGTGAGTTGGAGTCACGCATCCAGCTGTTGTCGGCAAATGCGAAAGCGGTTGAGGGCAGTACTGAAGAGCTCAACTCAGCTCGTGCTGAATTGTCAGAGAAAATAGTTTTGTATGAAAAATGCCTCCTAGATATCGATGGTTACAAACAGCAGATTGAAAAGATCAACGCCGATCTTGCCAGCAAGGACAACTGTATTCTAGAACAAAGGGAGAAAAATTTCTCCGATGAACAGAGGATTGCTCAACTGCAGGAAATCAACTCGGCACTGGAAAAAGAGATCGAAAAGTTACGTTCGCAAAATAGTGAAAGTTCGAAACCGTTTTCGTTGGATGAAATAGCCCAGCAGGTTGAAAAGGAACTAAACTACTCCGCTCAGCTAGATTCCAACATCCTCAAGGCGATCGAGAGCGAGGAGGAGAACAACTTTGATGTTCACACAAAGACTGAAAATGAGAAACACATCGAAAGGGATTTGTTGAATCAGTTGGAGGCGCTACGTGCTCAACTAGATCTAAAACGCGAACAGGCTGAGGAAACACGCAAAGAACTCATTCAAGAGAAGCAACACTCGCAGGAAATCCAGGAGCAGGACGTGGCTATAATAGAGGCTATGCGTACTCGACTGGAAGGAGCACTCGCCAAAGAAGAAGAACTGCATAAATTGCTTGATGAAGAGCGTGACAAGTGCGAAAGACTTATGACACAGATCACTGTCTTCCAGAGGTCCGAAGCGCGCAAGTCAAGTGCTCTGCTAAAATCTCCCACAGAATCACCCCGCAAGTCTAATCGTGGCAGTGACTTTGAGTCAGAGGTTGCTGATCGTCTGAAGAGCGAAATCAAACTGCTCACAGCTCAAATCGAGCGCGAACGAGAGCGCGTCACTGATCTTCAAAGGAATCTCGATCGAGAAAGGAGTCGATTTGACACCGAGCTCAACGATCGCATCGAGTACAGTGAACGGCTAAAGAAGGAGATGGAAAAGGTAGCTCGTGATAAGGATATGGCGGAGCAGGAGGTGGAACACCTTCAGGAACGCCTCACTTTGCAGTCGCAGGAGATTGAAAGTCTTGAAGCCAGGATAGCCACTCTTCAGGAAGCAGAGACTCGACGCGCTAGTCGCAGGGATCGACAAAGAGAAGAGAACACCCAAAATGCTGTCGAGCTGCAGGAACTGAAGGCGAAGATTCAATCTCTCGAAACTGAACGAGACCACTTGAACCAAACTGTGAATTTGTTGCGATATGACATTGAACGTGGCGCCCAACGTGAGACCAAGTTGGCCGAGGCTCTTGCGAATTCCGGCGGTGACGCATCGATTCCGCAGCAGTTCATGCAAAAAATGAAGGATATCAACAACCTGCTCGCAGAGAACACCAAAGAGAATCGCCAAATGACTGAAACTGTGCAGTTTTTGGTGGAAGAAAGACGTTCCTTGCAGAAGAAATGTGAAGAACTAGAGGCACAGCTGGGAAACAATGTGAACGTTACCGAGCTTGAAGAAAGAGCGAATCACTTGCTGGGAAGATACTTGCGAGTGGAATCACATCGCAAGGCGCTGGTGTATCAAAAGCGGTATCTGAAGATTTCATTGCAAAGTTATCAGGACAGCGAAGCGCGTTTAATGGCTCAGCTCCATGGCGGTGCTGGCTGCATGCAGCCACAAAAAAAGAAGAGTTTTAAGTGAGTATGATGGCCTTTTGTGATCTAAAATATGGATTTAACAAATTTTCGTTCCTAGGACTGTAGCTATTGCGATCATTGCGATCCAAAGAATGAAATTCATTGGAAGACTGTGGTTCACTGGCAAAAGGATCGTCTCCAAATCTGTGTTTACAATTACGCAACAAAAGTAAGTTTTTCCTTGGTGTTGGAACAAGCTTGATTAGTTGGTCTTTCGCAGAAGATCACCACCCATTGCGATCGCATCAACATCACCACCTTGCCGGGACACAGCACCTCATCACAATCCATTTAGTCTTAGCGAAATCCCTCTCGGAAGACCACTTCAGGCACCCGGCATCATTGCGGATACAGCACAAAAATTTGATTGGTCAAGGATAAACCAAAAGAGGCCAGCAGCAACAGGGACATATGAATAATTAAGAATTAGTTAATGTAAATGTTTCGTACTGTTAAGTCTTAAGTTTCGTAATTTATTTTAACCTTCCGTCCGTCAATAAAAACCTGTAAGTTTTAATTTTTTGTTTAGTTTGTCCAGCATGTATCAAAATCAATTTTCCACTTACGTAAAGGAAAAAAGAACATAATTTATTTAATATGAAAATATTCAAAAAAATTGCTTAAACATATTTCATAAAAATATTACGACTTAGCTAGAGTTTCAGTAAAATTTTCTCCCAACATAAAATTTTAAAAGTAAGGATCAGAAAATAGAACCAAAAGCTCCAAGATTTTGGAATATTTTGTTGGTATCACATACCCCAGTAGAAGTACGGACGGATAACCCCAGGATTAGGTTAACCTTATCCCTAGATTACCATATAGGAAGTGTAACTATTGAAATTAGAATTTAATTTCCCTCCAGTATTTTATGTTTGCATGTGGCTGTAGTGAGTGAGTGGAATCTGTTCTATCCGCGGATGAATGATATTTTAGTTATACAACATGTTTTTTAATTAGCTGTTCTTTTTTCACTAGTCACTTAACAGGTTTATAGTCTTAAATCGACCATTGACCGCCCTTAACCTGCAGAATAGTTACTCAAACTCGTGTGCCTTAAAACTGACATAGTAACCACGACACAAGTTTACAAATTGCATTTTGTTACTCAGAAAACTTTCTGAGTAAAGACATAGGTAATTTTTTTAATGTTCTTAAAAAAATAAAACTATGGGATCTTATATTCTACTCAACAATTTTTTATACTCCAATTCTATTAGAAAAGAGCATGCATCAATGACTTAGTAAGAGGTCTGTTGTTTACAAAATATTAAAAAAATAAATAAATATTGCCACTATACAAGATATTAAAACTTTGTTAAAATGTATGTGTAAAAAGTTTTAAATTTTAAAAGATAATTTAATCCTAGTATTTAAGGATCTAGTTTCTGTAGATTTATTTTAAAAATAATGTTTGATAGGTTTGTTAATAATAATGCCCCTGTTTTTATTGAAAGACTTTGTAAAGAATAAAAAAGTTTCATGAAAAATTTTTCAAGTTTTTTATTCAGTCGGGTTGTTTTTCGTCAAGCCGGCGAGTAAGTATAATGAAAGCCTAATTTAATGACAAACATTATGAGCTTTTAGTAAACTACAGCGACGCACGCCATTCCAATCGATCACCATATATGCTGCACATCGAAAAAGGAGTTTATTGCTGCATTTTATTATTGCTCAGCAGCAATCTAACATCACCTCTACACTACGCTCGAAGCTTTTACTTAAGGTACTTCAGTGGAACATGCAGGGCTATTTTAATAACCTGCATGATCTACAATTATTGATTAATGACCACAAGCCTTCTATAATTGCGCTGTCAGAAACCCAGCTTCAGTGCAATATTGAACGAAATCTTGCAAAACAATTCAATCCACTTTACCCCAACTTAACGGCAAAAACCTTCACAAAGCAAGGTACTGCCTTATTTATACATGAATCGATCCCGCATAATCGTATTTATTTTAACTTAAATATTTTAATTGTTTCCGTCGAAGTACAACTTGACAAAAAGATAACCTTCATATCCCTTTCCTCCCTCTACGCATCACCCTCTCAACAATTTACGTTCTCAGACCTTGAACATATCAAAAATGTCACAAGTGTTTTCTTGATTCAAACAATGATTTATTAGCATCTCCTACAATCTAGCAGCTTTGTCGGTGAAGCTTAAACTACTCGGTTTGTTGAAAGTCGAATCAAAAAGAAAAGTAAAAGTCGAGTCGGCAAAAAGACAGAGGATTTATTTTGCGATTCTTAAAAAAAAAAAAATGAAACAGGTCAAAGGAGCGTGGTTGATCGTCGTTCACATCAAGGCCATCACTGATAGCTTGAGATTGAAAACAGTCTTATGATATTGTGATGTAGCGACTAGAAGTAAAAAGCGAGCAGGAATCGCTGAATCGATTCACTTTACGAACACAGGCAACTGTCATTTCAGTCAGATGACAGCAAAATGATATTCGAAGTTCGAATTTCGATTTCGAAAATTTCTCCTCGATGGAATTCAATGGAAGAAAGTACTAGAAGGTGCCTAATTTGTATAAATAGATCGGTGACAGGCTCGTGCGACACAGTTATATTTTAAGCGTTGACTTGTAACAATTTAAAAAAGTATTGTTTGATAAATAAAGTGTTTCATTGTGAAATTATAAAAGTGAAATTGAGTTTTATTCGACGAACATTACATTTTTTTTAAATTAAGTAATCAATAAAAAAGCTTAAAAAAAACAAGGCAACACGACAGGGCACCGTTTGATTACAGATCAAAAATGCGTTAGTTAAGGTACTCTAAATAGAACGTCTTAGAAGCAGTTTTGTAGTAACATAGAAAACATAAATGGTGCAGCAAGACTGAGGAAAATTATGTCCAAAGTGCCTTCTGTTCCAAGCTTTTTGAAAAACATGAAAGGAATCTGGATAGAATCTGCCTCGTAAACACTGGAAATCCTACTGTGTACACATTTTCCCAACTGCTCTGAAGTGATTGAGGAGAACAAACATTTCCGAACAAATCAATTCGCCCCTTAGGCTGGTAAGAGCGGCCATAATGTCATCCTTTCTGCTAAAAACTCTCGAGAGGCTCCTCGATATTCACATACAAAGCAAACTTAATCCAATCAACATGTCCTCCAACCAGCACTTCTAACTGGAAGGTAGGTCGGTAGAGACAGCGTTACACGACTTCTTAATTTAGAAACGTCACTGCAAGTTAAAGAATACACCCTCGCCGCGTTTTTTGATATAGAAGGTACCTTTAACAATGTAACCACCGAAGCTATTGAAAATGCGCTCAAAGATACGGAAGCGATTAAAGGAATTTGTGACTTTATAGTCACAATGCTAAAAGACGGAATAATATCATCTAAACTAGGTGACATTATAAAAAGGATGTCCACCACCAGAGGAACCCCGCAAGGTGGAGTGCTCTCACCTGTCATATGGCTTCTTGTTATGAACACGTATCTTATGAAGCTCAACCACTCACCGGTGAAACCCATAGCTTACGCTGGCGATCTTGTGCTCATAGTACGTGGCAAATTCTTGCCAACACTTGTTGACTTAATGCAATATGCACTAAACGGCCTCAGCCGGTGGACCGTCAAAAACGGAGCTTGTCCTCTTTACAAACAGGAGGTCAATCCCTGATGTAGAGCTACCAACACTGGAAGGCTCGGTTCTCCAATTATCTAAAAGCGCTAAATATCTGGGTATAATCCTAGACAGAAAGCTCAGCTGGAATTTAAACATAGAAGAAAGAGTTAAAAAAGCATATACAGCCCTATATACGTGCAACAGAATCTGCGGGAAAAAATGGGGCCCTTCCCCTAGAATAACAAACTGGCTCTACACAGCTATAGTAAGAACCATACTCACGTATGGATGCTGTGTCTGGTGGCCAGCTATAACTAAACAGAAAAATCTATAAAAGCCTTAACTAAGGTCCAAAGAATGGCTTGTCTCGTCACCACAGGTGCTCTGAGAACCAGTCCTACCATGGGGTTAGAGACAATTCTAAACCTATTATTAAAGAAAGCGCAATAAGACTTCAAGGGACAGGCAACTGGAGTAAAACATCCACAGGGCACAGTTCAATCATACACACACTGTGTTGTTATGCAGGTACAACAGACCACGTAACTCCTTATCTTGACTTCAATCAACACTACACCATTCACATTCCGAGCAGAGAAGAATGGAGGCTGGATAACGTTGCAATCCACTCCGAGATAGCAATCTACACAGATGGCTCTAAATCAAGTGAGGGTACTAGACCAGGTGTATGCTCTGAGAAGCTCGGTATCCTAATAAGCAGAAGACTACTGAGCTCCTGCAGTATCTTACAGCAGAAATTCTGGCAATACCTATAGCCGCACCGAAAAGGCCAAAGTATTGGAACAGGAGGATATTTCCATTTACGAACACAGCCAAGCAGCCATTAAGGCCCTGGCAAAACCAACAGTAAAATCTCGTGTAGTAGGACTCTGTCGCCCAGAACTAAGGGCTCTAAGCAGACAGAATAATGTCCGCATTGTTTGGGTACCAGGCCATAGTGACTTTATCGGAAATGAAAAGGCTGACGAGCTGGCGAAACATGGCTCACATCTGTGTATTACTACAGCGGACAAAAGGGCTCACGCTCCGCCCTCTTATGAAGCAGGCAAAATATCTATAAAATAAATAAATAGAGTGGCGCAACAGCTCGAGGTGAACCTTCACATACAAAGCAAAATATCTACAACTATTCAAAATATAACCCAAAATAGGTGGAATAATCTGCAGAGTTGCGCCCATAAAAAAGGCGTTATGACCATCCATAGACAGCAACAAGTCAAAAAAGCTTATAGCACTAAAAAGGCTATCACTGGCCATAGTCACACGAGTGACAACAGGCCACAGCCTGTTGGGAAAGCACTCAGCAAAATTAAGAACCATTCACCCCAATTACGCAAGTCGTATACAAAAAGTCACCTCGACTGGTACTCGTATCGTATTGTATTTGCTTTGCCATTATGCAAGTCGTATGCTTTGAATACGACCCCATCACAGATGCAGTCGGGCAGCAACGCGTTTCATCGCACTTCAAATGCACAAGTAGTGTCAAAATTTCAGATGAAAAATATCAATGCAAGCTTGAAAGGTTCGGAGTTTTATGTAATAAATCAAATTGAAAAACGAAAAAGGAGAATCAATTCAATCGATCAATTTTTTTCGAATCAATTCAATGCGATCATTGATGTGGAGGAACCAACACACCGGTTGGCAAATATCCGCAGAACCATGAAAGATAGTTTATTCCAATGAATTTGCCGAATGCATGGTGTGTTTTTAAAGCTAAAATCTCAAACCAATTTCCAACTCAAGAAATTACTTGCAGTTTTATTAATTTTTTCGACTTCCCAAAAATACAATAACACAACTTTTGGAAGAAGTAAGACCATTGTGAAAAGAGTACACACAACGTCAGTGGCACCAATTTTGAAGTTGCTGGCTGTGCTCCAAGTCTTCGCTAAAAGAGCATATCAAACAAGCGCTGAAAACTATTTTGCTTTAGCAATACCACAGCTAATGTTTTCAAATATTTTGAAAGAAATGTCCGGTAACATATCGATATAAAAATATTTAAAAAAATCTGTTGGTTTTCATGTTTCTGATAAGGTTCACTTAAAGTCACTTTTAAAATGTAAAGTGAAGAAAACACGACTAGATCCGTTGAAAAAACTACTAAATACGACTTGCATAATTACCGATGTGAACCGGATACCGCACGCGATGGTATGCGTTTTTCTTTTTGACATGAAACTAATTAGCGTACGAGTATGTTTGTAGTGACTCTCAGTTTCATAATAACGAAATACGAGCAAGCTCGTATGTGACTCTCGAATACGACTTGCGTAATTGGGGTGATTAACACCAACTACATTTGCAGGGACTGTCATGATCCCGAAGCGGAAGGAGATGTGAAACACCTCCTCTGCCAATGTCCAAGTGGCAGCAGGCAACATTTTAAACTTCAAGGACAATTCTTCTTTGAGAAGTTGGACGAACTTGCAAAAATACCGGTGGCAAATATCGTGAAGTTCAGCAGGGACTCCGGCTGGGCCAATTTTCTCTTCGAAGCTCAGGTAACGTCAACTAACTAAGTCATATATAGGTATACTAAAGTTTTTGATTCCCTACAGGTTGTCCCCAAAGGGTGACGCTAAGGGCCCTCTGGTCTATGCCCTCTAGGCCTATGCGAGCTGGTGGCTTTGGCTAGCAACCCTACCTAACCTAACCTAACCTATGGTACTCTAGAAAACGTCGTCGAAGTCATTATGGTTCCCATATCGGATCGCCCATCAGTTTCTCAAATGACGAAAATCATATAGATCTTGCTTGTCAGAAAGCCATGGCAGCATTCGGAGATGACGCGGGTAGTGTATTGTAGCTCAAAATGTTAAAGTATAGAATCATAAACGAGAACATTCAAACACAGCCTAAAGTAAGCAGTAATATTTTTTCGTTTCTTTATCTAGAAAGTTAGTCAATTGCAGACAAACTGGAGGAACTATTGGAGATTCATCGCGCTTTCACTAAAATTCCGAATCCCTATCGGAACGCACATAACGTTTGATGTGAGTCTTCCTGTAAAGCAACTATTTCACCTACACTTTAATTTCTGAGGGCCAATTTCAGCAGAAATATGTTTTAAAAATCCCTGACACAAATACTTATTTTCAGCCCACACACATAATGCAATCAATGCAGTACTTTAGTAGCTCCATTAAGCTGCCCATTCGTGGTGCACCACTAACCTTCTAGCAGATATTTTTAATCCACCCAGGTGTTATGGCCGGACTTTATCCCAAGGAGCAACAACAGTAACTTCTGTTTATAATGTCCAGCAATTTGCCAAATGTCATAGAAAGAACGGAAAAATGTCGACCAACCACCGGACACAAGTTAGAAATAAAAAAAAGACAAAACAAGCAAGCAGTTCACAATTGTGTAGCAGAATTATCTGGGTCATCGCCACATCATTCAGTTACAGCTCCTCACCACCAAACCTGCATCTTTGTGGTTAAAGGAAAAAAATGTGATAATTAATAAAAGTTAAGGATAACGCGCTTGAAAAAGGGGTTACTTAAAGCCAATGCCATGTAGCTATCGACCGTAGACGATCGCAAGAGTGCAGCTGTTCAGCCTTCAGAAATAAGGATGACGGTTATGAGTTATGTCCTTGATGCAAATGCCATTGCCATTTCAATTATGAATTTCATACCCATAGCACTAATGGACAGTAATGTAATAGAGAAAAATTCTTGGTAAAAGAAAAATTGAAAACTAAAGCGAATCAGCTTAAAAATGTAAAACGCATTTTAGTCGAGCAGTTTAACTGGGTAGCCATTGGTACCCATCATCGGTCTTCACTTTTGAGGAAATCTAATTATAGCCCTGCAGTGTTCTGGGTTTTGGTCTTTGCTCAATCCTTTATTGGTTTTCCGTTTGTCCATCAATGGCAAGGTACGTAGATAGAGTGTAAAGTAATTGAATGTTGATTTGATGGAGGATTTAGTAGAACTTTACTTTTATTATGAACTAAGGGTGATTTGATTGAATCGTATTGCGATAGGGTGGTGTGGTTACAAAACAACGGCAAAGGTGTACCTATTGATGCATTCCAATGTAGGGCGAAAGATTGAAAATACGTCGATGTAGGCCAAAGCTTCTTGATTCACAACTTTATTGGTAGGTAAGTACATTTATAAAATCGTTTATTTTTTTTAAACACTTGTTAAATCCTATTATTTTACTCGTTTTAAGGATCTACGAGTATACCAAAAAGTCAAGGAAAGTACACGTTTATAGATTTTATAGCAAAACTATACTGTTTGATGGTCACTTTTACTTGTGCTAAGCGAGATGGGAGAACTTTTATACTGACCGTCGTATTGAGATATTTTAAAACTTACCTGGGGTAGCTTTCGAAAAACAAGTTGGGCTGTTACAAGCGTGACTATGATCCATATCTTAAAGCCAAGAACAAATCCTGGTTCACAGCAAAACAAATTCTTGAAAATGCAAATGAATTTGAAGCCGAGAGATCTAAACTTCTCATAAAATTCAACGCAGCACATCAAGGTAAAACTTTTATCTAACAAAAGCGGTTGAGTATGCTGTTTGGAAACAGACAAGATTTTTTTCCATAATAAGCTGGCGATCAAGGCGTTAAGACTACACTTAAAAAGCGAAGTACATCGCAAGCGAAAGGTACTAGAAAATAGAGAAGCAAAAATAATTTCCGATCCAACAAAAAAACTGTTGTTGCACCAGCACGGAGCATAAAAACCATCACAAAAAAAAGCAAGGATATAGCCAGTAGAGTTTTTTATAAAAACATCTGGTATATATTCAAATTTTGACTATTTTTTTACTCGTCGAAAGAGAAATTTGTATTTAATATTCGGCCGACTCGAACCTGGATAACAGGCGATGGCCAAGAAGACGCTAATTTCAAAACAGACGCTCCTGGATTTTTCGTTTGTTGCTGGTTTTGGTCCGCCCCAAATATTTTCCATACCATATATCCGTCAACGAGTCTGTAGCGGACTACTTTCGTCCGAGGCTCCCTCAGCACAGTTGGAGCAATACATGTATGACACGTAGTCTTTTGTTGGGAAAAGACGGTCTTTGAAGATTTGATTTCACTGCCTAACAAGTATCTAGTACCAACGGAGCTGTACTGAAGATTTGTAGGGAGGTTCCGGTTGGGCTGGGCTCGAAATTCTGCCGGTTTCAAAATTCTTTAGCAAAATTTTAAAGGTTTTGAGATTTACCACAAAAAAATAATTATGAGTGCAAACCGTATTCACCCCGAATGCTTCGCTCACTGGGAAACGTTCGGGATGAGTATGGTTTGCACTCATAATTAATTTCTCGCGGTAGGTATATCTCAAAACCTTTAAAACTATGTCTAACCACACCGCCAAAGTCTTATAAGTTATATTCTTCAACAAAACTCTGCTTTTAAAATTTTGCTTTTCAAAATTAAGTCTGAACAACTTTGTTAAAGCGACGCATTGAAATATGCATGCCTGCCTGTTTCTTTTTTTACCTTTGGTTCACTTCAAAAAAGTCTTAAGTTTGCTTGAAAAAGCAGAATAAGCTGAAATTTATGGCTTGAGTCAGACTTTTGAAAAAAAGAATTTTGACCGCGGAATTGTTTTTCGAAAAAGCAGAATTTTTAAAACAGAATTATGACCCGCTCCGGTTCGATAGAGGTTCTGGCAAATACGTGCTCGTGCGGAAGGATGAAGTACGGATTCCTCAAAAACTTTCTGCTGCGACAGACCGTATGAGCCGAGGACTGTCCGACTTAGTTTTAGTTTCATTTTCATTGACAGTCGATAGAGGCCTTACGCTATAGGGGTAATTATGGTTCGATAGAGATACCGAACAAAGAACTCTCGGTATGACGATCCCTCATTCGCTCTTCTTGGCCACCATCACATTACCCCAATCCTCGTCTTCCTTTTGGAGCACAACCGCCGTCATGCGCTTCTATGACAACGGTATTGCGACGGCTGCTTTCTCTGATTGAAAACCGTCACCTCTTGTCCAACAGAATTGGCTGCTGTTGGACAAGAGGTGACGGGAACGCTGGAAGTGTCAGCAGTAATCGTCCTTCGGTTGGCCCGGTTGGGATGACGTTTGGGGGACTCTTTCACCGGGTTGCTTGACGTCTCCTGGCGGCGGTCTTTGTTCTTGTCGGACGTTTTTCGGCTAATAGCTGCTCGCAGGTTTTGTTTTTGAGCAACTTGCGGCTGGTATCTTTGATGGATACATTGGACGGGACCAAACTCCAGACTAGTTATTGACGTCAAACTGATATATGTGCTATCATAAAGGCTTTATAAAACGATCAAGGAACAGGCAAAGTTGTTTGGTCCATCACCAAACGAACAAGCACCCGTCCACCAATGACAAAATTGTTGTTTGCAACAACTATCGAGTTCACCTTTACTGAAGATCAACTCCATAAATGGTATTCTAGCATGGAGATTCGTCAAAAAATGCACAAAGTTTTGGACTTACAAGCGATCGGGTTCAATAATCCATCCACGAAGGACTCTAAGTGTGAGCTCTATAATATCGTTCTTATGCTAGTGCTAAACAGTAAGCAGAAGGAGGGAAATGGTCGCTTTTCCGCGAGAAAGATTCAAAGATGATTATTGGGCCTGTACGCGAGAAGGCCGTATCCAGAATCAGATGTAACCTTGAACTGAATAATAAAGGCTTAAGTACTAAAAGCAAAACGACTAAATGAGTTCGGTCACATTACCGCTTTTTTTTTGTGCACTATCAGATCTGTGATGTAGGGTGCTTAAAGCAAGCAGCAACTACAAGCAGAAAATTGCCACGCAAAATATTGCTTAACCGCTTCATTCAAGAGATCCAAACCCCTAACCTCACGTTTAGGACGACAAGAAAAAACCAACATGCTTCCTTTAGGGATGATCATGATCACGGATCATGGAAGTATGCCTATTAGGCAATGCACCTCTGCCGACCATCGCGGGTACATACATTTCAGTGCCTTTAAGATCTTTAAGATAAGATTATAGAGATAAGAACATAGTGAAGTCACTTGCTTTAAAACTAGTTTCATAAAGAATGTCCAGTGACATTGCCAGCTTCATATTCCATCCCACAAGGAAGGAATGCTCACCAATTCTCCTGTGAGCCCTACTTTGGACCGGACGTACCGTGTTGTATTGGAATTTCCTCTTGAGCAGAACGTCACGGATGTCGAATAACCTTCCGCTTGAGGTTTCCCTTTTGCCATTTCACTCCTCAGTTATTCTAAACCAAATTACACCAGTTTCCTTGCTTTTAAGTGTGTAAAATCTTTACTTAACGAAAAACAAAGGTAACATATGAAAACTATATTTCTGGGGCAGTAAACTACCGGAAATCAGGCTCTTAGCAAGTTATTTGCCTAAATCCATTAAAAACTGCATACACATTGACATGCAGTCTATCTAAGACAGCTTATCTTGTTCATCCTGTTCTGGCCATGACACTTCAACAAACTTTGTTGAATCACTCACTGCATCTCGAGTAGGTAGTTATTTCAAGTTCAACCATCAATGTTAGCTTCCTCCGTTTATTGCTTGTTTGTCTGACTTCAGACGTCATCTTACAAGGATATATCTAATCTCTTGAGTCCCATTTGCAGACGCAAAAAATGAACCACGGTCACGCTAATACCAGTTGAGCAGAAAATCCCCCATGACATTTTTTTTCAACTAATAACGACTACCTTATCAATCCCGTTCTACCCTTCGTCGCAACTGCTAAACAACCCCAAATCACTGGCTGATAAGAAATTCTGCACAAAAGCTCATTCGAGTCTGCACAAAAAGCTTTCTCCTGATGGTATTCTTTCTTAGCTGTTAAAAAACCCACCGCCCATAATACGACTTTGACCGTCGCCGCATTCACAACAACCGTCCCGGTTGTATTCGCCCAATTCCGTGTGTACTGCAAACTCCCTCTGAGTATAGCAAAAAAATAGAGTAAATATCCTTCAGTAATTCGCAGAATCCTCCCAAAGACAGTCTCGTTAGCGGCTCGTTAGAGAAATAATAAAAACTCTGCAAGTGCAACTGCCTACGTCGTTTTTGAAAACAAACAGTTTTTTGATTGCTCTTGGAAAATCTGTTGCGACAAACTTTTCGAAATCCTTGAAAGTAAGATTTTTTAACCGTACGGAACAGATGACATTCTACGATCCGGCGAATGTGAAAAAATTCCTTTCGGTTACATTGATAAACCATGACATATGTTCCGTGTTAGATAAAGAGATTTTGTTTTTTGTACTTGTCGATAGTGCGGACTGTGTGAAGGTGTGTTCCTATTTTCGAAATTACACCGAGTGAAGGGACAAAGCCATTTGGGAAGCTAGAACAGAATTAACGAACCTTCCAGGTAAGTGGATGCTTCAATATGGCGTGCTGCGTGCATGCACAGCACATCCTTTCGTATGTTGGATTCTATTTATAGCTCGATGAAATCATAGAAACATAAGGTATCCTATTGATTTTTAATTTTTATTTATTTGTTTGTCTGACTGATAGTAGTCGAGAGGGTTTGGGGTCACAAAGTGTCGGGGAGGATAAAAGTTGTACCTTTTATCGCGCGAAAACTAGAATTATCACAGTTGACACTTATCAATCGATTGATATGCATACATATGAAATCGTAGATAAGGCTAGTAACGATTATCGGGATTATGGCAAATACATTCCACAAGTTGATTTTAGCGGAATAGCCTTTTAGAGAAGGATCTTCTTTTATGTGTTCCTGGCTATGCTTATGAAGAATTAGGGAATTGAGGCAACACCTAAATCAAACAGATTGTTACTTAACCGCTTGAGCGTGTTTAAAATGACATAAGACTTTCGATCTTAGTTGAAGTTATCTATCGACAGCCAAACCGTACAAGGACTAGATTAAAACAGGATAAATGTATGTGTAATATTTTTTGCGTTATCTCATACTGAGAGCTAAAATAACAAAGGTTAACAATTTTTTTTAATATTACACCTTAAAATGCTTACAAAGCTTATGTAATTGTTTATATACTTACTTACTTACTTAAGGTGGCGCTATATTCCGGGGTGAACTGGACCTGGCCCTCAGCCAACATGCTTCGTCAGCCAGCTTTGTCTCCAGCTAGCCATCTCCAGTTTCGCACGCGAAGTTGGCTGAAGTCCCCTTCCAATGGCGTGTGCCACCTATGTCTCGGCTCCCTGCAGGCTGGATTCGAAATTTTCCGGGCCGGGGCGTTGGCGTCCATCCGCTCTAAATGACCTAGTCATCGTAGCCGTTGTATTTTTTACTCTTCTGGCTAGGTCGGTGTCGCTGTACAGCTTGTTCAGTTCGATCTCATCCTCCACTCTTCGAGAAAAATTTTTCTCTCAAAGCAGTCTAAAGTATTCTTGCACCAGCTTCTGCACCGTAATGCAAGACAGGGGTTATAAGGGTCTTAAAAATGGATACTTTAGTTGCTTGAGAGAAGGCTTTGCTACTCAATTGCCTTCTCAGATCAAAAAACAGCGATTGGCAAGAGTTATCCTTCGTTTGATTCCAGCGATGTTGTCATCTGTATTTGTTGCGGAACCAAGGTAGACAAAGTCCCTAACTACCTCAAAGTTAAAGCTGTCGATAGTGATATTTGTTCCGAGACTTTGTTGGTCTTCTGTGTCTTATCTGGATGACAGCAAATACTTGGTTTTGCCATAGTTGCCTGATAAACCCATATTCGTCGCTTCCGCCCCTATGCACACGACGGTTTCACTGACATCACGCTCCGTTATTCCAACTATGTCAATATCGTCTGCGTATGCGAGTAGTTGAACGGACTTTTGAAAGATTGTGCCTCTGGTGTTGGCGCGGGAGTTCTGCACATTTCTCTTGGGTATCATGTAAAAGCGGTGACATGACAGCGCGTCGCCTCCTCTAAATCCTTTTTTGCCATCAAAGGGGCCAAACAGACTGACAAGTTTGGCAAGGTTGCCAAAACTAGACATAGCGATATATAGCTCGTGATGAAAAGTGGTGGGTATCGATTTGGAAGACGGAAATATAGCAATTTTAAAAAAGCTTGATTCTCACTTGATTTATATACGCAATGTCTCTTGCTCGCCACTGCGTCTTCACTTTTTCCGCTAATAGTGTTTCACCATAATGCGGTTCTGCTTTCTTTCTTAGGATTGTGAAGGCTATTAAAATTTACCCTCAAGTATCAAATGCAAAATTACTGTTTGTTTAAGGTTGTCAGGGGCCATTTTTGGATGAATTCAGAGCGAAGGTTGTTGCCGTGTTTATTTAAATCTCTACCAAAATTAACTTTTTATACTCAACAATATCAGTTCAAAAAAGAAATAATATGAATCCTATTTGTTCCCTGTTATCCTCGCCATTATGTACGACGTTCCACCTATTTTGAAGAAGCTGAAGAAATGCATTTTTATTTCTTCAAGCTGGCTGTATATCCTACCTACGCTGGCTGTATATCCCTTATTTTATTGGGCCATATTCATAGATGTTCGATAAGCTCTTGCTACGCTGTTGTTAAGCTAAACTGGAGTTTAGGCTAGTTCATAAAATTCATAAATAAAAAAAATCGGGTCTATCGTTAGTCACGGCCAAAGGTATGCTTAAGCTGTGGTTTGATCTACCAAATACCAAGAAAATAATAAACTTTAACAAATATTTAGCATTCTTGGAGGCAGAAGTGTGGACAAACTTTTAATATTTATTTATTTTTTTAAGTCACCCAGTCCTTTGACGATATTTTACTGAAGAAAGGAGCCGAGCATGTAAAAATTTGATTAAAATGTCATTTTCTGACACAATCCTCTCAGAGAACCAATCATTTAAGATTTTTGTGTACAGAGCTTCCAAAACTATGCTTAGACTCGGGTCTAAATAAACACAGCGAGAAAATTGTCTATGCATATGAACTGTGTCTAAGCTGTGTGTGTCATAACTTTGGACTTAGAACTATTTAGACTTGGGTTCAAAGAACGACTATGAATCCGTTGAGTTTCAGTCTAGAAGTAAGCGCTTTTCAAGTGATCAACATTTCAAGTGATAAGCTTTGTTTCAAACAGAAATCCACACATGAATGTCATGATAGACAAGACCCTACATGGAAAGGATGAATTTTGACTGCCTTATTATGATGACGGCTTGTAACTATTGAAAAAGTGTGACTGATGACTAGAGTTGTAAAGGAATTTAACTCATTTGATTTACGTCTGAAAATGTGCAACTTATGAATTCACTTAAAGATTTTTACTTCAAAATTTGAAATCACCATTCATTTTGAAGTCATTGATTTGTAATTCAATTCTGTGAAGTTATTGATTGCAATTATTTCATATGAATGCAATATATTCTTTGATTTCCGGGAATTCATTGAAGTCATTTTTAAGCCATTTGGAAGTCATTAAATTATTGAGGTAATTTGGAGGTTATTGAAATCATGTTGAAGTCTTTTGAAGTTCAAAAAGGAACTTCAAAATGATTTCAATGACCTTGAAATGACTTCAATAATTTTATGACTTCGGATTGACTTCAGTGACTTCAAAAGACTTCAATGACTTTAAAAATAGGCTTCACGAATTTTATGACTTCAATAATTTAATGAATGATGGCACTCATCTCACTAACTAACGCCTGCAGACTTCACGGAAATAACAGAAGATTGCATTCTAAATTTTCACTATGACTTCCATGAATGCAATCCATAATCATTCTATTCTTTTACAACTAACTTATCAAATCAAGTGAGACGATGAGAAGTTTCTACTTGTAATGATTTCCATTAGCTGCTTGAAGGCCAACATGATGAGAGGGTGATAGCACAAAATACTGAAAAGTTTTTGAGAACTGAGGAATGGAAAATATGTGCCCGTCTTCAAAGTGTCGTCAACATCTTCAACGTGATCATAACTTTTTAATTACTTCATTAAAAAAGCTAATATTGGGCAAACTATAAAACAACCACAGCTTCAGCAAAGGCTAAAATCAAGCTTTGGTTTAACCGTTTTAAAACTGCGTTTTTGATGTTTTTTCGAAAAAAAAAGTGAAAAAACAATTGTCCCCATCAATATCTCCGATGCTATAAGGCCAAAAGATTTAAAAAAAATCACGCACATCAGGAATCACTTGTAATTTTCGGGAAAACTGTAGAAATTTTAGAATATTTATCAGATTCTTAAATTTAGCTCGAAGGCTTCAAAATCATTTCAAAAAATATTTTTCAAAATATTCTGGTATCTTAACGGTAAAACCGATTACAATGAAATTTGTTTAGGTTTAATTTCAGAAAAGCTTGCGATAAGCTAACAAAAGGCCTAAAGAGAAAGGGAGGATGTCAAATGACATGTAGAAAATCTGGACCCTTTCATTATTATTTCAACATTTTTTTCTAAGACCTAAAAATTGTGTTGCCAAAAAAAATAATCCAACCTTCGCTAGATTTCAGGATACACACAATTAAAAAACACAATTTGTAGCGCTTTTTTCAAAAAGAAAAAACTCTACATACATCCGAATAGTCATACTTCAACAACGTTTTTACATTTTCTAGAAAACACAATATTCATATTAAATTTCACACTGTTGACTTCTTTAAAAAGGTTATTACGTATTATACCAACGCACCTTCCAACAACCTGGAGCAAACCATAACACACAAATACACACACATTATGTTGACATTTCACCTTTATATTTTAGTTACATAGAAATAGATTTAATTCCATAAAGTTGCTTCGTATTTGGCATAATGCTTTCAGCATTTTGGCTTTCAATAACCGTGCACCCTAAAACCGCTCGATACACCTACACTCAACCAATTATCCTAATTGACAATAATTTTCCATTTTCCTCTCTGTGTATATCCCATTTTAATTGTTCTCTAATCCCTCGGCTAGTCCCGGTGAGCCATAAAAAGGTTCTGGGATCCCTTGCCGTACGCCAGCCGTGTATACCCCAACCCCAAACCATTAGTGTGCCAAAATAAAAACCTATTTTTGTGTTTTCCTATTTGTCAATTCAATAAATACAACAAGCACATAAAATTAAGGACAACCTTACCTTATGTCCTCCACCCACTGTCGACGTCAACGTCGACGTCGCCATCCAACCAAACAAGAAAATAAGTCCTTCCAGCCTTTTTTTGTTTTCCTACAACCCGAACCCATCAATCATGGAAAACAAATTTTCAGCCACCCACATGCGGCGCTAGGTATCCTTTGAATAGGGAAAACAAATAGGACCATAAATCTGTGTGCGGCGGAGACAAAACTGAATAGAAAATTAAAAGTGAATATGCATGCTCTACACGTTCTCTATCAACACATCAAACACATCACCGTTATACTTGTCGCCTTCATCGTTATCATAATCATAATCATAATCATCGTCGCCATTCGCAACTTGTTGAATGGATTAAATTTTAAAAGTCAAAGGAGGTAGCCTTGAACCCTTAAAGAAAAAAAGAAGAAGGCGTTCAATATTCAGTGGAAAAAATATGAAAGTCCCCAGTCAGTCATCAATTGGACCCTACTTAGGCTTGTGTTGCCAACTGCCCTTAGGCAAGGATCCAATCTAACGATAGAGAGCAACAGATTTTCCCTTTTCCTCTATAAGCTCTATTCCTAGGAGGATTGAATAGATAAAATCCTTCCTTCGCCCGGCTGACACCCAGTCCTTCCGTTGGGTCTGCGTGTGGCGACCTAGACCCAGTATGGGACTATTTTCCTTGTTTGATAATTCCATTCATCGATGTTCATCCCCGGTGAAGTTATTTCTTAGGAGCCCGAGCAACATGTGGTTGGTGTGCTCATAACACAGCAAAAGGAAGACGAAGGACGCACATAATAACCAACTACTCGCGTAAATAATTCAAAGAGAAGGAAGGTGCGCGAAATCATAAAGACTGATGAGAAAAGCATCAACGGTAGACGCCTGCCTGTTGAACAAAGGACGTTTATGCAGACTTTTACAGTCAGAGAAGGTGGGTAAACTTCGCATGAAACTACTCATTTCTCGAAAGGACTTCTTTGAGGGTAAACTTAATTCCTGTAATAAAAGGTAAGTGCTTAATTCTGGGAAAATTTCACTCATAGCGAAGAGAGACTTGCCGTAGGTATTTTACTGCTATAAAGGTGCTTAGGTTCTAATATGAATCCCAGACGTATCATTTTTGTGTTCTAGGCGTCGTCATATAGTATTGAGTTTCAAATAAAAAAAAAACCCTTTGGTGCATCACAACTCGATCGACTTTTTTCCTAAAATACGACAGGAGATTACACTTCCATTACGAAGGAGTTTTTTAAAAGACAATAATTCTTCGAAGCATCAATCCGTCGAAGTAAACTTTGTAGTACAAAATAGCAAGGATAAACTCTGTGGGAGAAATTCAAAGAAATTGCTTTGAGAAGACAGTTCTTTCATTTTTTTTTAGTTTAAGACCATGTTAAGTTCACCTACACAGATTTTCCAGGACATTATACCGGCATGTATGTTATTTGTAATGAAACTTGTTTAAAGATCTCTTTGTCATGAGATACTTCTACAAATCCCTTGAAGAAGAATTAAATTTTTTCTCGGGCACCAGAAAATGCAGAAATTTTTGAGATTTGTTCTTGTGCATCTCAAACTTTTATCTACCTTCTGCGTTGTATGCGTTGTGTACATAGTAAGTCTAAACGAAAAAATGTATGCAAATCATTTAAAGGTTTAAGAATAGTTTTTTTGTGCATTTATTTTTATAATAAGCCACAATCGATATAATCCCTTGACCGTGGTCAAGGGATTATATCGAGCCTTAAAATGCGTGGCGCATTGGGAGTGGTAAGAATTTGAGGATAGCAGAGAAAAGGAGTTCTCGACCCAACCCAAGGCTGGTGAGCCAGTGTTGGGCAGTCAATCCCTGCCAAATGCCAAAGCTTACCCCCGCTAGTGTTATGCCTTTACGGGGATAAGGAACGATATGACCAGCATAGCATTAAATCAAACCATTGGGCGTACATCCAATTATTGTCCGTTAATTTGCACGTTGGAAAAGAAAATGGTTTTTAATATTCGGCCGGGTTATAATTTTATTTTCAAAATTCAGCTCTTTTGAAAAAAAATCTGTTTTTCTAAACTCCGACTTATGCAATAAAATTCTGCTTATTCTGCCTTTTAAGCAAACTTTTGACTTATATGAAGTAAATCAAAGGTAAAAAAAGAAACAGGTGGGGGGAGGGGGGTTCATACATTTCACTTTGTGGCTTCGCCAAAGTTGCATTCCCAGGAATTTTAGAGGGCAGAATTAACCAGTAGTAAGTGCTACAGTGTGTACGCAGAAGTTACAGTCCGTAAAACGGACCGTTGAATAACCCATCCTATCCCACATTGTAAAATGCTGATGACATGGTTATTTTTTGACATTTTATAAGTAATGCAAACTTCGAAAAGGGGCGTGGTCCAACCGTCCCTAATGAGAAACCACATATAACGGGTGATTTTTTAGCTGGTTTGGTTTTGGCAATACTGGTTTTGACAGCTGACGTGTGTTTAGTACCTTGTGTTACTGTCAAACAGCTTCAGTTTGGTTTGCAATTTAACCATGGATCGTCTTACAAATGAACAACGCTTGCAAATTATTGAATTTTACTACCAAAATTCGTGCTCGGTTCGAAATGTTCATCGCGCGCTGCTTCCATTTTATGGTCGGCATTCTCAACCTTCTGAGCAGTCTATTCGGAATTCGGTCAATTGGCCACCTAGATCGTACGATTTGACACCATTAGATTATTTTTTGTGTTTTTTGTGCCCGCTTCGATTGACGCACTGGAAGCCAACATCCATGCATTCATTCGTGAGATACCGCCCGATATGTGTGAAAGAGTATGCCAAAATTGGACTCAGCGGATGGGCTACCTGAGACGCAGCCGCGGTCAACATTTGCATGAAATTATCTTTAAACATTAAATTGCAAGGTTCAAACTATCGATTCAAATAAATATTTCATTATTTTTTTCGATTTTTTTGTGTTTTTTTTTTTAAAAAGTTCTCAACCTCTTAAAAAATCACCCGTTATATGCAAGTTACACTTAAATGTACGTAAAAATGCAATTTTTTGGTCCAAATTCAATATTTTTGAAAAATCGACCCTTAAAAGGAGGCGTGGCTAAAAACTTTATACTAACGAAATCTAGACTGAAGTCTCGTTTACCTAACCTGCTACTTTTTTTGTTTGATGCTTTCCTAAATTAGGCTCAAGGCTAGTCGAAATTAAGTTTTTCAGGCAAATTTTAAGTTTTTCTTTAATTATGCCTCCAAATATGGGCGTCGCCCAAAGTCTTGTATGAACAAAATGTAGAATTAAGCGTTTTCTACGTAAAATATTAAGCAATTTTTTTTTTAATTTTGAGCAAAAATATTGAGTAAACTGCATTTGAAAATTTACTATTAAAATAGATGCCACGCCCACTAGATGAGGTTTACCGATTAAATTTTTCTTTTTTGTGTCTTACATTTATTAGGAGATGCTAAATGTTAAATTTCAGCCTTTTAGAACGTCTTACAGTTTTGAAAATTCTGGAGGTAGTTGCACATTTAGACCGATTGTGGGCGTGTCTTTGGGCGGATTTCAAAAATTTTTACTCTTGTACTGCCTAAAAACATGTGACATACAGACGGACGGGCGGACGGACGGACATGGCTCATTCGATTCAGAATTCGGTCTCGATCATATGCCCTTAAGGTCTTGGGGGTCTAATTTTATTATTTCACCATGTTACAAACTATGTGACAAACTTAATATACCTCCTATCCTATGGGATGCGGTATAAAAAAAAAGAGTTTCGGAAAGCAGAATTATGAAAAAAGCATTTTGACGCCAACTCTCGATCAACGCTAACCTGGATAATAGACGTCGACCAGGAAGCTGCTCAATTCGAGACAGGCGCTCCTAGATTTTGCCACCTGGGGAGACGCCTAATAGGGTAATAGACCAACAACTAGTGCCGTAAAATAACGCCGAGCGAAATAACGCAAAATTTTGGAATTCGGACTAATTTCACTTAAATAAACTGAATCGGCCTTATGTTTCGGTATTATTTCGCTTTGAATTAAAAGCACTCTCAAGCTAAATCTCTAAGAGCTTATTTTAATTAATACGCGGTAATATCCGAAAAACATTTGAAATGAGAATATAATAGTTTAAAAATTTATGAGAATTTTGGAACTATTATTTTTTCCTTCCCTTTCCCTTTTTCTATTACTCAAAAAAAAAAAATTAGAAAATGTTATTTAAAAAACTCGATTAGATTAAAAGAAAATGAGAAAATAATAATAAAAAAATTTACGCGAATATTTGAACTACTATTTTATTTTTATTTTTAATAATAATTCCAAGAAAAAGAAAGAAGAAAAAATAGTACAAAAATTCGCGCCAGTTTTCGAACTATTATTTTTCTGTTTCCTTTAAATTCAATTCACGCTGAATTAAAGGAAACAGAATTAAATTCAATTCGAATTAAATTCACGCTAATTTTTGAACGACTATTTTCTTACTTTCATAATAGTTTCAAGAATAAGAAAGAACAGGAGAAATTAATAATTTCGAAATTCGCGCGAATTTTTTCAACTATTACTTTCATCTTCTCTTTAAATTCACTCGAATTTTAGAACTATTTCCTTATTTTAATAATAGTTCCAAGGAAAGGAAAGCAAAAAATAATAGTTCAAAATTCGCGCGAGTTTTTGAACTATTATTCTTATAATGTGAACAATAATAATTATTGAACTATATTCGCGCAAATTCTTAATCGATTTCCTTTTTTTGAATAATACATAGTTCCATGGAAAGGAAATGAAAGGAGAAAATAATAGTTCCGAAATTCGCGCAAATTTTCGAACTACTAATCTCCTCTTTTTCTTTAAGTAAGTTTACGTAAGTTCTTGAACTATTTTCTATTTTTAATAAAAGTTCCAAGGAAAGGCAAGGAGAGGAGACAAAAATAGTTCCGAAATTCGGCGAATTTATAAACTATTGTTTTCCCCTTTTATTAAAGTTCAGTCGAAATTAAATTCGCGCGAATTTTTAAACTCTAATTTTTTTAATAATATGAAGTTCCAAGGAAAGGAAAGGAAAGGAAAGGAGGAAAAAATATTTCCAAAATTCGCTCTTTCTTTTGCTATTACTCAAAAGTAAAAAAGAAAATATAACTTCCAAAGTTTGTTCGAATGGAAAGGAAGGATAACATAATAGTTCCGAAATTCGCGCGAATTTTCGAAATATCATTTTCTCCTTTCCTTTGTTTTCCTTTCACTCAAAAGTAAAGAAGAAAATAATAATAAGAAAATCGGCGCGAATTTCGAACAATGTCATTTTATCCTTTTCTTTAAACTAATAATTTATAAATAATTTATAAGTTGGTAAATATTTTATTCGCGCTCATTTTAATAAAGCCAAAGTTTAAGATTTTCATCTTATTCCGTTTTAAATCGGGTAATAATGCAGAAATCAAATGCTTCCTGCAAAAAAGCATATTCGGAACGGCGAATATGGAGCGGCGCGCGGGACAAGGTACCCTAGCAACATAAGCTAAATTTTGGGGAGCGCGAAAAAGATGGCAATGATCGCGAGAGTTCAGGTGAATAAAAAGTTTTTGGTATGTTTCTTGAAATATCGAAAACCTTAATTTTAACATTAACTAAAAATTAACTGACTATAACATCTAGGAGGAATTTTAAGTGCTTCAAAGCAGGGATCTAACAATCTGATCTAATAATCTTGGCTTTGTTAAGAAGCCTTTGGCAATTCGTTCATCTTTTTTCCTGCGGCCATTCAATGGGGCTCGTGTTTTAATGGGGGACATAATCTTAAGGTCCATTAAAAAAGAATTGCGCAACTGAAGTTTCAAAATCAGGTTAACCGGAAATAGTTTCAACGAATATTTGTGCTCACCCCAATTAAATTGATTTCTAAGAACAGCGAATTTTTCGCGGAGGCTATTTACGAGACTTTTACAGATAAAATAAAAACAGCAAAGATCAAACATAAAGTACAAAATTTAAATAAAAGCAATAATAAAATTTAATAAGCGAATCAAATCTAAGTACCTATAGAGAAATTAGAACCAGCTGCATCGAGCAACCTTTATTGCTCCCTCATAAAATATGAAAGTGCAACTATAAAATAACGAGTGCTTTTTATGACTTAGCAAAATAATGGACAAGAGTAAATCAAAGCACGATGCTGGTTTTGGTGGCAAAGTATATGCTTCGACGTACATGTATCTTTAGTTGGTATCATTCAAAGCATCCTGCCATTCTAAAAGTGATGAAACATATAGCTTCTGCGTTTCGAATTTCTAACAACAGAATGCAGGAATAATTGAAATAATTCTGCCATCAAAAAGAGAGGGAAAGAAAGGCAGACTTAAATGACTATACAACAACACCATATGATTCAGACGCTTCTTTCTACACTTGCTTGTTCTATGTGCGTAAACCTGAAAATCTGACAAATAGTCAAAGATGACCCCTTTACTTACTATACTGCATTGGCAGCATTTAAAAAGTCAAAGTATTATATAAATATTATTATAAATATTAAATAAGCGAAACAAATGAGTAGTCAAGATGCGTTTGTAAAAATGCCCCTAAGTCCGAAATTGCCATTAAAAAAGAAACAAAAAGTCGCAATTATACAAAAAAACATTTTACATGCAAATGGAGCAATAATAATTGTTCGCTAAGCCTTCAAAGAAAGCCGACGGACCGCTCCGTGTATGACTTCATACTTGACGGTCTCTTTTTCCCGGACTCTATCAGTGTATCCAATGCCATCTTTCTACGACTCACCATTCAGATGTAACAACAGGTGCGGGCGGACGGACTCTTTCCATTTTTGGACGGACCATTAAAAGCAATATAACAAACTTCAAACAGTAAATTCAAAAGTTGTTTCGAAAAAATTGCTTAAAAAACGAAAACTTAAGGATTGTACCGATGATTGCAAACGAACGAATTTAGTTATTGCGAACAAATAAATTTTAGCATACGAAGACTAACAAAAACAATTTGAACATTTTCATATGTCTACATAGATCATGTTACATATATATATTATATATATTATGCATATATATATGCATTGTTATATGTACTATACATATTGTATATATATATTATATTATTATATATATTATTTTATATATATATTATTTATAAGAAAAAAAATATTGCATTTTAAACTTTTTGACGCGATCAATAAAGCTGACGCTCCGAACTGTCAAAAGTTCATTCACAATTCGCAACGACAATTCTTTCGCTCGAGTTTATGCACTATTCTTTCGCTCGTGCTCATGGGTACAGTCCCTTATTATGTGTGATTCAATATGATGAGTGCGCGATTAGATATAACTAAAAAAGAACAAGTAAAGAGATAAAAGGGATATGATGTATTAGATTTTATTTAAGCATAAATATACTCACGTTAAGGTTTTAAAATCCGCTTTATTTTGTATAAAGTTGCTTGATTTGGTTTTTTGTAATATCAATTTTAAAAGAAATAGATAGTTTATTTTACGTTGATGTATATAAATACATGTATAAAAATAATAAAAAAAAACCTTTTCAGTCAATCAAAAGTTGTCAATCAACCAGTCATTTAAAAATATTTAGAAAGTGTTCCAGTCATGCCAATTCTAATTAACATTCTTAATTCTATATTAAGATTCCAACTAATGAAATAAAATAATAATAATAATAATTAAATAAAAAATTATTGTGCAAAGTGAAAAAATTACAACAATAAATATTATTATATTTGTGGAATTGCAAATTGTGGTAATCTGTCATTTTTCAAAATAATATAGTTTTAAACAAAAAAGATCAAAATTGGCCTTAACCTCCGTTTTTTGGTCGTGTGTTTCGCTGAGAAATCTTGGCACTGAGCATGTTCAGTGGGTATTCACCGTTGTGACGCTATAAACCTTGAGATTTGGGCGATATGTCGCTCCTTTGGGCGTTATGACATTATAAAATTTGGCATATGGGCTTTTCGCCCAAACCCACAACGCCCAAATTTTAAAATGTCATAACGCCCAAAGAATTTCTTAACAATTTGTTGTTGTAAAAAACACACACACACACACAAACAAGCGTAGTCACATTGAAGCCAGGAGTGGGCGTGGCCGTTGACGGATTGAGCCAATTTTTTACGCCTTGTCTGTGCAACAGAGGAACCAAGCCGCGTACGAAGTTTTAGCTCTCTAGCTTGATTTCAAAGTCCTAAAACCTTCAAACATACAGACGGACGGACGGACGGACATGGCTTAATCGATCCACCTGTCGTTCTCGATCATATCTCTGAAAGGTATTATAGGGGTCTATGATGATTATTTCACTGTGCTACAAACAACGCATTAAAATTAATCGGTCGGATATAAAATTTGTAGATAGTAAAATAAAATATTAAAGTAAAAAACTAGAGATGAACTCTCTTGTCTCAGGATAAGAAACAACGCCTTATTTTACCAAGCGCGTCGATGTTTCTTCCATGACAGGAGTAAAGTAAACTGAATTTCAATGCCACATTAAGTTGACAGAACAGTTGTGTGACGTCATGTATCAAAAATCTCTTTATTTCTTTCCTAGAAAAAGTGGTCTAATTAATAACTCAAGTTGCTTTATGAAATCACTTGAATGCTAGAATAAGCACTGAAGACTCACTGTTCTCCCAATTTGTTTATCCAGCATTTACTAAACCCTCCTTTAATCCATGACTCAATCAGTCTGTGACCTTTAAGCGTCGTTTACCCAAAGAAAAATGAAGCCATGAAAATCCAATCTATAACAATTCATCATAACGACAGGAACAAAATAAATCCTATCTCAACATCAGACCTTTACTGCCGCCAGTGGTCGATGACATGCACCCGTCAACTCCCACTCAACAGCCATGTGGGGGATTGTTATGTCTTATTTCTGTTTCTTCATTCAGTTTTCTACATCATTAGCCAATGGAACCATATGTACTATACCACCACATGCCTCAATCCTGTTGTCTTCTAGCTTAGCACGTTAAAGTCCTCTAATTGATTTTTTTTCTTTGAAAATAAATCAACGCACCAGGACATCATAGGATGTGGTAGAAGCTCACATACATCGAAGAGCACTAGATCGAGCAATTCAAATAAAAAAAAAAACAGCAATATAATACAGCTGACTAGGTTTGCCATATATTTCCGTACCAGGACTGTGCACTCATGTGAGATGACGAATTCTTGCTGCAGTTCTCCGTCTCACTCTGATGATGGTCAGGCAAGCTAGTGAAGTGTAAAAGTTACAAAATTACTGGCGCGCTTAAATCGATTGCCTTTCATTTAGCGATGGATTCGATTACTTCAGTTCCAGGTGAGTGAATTGAATCGATATAGCGTGGACGCGTTGAAGCTTCATCATTCATTTCAAAGTCTTGTTATGAAAAAACGCCACGACAGAAAGACTGGGTTAATCTTAAACAGGGCTGTTGTGCTTGTTGTCTGGTGTGCCAAGGAGTTGATATAATTATGTTGCCAGAGAGACGAAAACGCTATGATCCATTAGGTTGAGATATCTTATTTGATTGACATTTAATTACCCACATGATTGTGGTTTGCAAGTGTTCCTAAGTACTTAATCCTTGTTGTTGAAACTTGACAGGGAACCCTCCAGGAAACATATTGTGAATGTGTAAAAAATATGACGCTAATCACTGAACGTACTAGGTAGGGACTGCATTCTCATAAAAATTTCATAACCTGTACACAGACTTAAAAAGTTTAGACCAAAATACAACATGACAGCATAATTAGAAGAGCTGTAAAACTCTTCAGCGCAACAGCCCCGAATGTTTTCGATACTGGTCTTGCCAACACCATGTAAGGTTTAAACATTATCAATCGTAGTGTGGGAGAAGGAAGCGAAGTGATAAGTATGTGTTCTTGCATGAATACCCAACCTTAGCATTTGTACCAGGATTTAAGTCGAGTTCCTCGACTGCTCTTGATATTTTTTTCTATTGGTAGGAAGCGGTTTGCCTTAACTTTTCTGTGTTCGCAAAGAAGGGCATTTTGCCACCGAAGTCCTGCTGCGAGTATATTGCTGAGCACTAAGAGGAATCTCGTCGGGGTAGAACTGATTGCACCAGAGATTGAAGCATTTAGCTGTGCATCCACTAGTCAGGGTGGGGATATTCATCAAGCCAGACGGGTGCGCTATATTCAGCAGTAGAGAAGCAGAGTCGTGGGGCGTAGTATTTTTGCAACTTCACCATGTTGTGGATATTAGTGGATAACCCTCAAGAACGCATCGCTTGCTATTGGGCGATGCGTTGTTGAGGGTTATTAGCTGTGTTACGACAGGTGTGGGTTAGATGAAAATAGTAACTCCCAGGTATTTTAAATAAGGGTTCTGGTTCAGCTGGATATTGTTGAAAAACATCGAAAGTTTTACATTAGCAAGTTTGTTGCTCAGATAAAAATAAGTTACTTTCGTTTCGCTTATACTTCGGCATAGTCTGCACTTTTTTTTAAAAGCTTAGGCCGGGCAGGCCTCCGTACAACCTCTGTTCTATTGTTGTGTGGCTATTGCAAGATCATTCGCGTATATAAACTATGGTGAAAGGGTCCGTGAAAGGTTATGTGTATATTGGTAAAAAAGCAAGCAGCGTAGCTAGTACTGAACCTTGTGGAAGTCCATTGTTAAGTTTACAGCGTAAGCTTTTTTCATCGTTAAGGCAGACATGAAATGAGTGCTTGTATGAGCTTCAGAATTAGCCCAGCCTCCAAACTGTGTCGTAGTGGCAGTAAGTTCAATTAATACCTCCCATGTTTAAAGTTAGCCTTATTGACAGCTTCAATATGTGTTGTTAGCGCCAGTACTAGATCCGAGTAACTCCGGTCAGGTTATAACCCAGCCTTTTTTAAAGAAAGATACTACGTGTTGATGACAGGTTCAGTTCTGTTGTATATCATCCGGTCGAAAATTTTGTACACAACGGATGCAAAGTAAAGCAAGCAGTCGATAAGTTTCTGGTTGGTCAATGAGCTTGCTAGATTTTAGCGAGAAGATTAGTTTTGATTCTTTAAATTGAGTCGGGAATGGTCCAGTGATTAATTTGGCCGAGAAGAGAATGCGAGCCGTTTCCTAAAGTTAAATCCGCCAAAGCAGCACAGGAGAATTCGCAATGGCCACTGATACTTTTGCAACACCTTATGTTTAAGGTGAAACCTAAAGTTTTAAATTTAGGACCCTTACAAACCCCTCATAAAGCCGATTTGACTTTTTATAGCATATAATTTTGGGTGCAAAAAAGATTCTGCTTCGAGCTTTTATAGAACTTATTTGACTGTCTATAAGAAATTATTTTAAGCTGTAAATAAGAATCTTACTTACATACTGGTAAGCCTTTTGTATTTAATCAAATAATAAAAAATACTTAAGTATAAAAAATAATGATTTTTTTTTAAATAAAAACCATTTGTTTGATTTTTGCATTAATTACTTAAGGAACGACACGCTGGTTAAAATAATAAATATAACAAAAAAAAAACAGGATGCAACGCTCTATGTAGAACCATTATAGCACCATTATAACATCTAAGGTGTTCATCGTTACTCTTTTGAAGCTTTGGGCTCTATGTACAACCGCTTAGAATTATTTTGAAGTTTTAAGCTTTTCAGTTAAATATTTAACGCGCTAATTAGGGTTCCCATTGCTCTCTTTTCTTAAAGACTGCTTTGATTTCTGTTCCCCTAGTAGGTTGTTTCCGTATTTGTAATACCTGACATAGAATGCGTTATTTGCAACGCAGTATTTTTACGATTGTTTCATTATTATTAAGGAAGCATTTCACACCTCAAGAGTTTCATTCTCCAAGGAGGACAACTTTTCAAAATTCTTCCTAATAAGTGAGTATGTCAGTGAGCGGATGCAAAACCTATACTGCTCGATGAAAGAGTGCAAATATAGCTTATTTAACTCACTACATTAAGGAAAGAATAGTAAAAGAGATAAAATCTTATCCCAAAAATGGAACCTAGCTAAAATTCATATCATTCTTTAAGAATTTTAAAGTCTCATTTTCTTATGCTTTTTTTGGAATGTTCTCACATCAATTTCAATTATGTACTTTATTTTCTTTTATGTGACATCTTGCATCCTCCAAATAGAATATAAGAGTGCAAAGAGGTACTTCGTATGTGTCGAACATATAGCGTTAAAAAATAGGTGCTTTAAAGGTTTGTGCTACAGCACCTTCAACACTTATAGCCTTATAACTGCAGTGCAAGGAATGTTTATAGCACTAAACTTAAAAAATTAATGGTTGTAGCTCTTTTTTTTTAATTTTGGTTCTTTGAACTTTTATTAGGAAATAAGCTGCGCACCAATGGGACGATAACGAAGCATTACAAATTCATTAGAGTTACTGAAGAGCATTTTAAGTGCCTTGTAAGTCCAATATTCAAAACCCAATGCTCATGATTTCGGAGTGTGAATTTAGAGAATATACCATCTAATCTAGCCGACTTGCTTCGCTTTAGCTGACTATGTGTGGTTTCGGCTAAATTGCCGTGGCAGTTCCACCAGAGGCATGTGATTTTCATTTTAGCAGCATGTGCCTCTTTTTAAGCTGGTGTTTTCAAATATTTCATGCCATATCCTGAAGCTGCGAGCCCTCGTGTGTTCATCGTGTGCCACGAACTCTTTGTAAAGACGCTCGCTTTCCACGAACCATCCAGTAATGTATTCTTTTCAGTAGCCTCTCGGCACTTGTGTTTTCGCAGTGGGAAGAATGGTGCAAACAATTCGTTTGTGATTGTGAGCTTTTGCGTGGGCCCTTATTGGCTTCCAGATCTATAGGAGCTTTGTTAGAATTCCATATTGGTTTTACTACAGATTCGTTAGCAGAAATTTTGATGCCGATTACAGTGAAAGCAGTGTCATGGAGTGTCAAGAGACCCCTCTCTTGTCTTGGTTGCAGCTCACGAATGTAAGGTTGGGGTTGTAGTCCTTCCACCATCGTCTGGTATGGAATGAACTAGAGACCAACTGGTAATCAGTTTGTTAACACGTTTTGTAGGCAGAGTCTGGATGGTGGTTGTCGACATCGGTAAGGTTTGTGCCCGCTATATGGTGCGGGCCCGATTCTCTTTTTCAAGAAGTTTTTAGACGTGCTAATTTCTGAATTGGAGTTTGATGGCTGCATTAACTTTTTGTTTCCCTTGTACTTGATTTGCCAGGATATCGGTAGATAAAGTTTGATTGTCTGGCAGCCTTGTTCTGATAGATCATTTAACGTAACCCATAGGGTGCACCGAAAGTGGAGGCTATCTATCCTCATGACCCCCTGCATATGTGAAAACTACCAGACACTTACACACTTTATAAGGTATGACTGAAAAAATTGCCCCTAACTCACTTTGAGGGTAGAATGTTTTTACACTTATTTAGGAAATATTACTTTTTGTTTTGTAGGGAGTTTTATAATAAAACCTTAGAACTTTGCAAGATCGTCACCCGACCTTTTTGCCGAAAATCTTTATTTGGCTTCGACCCCTCTAACAGCTGGTTAAAATAATTGCTTGCTATATAATTGCTTAACTATGCCTTCTGGTGTTGCTGGTCTGCAATCGGCCTCCTCCCCAGGTGCCGGATAGGGGAACGCTCACCAGATATGGTGGGTACCGGTATGGGAAATATCTGGGGCGGACTAAATCCAGCAACAAACGAAAAGTCCAGAAGCGTCTGTCTTAAAATGAGCGGCTTTCTGGTCGGCGTCTGTTCCCCAGGTTGGGGTCGGCCGAATACAAAACACCTTTTTCTCTTCCAATATGCAAATAGAATGGACAACAATTAGATGCATACCAAACATTCTTATGAAATATTCTGCTGGTTATGCTATTGCTTTTCTCCGTAAAGGCATAACACTTGTGGGGGTATGCTTTGCTATTTCTGAGCAGAGGTTTCAGGTTGATGAGCCAATCAGCGTTTGCGTTGAATCGAGAAGTATAACTTTCTTCTTCTTTCTTTTCTATCCCCAAATTCTTTCCGCTCGCGATGTGCTACGCATTTTAAGGGCAGTCATAACACCCTTGATCACGAGCATATTTAATATATTAAAAATAACTGCACAACCTGTACAATTTTAAACGTATCCTTTCAACGAAACTGCTGCGGGCTGCATTTAAGTACATATTGGTATAACTGCTGAATATCGAATTTCAACGACGACCCAAAGCAAAACCCTTTTCAGCCAAACCCACAAAATCAGCCACTCCAAAAACCCACAAAATATAATTCTCGTTTCAACATACTTCATTGCAGTGTATGTATCTAAGTTTACGGCCGTTGTGGACCATTATAAAAGATATTTCTCCCAAGATGGGTGCCATTAAACCAAATGGTTTCTTAATTTGCACACTCTGTTTTGACGACTTCTTTTTAAAGAGAACAATTCAGTTTGAAGATAATTTATAAGACTCCACTTTGTTGAGTAGGTTATTGCTACATAAAATTTGTTTATCTTTAGAAAATGTTTGCTACCTATAAAAATAATGTTGCCTAGTTTAAGACGTGACATCGCTCTCAAGATACACAGCCGGCATATAGCCTTGAACACAACAATTATGAGATCCTTTCTACGTGATATCTTAGAAGTGAAATTTCTCAAAAACAAAGTGGCTCGACACGACGCTAATAACCACCACTAAATAACATAGGCCAACAGACCCATATGAACTCCGATGAACTTTTCAAATAGACCTTCAATTTGACTGTAAACATTCCAAGCTTGTCACAAGAACTTAGCTTTCCACCCATCACACGCAACATACGCACACACGCTGGTTCCATGCAGCAAGCAAACACTGCGTCATAGCTTTCTGGCAAAAAGGAAGACATAGCACAGCTGGATAAATGTTACCATACCATTAAGGAACAATAATATCCTTTACTCCGTTTGCTACCCATTTTTCTATTGACTTCCTTCAGCTCAAATAAAAACAGAGACAACTAATGGAATTCCAAATGGATAAAGTCCTATCAATCGTCCCCGAAGTCAACTGTCGGACTTTAAGGCACCATCACTTGAGTCCTTGTATAGCCTTGTCCTCCAGCTAAGGCCAACACGAGCGGCACAAACTCACTTAACTGCAGAGGCGAAGAAAATACCCATTGTAATCGTGCGGAATTCAAAGCCAGGATGGAAGATAATTGAAATAAATTTATGCTAATTTTGTTTACATTATTCTCCGCCTCCATCGCCGCGCCAGCCATCCTATATGCGTTTTGTTATGAAGAAAAAAACACCAGAATTCCCTGCTAAAAGAAATAATTTCTTTTGCACCCCAGGGATTACTTATGGTTGATTATTTAATCAGATAGCTCATCATATGAAGAAGGAGGAACTGAAAGAATGAGAATAATCAAGGAAATATCCTGTGGGTAAATTGTAAATACAGTAAAGTTCAGCCATACCAGGGAGAGGACCAGGGTCTGTATCTGTAGTAGGTTAAAGTGAGGTTAATTTGAATGACCATGGGGCTACTTCGATCATAATCATCATCCTGGGTGTTCTCTCATGTTCGTTTATATTCCGGGGGTGCAATCTTGGAAGCTGGTCTCACCACAATGACCACAAGAGAAACCTAATTAAATTGTCACACACAATTTCGGAGATAAAATGCCACATACCAAGGACTCCTTCCACATGGTTGGTACGAACAATATAAAAGTCAAAATCACTGCAAGGTCATTTTGATAAAATTTTGAAATATTTTGCATTCCATTGAGAGTTCTTTAAAATGTTTTTTTAGTTTTAAGATGATAAACAATCAGGGATAAAGCGTAAGGAAAAAAGTATCCGATTGCACAGCGATTGCGGAAAATGGTCGAAATATCACAACCTTGCATACAAAAACTGAAATTTCTACCGCAAGTGTTATGCCTGTACGGCATATAGCACATCCAGAAATGTGTGCGATTACAGCCCATCACAAAATCGGAGGTTAACCAATTTAGCACGTTGTGGGAAGAAAGAGAAAAGACAATTTGTATTTTATACCTTTAGTTGCCAGCTTAAATAATTCGCCAACCTTAACCGGGATTACTGACGCCCGACCTAGAGCTATGCCCGTTTAACTACTATTAGCCTCAAACCAAAGTAACAGCGTCAACGTGAGACTTGAAAAATCTTTTGTGTAAAAACAATGAAAGCAAGAAACTATGCCAAGTTTGTTGACTTCAAGGTGACAGGGCATAAAATGTGTGTATTTTTTTTCAAATTTATTCTTGACAGCAAATATTAGATTCAATAAACAAAACTTATGAAGCACAAACCCACACACGGAGCAGTCTGTCAGACCCTGTTGAATATGTTGACTCAGGCTAATTGCAATATGTTGTTTGGTGTGTATAGGGCGGTATATTAGCAATATACATACATTTTATAAAGAAGAGTACCACTAGGGGCGTAGTCTGGCAAAACTCTTCCATGTCAATTTGGTCATACCTACATATATCTTTTCCAAATCAACAAAACATGCGTAGATCGGGTTGGTTTTTTATTTCTTTGACTTTTTAAGAATAACCAAGAGTAAAAAGTCGATCCGTCGGCCCTTGCATGGCACAATTTAATCAGTTTCGGTGGGATCTTCATTCGGCCATCGAAAGGTAGAGTTACTAATGATGAATGCTGTCACATGCGGCCTTAAAGGCGGTTAAAATATGGTGTGCCTTGACTTGAAATTCATTGCTCTTTTTCGGGATTTGTCGATCTGCCGGGCCGGAAGCCAATGTGGTAGGTGCCATGCTCACATGGTACCTTTGACAGGATCTTATATGCAACATTTAACAGGGATATGCCTCGATAGTTCTCTCAAGACATAGGGGGGGCTATGGGGCATATGAACCTGAGTGTCTAGTCTTCGGCCATGCTTTCTGGCATGCACCACTATAAAATATCACCTCCGTATTTGAATAGCTCCACAGGTAAGTATCAGGTGAGGTGCCGTGGCGTAGTAGTTAGTGTGTGTGCTTACTAAGCCGTCGGAGGTCTGGGTTCGAATCTTACCTCTGCCATCTGAAGAAAAGACTTGTTCCATTCCACTCTTTTTGTTTTTTTTAGGTGAACAATTGCATGGAGGCGATACTTTGTGGTATATTTTACGCACAACATATTTTTGCATAACTACTAGTCTGGATTTTAACTATTAGAGACTTAAGGACAATCACCTCCCCAACACGCTTTTCTATATTGAAGCCTCGACTGAAAAATTTCATGGCAAACTGCCATCATAAGATCCGTTGATAGTGTGTCAAACATACACTTCTCAAGCAGTTGGTATACCTAAGCGTAAGACGGAAATATTTTTGTAAATTTTCAATATGAATAGATGTATTTGTACTCGTCTACATTCTCAATCACAAAGCAGTTTTTGTTGCAACTTTAAGTTTCAATAAACGATAGAGAACTGTTTTGAGTACAAGTACAGTCTTGTAGCACAAAATTTACAATCGGGTGGGTAAAAGCAAATATGCTGGCATCCAAATAATTGCGAGGTGAGAACTTGTAAAACATAATTTTTTTTTGGCTGATAAATCAATTCATGAACAGCAAACAACTTTTCAATAAATTGAGATAACAATTAATACCGATGACTAGGTCAAAAATAATAAAATAATTAAATAATTATTAAATAATTATTTAAATAAAATATAAAAAAAAATAAATAATTAAACTAAACAGAGAGTTGGCACAAACAAGGAAAAATGTAGGCCATTAAACTGATCCTTGCGGATCTCCAAGGTTTAAATACTTGATTTTGCTTCTAGTATCATCTATTTTTATTTACTGTGCTCTATTTTTTAAGTAGGACCCGAAACACTACAGGATAAAAACACGGTAACCAGAAAACCGAAAACAATCCATTATATCAAAAGCCTTTGTTGTATCGACAAATCAGCACAGCAAAAGCCCAACAAATTCCATCCGTTCCTGTTTTTATACAGGAAACCGTACCTCCCAGTCACACTCCTCCAGGTACTGTTGTTTGTGCCAACATGAGAATTAAAACCACCCATCAATAGAAAGAAGTTCATTTGTGCCATTCCATCCGTAATATGGCACTATATGGCAGTACCGTTCAAGAAGGCCGCATACTATGACTCTTGATTTGAAACATGTAGGTATGTTTCTACACCTGAACAAGAGCCAAAGCCGATCGATCATTCAAGCTTAAACTTAAAGATTACAATTTTCCCCGAGCCGGGAACTTGTGAGAGTGTAAGGATACACCCGCCTTTGTGCAGTCTGATATGTGTGACGCCAGACCGGAAGAGCATGTGCCCATCAAAGAAGTTTCTGCAGAATCATTCCACTTCGTTGATAAGATACCACTTGCATCGAGCTAATACTTTTAAGTCTCTTTAACCAGTTCAAGGTCCTTCTTCCCTCTTTGTCCCGGTTATGAATAGCGTCACCATTTCCGTGCTATTCGTTGAAAAATAAAATCTTGGACATAAAAATCACAATTACAAAGATGTTGAGACTTGAATTGTGATTTGAAACTTGAAACTAAAATAATTTATGAACTAGGACGATGGCGGTAGTGTTCCGTGAAGCAAACTTTTGACGACATCGTTCAAGGCAATCGACAATCGTCTAAAAAATGTATGCGTTGCGGGCCCTCGCGTTAAGTGGAATCTTATGGGACATTTATTTTTGTCTCACTTATAGAGATATTGTCATCTAGTTACCCAGTTTCTCACTTATCCAGGTAGAGCAAATATTTATTCCACCTTAGAGAGTCTTCAAAGAAATTGGAAGAAAAAATATCTGCGAAAAATAAAACGTGCCTGAAGTAGACACGCGACATTTTTTACTTAAAAATTAAAATTTATCACAAAAATTTTTAAGTCCGATTCACTTACTGATTAAAGAATAATTAATTTTACGAGCCCGTTCCACTTACAGAGGGAAACTTAAGTATAAAATATTTGTCTAACTAATAGAGATTGAAAAAATTCCACTTTATGCATATTTCTCTTAACCAAAATCAAGATGTAATAGATTAAGGCCCACTTATGAAGTATTGCATTCAACCAGGGTCCCACTTAGACAGATTCGACTGTATTAGGTGGATCCAGTCTAATAAGTCTTACTTACTACTTGCTTATTTAAGGTGGCGCTACAGTCAGGGGTGGACCTGGTTCTCAGCCAACATGCTTAGAATAATAGTTGCTTAAAGTACACTCTCTGACCATATTTTGGCCTTTTGCTAGTTTTAAAGTTATTTTATCTACAGATTAAACCAACAAAAACTACCACTTATAAGAAGTCTGTACATAAAAATTCGCCAACGACCATACCACGCTGAAAGTATCGGTTCTCGTCAGTCGTTCACAGACTTTCGCGAAGAACAGACGTGTTTCGGCTTGTTTCTATTGCGAGTGTGTATTAAGTAGCGTTTCGGAAGAGCAAATATCAACAGCCAGTGTGGTGCCGAGGAAGTGGTAGCTGACCGGCACGCGGGAAGTCCAGGTTCGAATCCTGGTAGGACGAGAAGTTTTTTTTAATTCAAAAAAAATTAAATAAGACTTATTAAGTGTTGTAAAGTTAAAAACAACACAAATGATGAGCGAGACCGAACGGTCTGTGCTCCAGATAGCGGGAGGTGCGACCGTTAAGAAATCGAACGAGGTAGCACAGTACCTCAAGCAAGCAGCACCGTCATCCGAGGGGCCAACGTCCACGAAAAGGAGGAGGAGGAGACGGCTAAATCCGCAGCCTAACCTTGTGAAGCGTGCCTCCCTATGTACCTCAGCTGAAACGCTGCCGGTTGAGGTGGGGGAAGGGACGCAGTCGACAAAAAACGCAACGACGTCAGCAGCAGCCCAAGATGAGTACCCATACGTCTCCGACGGTGGGGAAATGTACACCGGGGCAAGCAACAGCTTTGCTTCCCTGGCTGGTTCAGAATCCGATGACGAGGACGATGAGTTGGAGCTTCTTAGCAACAGCATAAGGCAGCTCCAAGAGAAAGTGCTGGCCATTAAAGCCAAGCAGGAGGCAAGGCGGGAAAGGGAGAAGCAGGCTGTGCTCCCTAGCTCCCAAGAGCAGCAACAACAGCCAAAACTAAAAGAGCTGAGTGTGCAACAAAAGCAGCCGAACCAACAGCAAATGCAGCCACAGCAAAAACAACAACAGCAGAAAAAACAGCAGCAGCAGCAAAAGCAGCAGAGTCAAAAGCAGCAGCAACAACAGACACAAATACAAGAGCAGCAACAACAGCAGCAAAACAAGCCAGGCAAGGTGCGAGTGCCGCCCATCAACACCTATAAGATGGAGCTAAAGGACACCATAGAGTTATGTAAGTCGGCCATTGGCAATAATTTTACCATTAAAAGATTCAACGAAAGCAGACACGCAATTCAATGCAATACCGTAGAACAATACATTAAGATAAAAGCTTTATTAAGGGACTCGACGACGGAGTTCTTCTCTTTCACTCCGAAGGGGGAAAGGTTGCACACTGTGCTCCTGAAAGGAATGGATCCGTCGGCCGAACCGGAGGAGCTTCTTAAGATGCTCCAGGAAACTAGGTGCGACGGGCTTACGTTTGTAGGAGTTAAGCCCTTCGTCACAGCAAGGGCCAAGAGGGAGAATAGGAAACTGCCGATCTTCCTGGTTCAGCTGTCTCCCGATAGCAAGCTGGATGGTCTGAGGTCTATCAAATTCCTAGACTACCAGTCTGTCACCTGGGATAAATTAAAACGCAGCGAGACCATTATTCAATGTGCTCGTTGCCAAAGGTTCGGACACGCCGCGTTTAACTGCGACATGCAGCCTAGATGCGTCAAATGTGCTAAAAACCACAAGGCGGAGGAATGTCCGCTGGGTAAAGATAAAGCTGAAAAGAGTCAGCTCACATGTGTGCTTTGTAAAGGTACAGGACACTCGGCTAATTATAGGGGTTGTCCTGAATTTCAGAGCATAAAAACAGCAAATCTGGCTCGAAAGCAGAAGGGCTCAGTGCAAGTCCCACAAGTTCCATCGGCTCAAAAATCAATCGTGACTCCCCAATTCACCTACGCCCAAATGGCGTCAGGTAGGGTGAGCACGGGACAGCAACAACCAAAGGTAGCTGCACAGGCCTCAGTGCCTAAGGCTCCTGAGGTGCAAGGCGACGTACTGTCCATTTTGCTCCAAATCCAGGGGCAGATGGTACAGATGCAGCGCCAGTTAAATGAGCAGGCGACCCGTGTGGACAGGCTCTACGCGCTTCTGCCTAGCATAACGCACAACAAATCGTAATGGGTACGACCGCGAATGAAAACCCCTTGAAGATCCTAGCGGTGAATGTAAATTCATTGTTGAGGATCGAGCGAAGAGAAACGTTCTTTAAGTTGCTTAACGACCAAAGCCCTGATGTTTGTCTGGTTAGCGAAACTAAGCTAACTCGGAAACGGAAATTAAGGCACAAAGATTATAACGTAGTAAGGAGAGACCGACCCAACTCCATTCGAGGAGGTGGTGTTGCGATCTTCATTCGCAAAGAACTTAAGCATAAGGCCGTGTATAGAGGTATAGTGCGAAGATTCCGGGAGCTGGAAGCATGCATTGCGTACATCCCTCTCCGTAGTGGAAAGAAGTTGTACGTGGTGTCGCTTTATGCTCCTGAAGCTGTTCAGTCTACTGTTTTTACTTCAGAGCTCGAGACATTGTTTCGATGCCTAAGGCTGGAGTCGGGGGAGAACTTTTTCCTCATGGCCGGAGATCTAAACGCCAAACATAGAGATTGGGGAAACCAAACCCCTAATCCTAGAGGAAACTCACTATTTCACTGGTGGGGTCAACACAGTGTCGAGTTTCGGCTCGATTTGAAAGCGACAGATAGTCCTTCGTATCCTAGGTGCGGCTCCTATCTGGACCTACTGCTGTTTGACGAACGGTTACACTTGACTGACGTTGACCGACAAACGATAAACTGTCTGCGCACGTTTGTGTATGACAGTGACCATTGCGGACTAAGTGCCGAAATAACTATTCCAAACGAAATTGCGGAATTGGACGAGTTCGTCCAAACGTACTCCTACAACTACGGTAGGACACGTTGGACTCGCTTCGCCCGAGACCTGACAAGAGCACTCTCCTCGAACTCGCTCTATCCACCGTCGAATAGGAATCTGTCGAATGAGGAGATTGACAGATACCTGCGGCGAATGGATGAGACAATTAAACAAACAATGGAAAGTACGATACCTCGGTATCGACCATCCAGTAACAGTTATCGCAATGCAACAATCGACGCATTACACGAACAAAAAAGTAGACTGCTTACAAGACTTAAAAACTTGTATAGACGTTTTACTGACAGACAAGACGCGGAGGTAAGGACTTTGAAGTCGTTGATCGCGAACCTCCAAGTACTTCTAAAAGCAAATTACAGACTTTCTGCCAATTTGCACTGGGGTAACAAGATTCGGGCTATCAGGTCAGATAACCCGAGCATGTTTCCCCAGATTAATAAAGTGTTTCGGAGGAACGATGACAACGAACTTCCTTGTCTTAAAATCCCCCGAACGACACACAACGAACAATTACTCACAACAGCAGGAATAGATCCTAGGGACGCCGTTGACGATGACAACTTTTTCGTGATCGAAGATCCGCAGGAGAAAGTGGAGGCTATAGGAACTGCTTTCCAGGACGTGTATAAGGTGAATCCTAGCATTCGCCCGAATCACGACCTGGAGAATAGAGTCCTGGTTCAAAACTTTTACCTTCGAAGTGACTTAGAACACTGGCGATCAGAGAATACTGGTTTTACCGGGTTCAATGACGATTTTTTGGCATATAATGCCGTCGCCAATGAAAGGGTCCAGGCCCCGTTCGTATCGAAGGTAGAACTCCAAACGATCTTCGAAGCATTGAAAAAGAAGAAATCTGTGGGAATCGATGGAATATCGAACATTGTGCTTCGACATCTTCCTCCAGGAGCGGTGGAAATCTACTCCACTCTGTTCAACAATGCTCTGAATAATGCACATTATCCAGAGCATTGGAAAATAGCTGTGGTACATCCGATCCCCAAAAGGGGAAAGGATAACTCCAATCCGGCAAATCTCCGGTCAATAAGTCTTCTTCCGAATATCAGCAAGGTATTCGAAAAGGTGATCAATAGAGCTTTGACTAAGTGGGTTGAGGAAAATAAAATAGTCCCGGATAAACAATTCGGTTTTAAGGCGGGACATGATACGATACATGCCGCGTCTAAACTGATATCAGATATCCAATGGTACAAAAGCAAGAACCAATGTACGGGTGCCTGCCTGATTGACTTGGAGAAGGCCTTTGATACCGTATGGTTAGAAGGACTCTTTTACAAGTTGAATAGGTTAGGCATCAGCAAACCTCTTCTATACATGTTGCTTAATATGCTCTCCGGTAGAAAGTTTGTCGTGAAACACGGCAATGTGACTTCTTCTGGAGTGTTCAATATCAAAAACGGTCTGCAACAGGGAGCGGTCAATTCGCCGATTCTCTTCAATATTTACACGGCTGATCTGATAGGATCTCTTCATTTTGCGATAGCGTATGCCGACGATTTGATTGCGTACAGATCAGGGCCTAAAATCGAGGTCATTGTAGCATTATTGCAGCGTGACTTCGACAAAATTCAGCAATACTGCGACGACTGGAAGTTGAGGATCAATTTCCAGAAGTCGGAAACCATTCTGTTCAGAACGCCGTTGTCTTTGGCCTCTAGGGATACCAAAAAGAACTGGCGAAAGTTTTCTATCGTTGGACAGCACGGGCTTCCACTTGCGTGTAAAAATGTAGTCAGATACCTTGGACTCTGGCTAGACCAATATCTATATTTTAACAAACATGTAGATGTTGCTTTATCCAGAGCCCGGGGTGCCTTTGCCCTAACAAAGAGACTGTTTTATAGCAGCCAACTCGATGCGAGGGTGAAGGTTATCTGCTACATGGCCCTTATTAGGCCTATGCTCGCATATGGTTGTCCCGTGTGGTTCAACATAGGCGCAAGTAGAATGGAAAGGATTCGGGTTTTCGAGAGGGCTTGTCTTCGGGCTTGCCTTCGCTTATATCGAACTCCGGAGTCCGAGTACACAAAGTACTTTTCCAATGAGGTCCTATACAACAGGGCGAATCTGATCAGAGTGGATAATTTCCTCATTAAGCTGACTCGAAGGCACATTGCAAGAGCAATGACCTCGACGAATAACCTGATCTCAGGGGCTTATTACCCAAATTTCATGTATCATGAGAGTGTGCGTCTGAACGGCTTCGTCCCCCCGGAGGCATTCCTCTATTTTGACCAGGCAGGCCTGATCCAGGATAGATCGGCAGTGCCCTTAATCTTCCATGTTGCTCGGACAACTGTTGACAGGCGACTCAACTACAACCGAGACGTCGCACGGAGCGCTGAGGAGCGTCTCCGATTCAGCAGATCGGTATCCTCCCGGGATGTGGGAGATGTACATAAACAGCACCAGCAATTCTGGTGGCTAACCGAGGGAACTCCCTCGTCGATCCCTATCGATCCGGGTTAGGGTTTTCTCTGTTCGGCAAAGTCGGTCGCCGCTAAGCCTTGGCCGGCTTACATAGTTCTTAAGTGTCTAGGTTAAGGTAGTTTTAAGATTTTATTTCATAAAAAAAAAAAAAAAAAAAAAAAAAAAAACACAAAAAAAAAAAAAAAAAAGCACAGCACTGAATAAAAAAAAAGTGCGTATTTAATTACGCAATTAGTTAAGTTAGGTTAAGTCTTGTTTTAATTTTTATTTTTATTTTTATTTTAGGGTAGCTTTAAGTTTTATATATAAGAAAAAAAAAAAAAGTTCAGTTACTAAGTTTTTTCTCAATAAAAAATTTTTTTCTTAGTTTTAAATTTTATTCTTTTATATTAAGTATTGTAATGCAAGTTAGTTTAGGTCGAAAGACATAGTTTATAAGAATTAAGTTTAGCTTAGAGCGCCCGCGAAGGGCCATTAAGTTATGTTAAGATAGTTAAGTTAATTAAGCTAGTTTTAAGCATTTTTGTCTAGCGTTTAAGAAATCATGAATTAAATAATAAAAAGCATTAAAAACTGAAAAAAAAAAAAAAAAAAAACTGTATCGGTTCTCGTCCGATCACCGAAATCAAGCAGCGTCGGGCGCGGTTAGTACTTAGATGGGGGACCGCTTGGGAACACCGCGTGTTGTTGGCATTTATGTCTTTTTTTGTGTTATTATTGTTTAGCTTTATTATTGTTTAAATCTTGCAGCTTTAAAAACTTCTCTGAAGATTCGTCTTTCAAGTTGTTTGTATTTATTCAGGATAAAAAAATAAGGTTTTTCGAGATTTTTGTTAGAATTGGAGTCTTGATTCCAAAGGTTTGTCACGGCTCAGACAAAATTTTTTTTTTATTAATTTTTTACTATAAGTAGTTTTGGGAAAAGTAAGCATCTTCCAAATTCATTTGATTATGCAAAAACTGCAGAGTTGCAAGTTTAATATCTTATTATTTCTTTTAACGCACAAGAACGGTTCGGAGCGAATTCAGTCGCAGAAGAGAGCATAAAATACACTTCAATCGTCCGAATCATTTACGAATAACAATACTCTGCTTTCAATAAAATGTTAAAATAAAACGTATACATCTATATTTTTAGAACTTGTATGCAAAGTAGAATGCTTTTTTTATGGATGCAGCCCGTTCACACTTTTTATAATCAAATATTCGTCTTCCATTTGTACACCGAGTCCGATATTCCCATACATTTAGCCCTCTTCTCGTAGTAACTTCATTATTCGACGCTGCTTCGCATTCCTTTCGCAGAGCTTGTAAAGCATAACCGAAGAGCAAGGACCTTTACCCTAAGAAGCTCTACTCCCGTCCAAAGTAAATTGAATAAAATTACAGTCATCCCGAAAAAAAAAAAAAATGTGAATATAGGAAGGCAAATTGAAACGTCGTTTCCTGTTCTTAATTGAATATTTTTTCCAAGGACCTTTTGGACTCGCAGTATTGATGGCATCTGCAGGTGGCATTTCCTGTCCAACTTTAAGATGAACATAGTGATTGCTCACACGTGCGTTCAGTAATGTATTATTGGAAATAAGTTGAAAAAAAAAAAAAAACAACAACGGTCTGAGCCTTTTGCTAATGATTACGGTGAAACTGCTAAACTCTCAAATTAACTCGCTAAAACTTTTCTCTTGCGGTTTAAGGTGGTTGAGGCTGAGTCTTTTCCGAGTAATTAGTGCTTCCCCGAAGTTAGTTCTAAATGCCAACGACAGTGCGGTGGCAAGGTTTTTTTTCATTAAATTTAACTTTTCCCATAGATTTCGAAAATGTTACGTATACGCCAGAGTAGCTGGGAGATGGTGAATTTTCAAATTTGTTTATTTAGACGAAATATTGGGATTTACGAGAAAAAAGATTCCATTGTTTTTGTCAAAATTGAATGGTCAAAAATTCTCACAAAATTGAATTGTCAAAACTTGAATGGAACACCCACATTATGACAATGGGCAGCAATTTTTCGTGGGCCCATGATAAAAATAATGAGTCGTGGGTACATCTATTTGTGAGTCAAATGGATTTCTGGACTCCCATTGACTGCGGTCCGGCAGAAGTTTTGTGATTGGATTCACTCAAGTATTCACCAGGAGCAACAACTGTTGACATTGTAAAGTATTGCTTTGTGAGTAATTAAATAGGAACGTAGTGACTGAAAGGATGCGATAGCATTGTGCACACTGGATTGAGGCATGTTTGAGGAAGTTTTGGTTAATTGAAGTTAGTTATTTGTGGAGTCAATAAATATTTGCTGAGTACAGAAGTAGGATTGGAGGGGGAAGATACTTGGATACTGCAGTAGTGCAACGCAGACGTTATGAATTCGAAATAATCTATAATCTAGCATAGTTAAAATATTCAAAATTAAAGAGAAGAAGAAAGATAAGATTAGAAAGATTTTTAGAAGAAAGATAAGCTTCACTAGGCAGAATTTGGACTGGATACATATTACATATGGAGCTTAAGCTTATACAAACTATAATAGCTATAGTTTAAATAGCTATACAAGCTATATACAAACTCTATAGTAGTTTCAACTTAAATATTATTAAAGCATTTTTTGTAGCAGGCATTAACATCCATACTGAAATAATTAAGAAAACGTCTTGATTCGATATACCCATCAGATGTAATTTCATTCAAACCCATTTATGATAAGCATCAATCATAATGTATCTACAACACTTCTCATAAAAGCACACCTAGGATGAGCTTATCCCAAATAACATTTAAAAAAAAGGATAAGAGCAAAGGGATATGAATTTTCAGGTATGGTATCAAAATTCTTTGACGCAGCAAGAAACTTTCAAGCATTTTCGTAAAGAAGAGAAACAAAGTTTCTGAACTCACCTTAAACATGAAATGCGATACTTCAGATAACTTTAAAAGCCTCTGTGCGTCAAAAAATTGTGGCATACGATAAGGTAGATGCGGGGAAGGCTAATGCGACTCAGTTAGCAAGGTTGCAGTTATATATATATCCGCCGATATATATTTCTTTTGCACAAGCGCTTAGGTAATACTTTGCTTTAATTCTTAGGTTTTGTCACATTAGACATGTGACCTTTTCGTGAAAAGTAATAAAATACACACATAACATTACATGCCCCAGGTTGGTGTACCTTGCCTGCCTCAAAGGACGAATTTAACATTTACGTCAGTGCGCATTTAATCAGAGCAACTTTTCTGGCAAATCGAAATTAAAAACAAAGTGCGAGTCTTTTAGGGTGTAAAATGGAATGATGCATTCAGTTGACGGAACACATTTACACTCAATTAGGTTAATTTGGGTGTAATCGTGACCATTAATTGCGCCATGTGCGCTTTCGGAAAACAACACGATTAATAAATGTTTTTGCTGGATTTAACTTGACCAGGTTGATGTGACGGAAACTTGTAATCACTTCTGCAAATGATCATGAGGCTGTGCGAAACAATAAGCATTTAGCTGAATGCTCAGGATTCATTTGCATTCATTTTTATGAGAATAAAATACAAAAAGATAAAATTTAAGTTAAAAACAATGCTATATGGAAAAAAAAAATCCTGGGCGGACCAAAACCGGGAACCAACAAGAAATCCAAGAACGCCTGTCTCAAAATAAATGGCTTTCTGGTCGGCGTCTGTTATCCAGGTTAGGATCGGCCTCTTTCTCTTCCAATGTGTAAATAGAATGGACAACAATTAGATGCATTCCAGATGCATTTATGAAGTACTCTGCATAACACTTGCGGGGGTAAGCTTTGTTGTTTCTGTGCAGAGCCTCCATGTTCCGTACTGGCTCATCAGCATTTGCGTGTTGGACGAAGAATTACTTTTCTCTTCTATCTTCACTTATCCTATCTTCGAATTCTTTCCGCTCGCGATATACTTCGCATCTTCAGGGTAGTCATATCCCCTTGATCGCAAGTTAATTATAAAAAAAATATTTACAGCTCTGAAGAGTCGTCGTCTGACCTGTGAAAGGTCAGGCGTGATGACGGTTGTGCTGACAAGCAGTTCGGATATGCCTTGTTCGCTAGCATTGACAAAAAAAATGGACAAGGCCAAGTTTAAAGAAGGAGCTCAAGATCAAGCCTTTTCTGAAAATTCTTAACTATAATCAACTGATGACTACACGCTACGTTGTTAACGATATCACCTTCGATAAGTTGTCAAATAAGAAGGCCACCCTTGATTTAAAGAATCCCGTAAAAAAGAAAATTAATCTTTTCCAGACACGAGCTAAGTTTAAGTCTATCCACGAGGAGCGTAAGAACAAGTCGTTTTTACTGCGGCTCTTAACTTCTGTGCACTAACAGCCGCGGCGAAGTCAAAAGCTAGGATTTTTATACCCCATCCCATTGGATAGGAGGTATATTAAGTTTGGTTCATAGTTTGTAACATAGAGAAATAATCACCGTAGACCCTTAAGTGCATATGATCGACACCGAATTGTTAGTCGAATGAGCCATGTCCATCCGTCCGTCCGTCCGTCCGTGTGTCGGTAGTTTCTAGGCCTTAAATTTTGATCTAGGAGCTTGAAACTTAATATCTGTTCTTTTTAGCTCCCGAAGCAGTACAAGTGTAAATACTTTTAAAATCTGCCCACTGTCACGCCCACTTTACTTATTATGAAAATTCAAAGTTGTCTTAGGAAGCTGAAATTTGGTACGCGTTATCCTCGCTTAAGTGTATTGTGATTGACATTTCAAAAAAAGGCAAAAACCGCTCTTTTTTGGGCGTGGTCATATTTCCTTTGCATTTTAATAAACGGTTTTTATTCGATAAATTTTCTTTGAATCCAAAAAACTTGCGCTTTAAAATGTTCAGATATGTGTGAAAGCTATCAACTGAAATGAATAAATTTTCGCCACGACCACTTTTGGGGGCGTTTTTAAGTATAAATCAAATTTTTAATGTGAAAATGCAGTCAACACGCGTATACCACTTCTGATAAAAAATATAAACAAAAAAAACGATGTTATTGAAAAGGGGTGGATGAAACCACGCTCTTTTCAAGGGAGAAGATTCATTAACTGAGAAATTCTAAATACAGTTGAAGTTAATAGGAACTGAAATTCAAAAACCTTATGAAACAATTCGGAGCTTGAAAGTGATCAATTGGGATGGGGTATCCAACGATTCGCCTAAGCGGATTGTAACCCTCCCACTAGTTTTTTGTGCTGGAGGAACTATAAATAATGTAACAAGGTAGCACAATGGCCGATATTCCAAACATTTCGAGCCCGACCATTTTGTACATGATATAAGTATTTAGAAAAAAGAAATATGTAAAGAACGTCCATGACCCGTGGTACAGAGCGCTGCCGTGTCTAATCAACCGAAGTATGTATTTATTTTTCCACTCATTCAACTCAAAAAGCAGGTGCTCAATGAGTTATAATTCAACAAAAATTCACCTCAGAAATCTTATATCACCATAGATGAGGGTTGACATGGCTTCGGGTCATAATTCTGCCGAGGTCAAATTCGTTTTTTACAAAATTTTGAGTTCAAAACTTAAAGTTCTGTTTTAATCTCTATTTCACATTTTTTTTCAAAATGCCTTTTCGTCAATTAGACATGGCGGAGGAGCTCAAACTTTTGTTCTGAACAATACTGGACCTAGACCTTTAACGAGGCAAAAATTGGATCGCCCACAATATCGACCATGCCCACTTTTAACATGTTAGATCTTTAAAAACCTGATTTCTCGGAAAGTTTACTTTAAAATAAAAAAAGGTTATATGACAAATATTAAAGATATTACTATTTGCTAAGTTCGCTCCACACAAAGTCTTAAGCTCCGCCCACTTTTAAGGGGCGTTTGTAGGAAAAAAAGGTTTTTTTCTGAAATAATTTTCGCTTTCATCATAATTTCTCATGATTTTAACGAACTTACAATCAATTGATTTTAATTTTTAGCCCATGCCCATTTTTCGGGCGAGGCCTGTACATATAATATATGAATTCGGACCAAAAAACTTTAGGATTTGGCGTTAAACGGTATATAGGGTCGGGTATATAGAAGTTTGTCACAGACGAACTCTTGCACTTAATCACTTATTTACACTTGGTTTAATTCAGAGAAGTAAAAGGTATGCTAAAAAAAGTAGAATTTTATTGCCCAAGTCAGAATTTCGAAAAAGCAGAGTACTGAAAACCAGAAGGCAGAATGGAGACCCGCTGCAGGCTAAAACAAAAACTGGATTCAAAACTAGAAGTCTTTCGTCTTCCCCATACTATAAGTTCTTACATGGTGATGAGCTGGCGCAGTGTATTTAATATTGCTCCGCACTTGACCAAACCTATTCGAAACACAGTTTTGACTTTTTTATTTTTCTTGGTGTGACTAAAGAATACCAAAAACGTATCACCTGCTTCAACGGGACTGCATCAAGAGCGCTCTGTTTTTAGGAAAAAAAAAACTATTTTTAAGCATTAATATTCGTTTTTAACGCATTGTCTCATGATTATTTTTTTTTTTTATTATATTCTCTCAGGAAAGGCGAACCTATAACACTGAAACAGTGTCCCGAGATGAAGGGAGATGCTCATTTTCTTTATTTTTAAAAGTTTGCAGTTTATAAGTGTTAGGAAACATGTAATCAGGCAGTGAATTCCAAAATGTACTTGTTCTTGGATATGGATCAAGCCATGGGTATAGAGAGAGCTTTTATCTGTGGCCAAACAGACACAGATGGCATGGCAATCCACCAGCAATAAAGCATTAAACTTAATGAATTATCAGCCTCATTCAATATTATTTTAAATGTCACATAAATCCCGGCACAAGGTACGTTTTAGTCTTCTGGTTCTTGAAAAGCTGGTGTACGTCCACATTTCACCCTCGATCAAAATTTTTTTGTCCAGTAAGTCTGAGAAAAAGACTCTTTTTCACATTCCCCACCTCCGCGAGAGTGTAATAACATTTGTATCGAAAAACTCTTCGAAGAGCTGTTCGGTTTCGGCAAATAATTGAAGGTCCCATTATACGTGAAGAATACGGTACTTACACGCAGCATACATGGTTGAGAAGTTTACCTGGTTCCCCTTTAGTTGTTGCGCCAATTTATTTATTTTATTTATTTAAGGCTTGGTTCAATTACTATGCCAATAAGCAAAATACACTTGCGTGCAAAAAAACTCGACCCAGCCTGTGGACTCAATGACACCGATTTGGAGGTATGTACCTTTATTCCCTGGAGATCTACTATGGTCTGAGTTTCGGGCCTGACCCTTTTTAAAGTTCATCCTATGAATGTTCAATGGGTTTTAAGGTCAGGGCTCTTTGTTGGCCATAACTGTTATTTCCACGTCTTGTATCTGCTGCGACATTTAGCGGGGCGTTGTTTTGCTTCAACATGAAACCTTCGCCCACGAAACCATCGTATGGTATGACATGGGGCTCCAGCACCTTCTGAATTTATCATTCGATATTTGGAGCACCTTAATTGAGTCCGGGATACAAGCTCAGTTTGGCCTTCCAAAGAAATGCCAGTCCTTTCTCCATACAAGCTTGTGCTCTTGAGGCAGCGCATTTAGTGGTACACTCTTATGCGTCCATCGTTTTCATGAAGATAGACGGTGACTTACCCGTGAATAGCACAAGTTTTAATTGTTCGAAATAAGAGTGTTCCCAATCCGAATTCAAAAGTTTTGCACCCAAGTGTTACTTAATTTGAATAGGGAGCAGCATAAAGAGATTCAAGGGCTGTCCTGCCATCACATTCAATAGGCTGCTGCGGCTTAAGGGCTGGGCTTTTTAAAAAAAATGAATAAATAAATTTGCAGAATGTGCCACTTATCGTGCTAAATTGTTTTCTAAAGAAAATTACGGCAAAACGTGAAAAATGAGTTTTTTGGGTTGATGATTCGATTCGAGTAAGACTTTTAGCGGTTGAGGGGTGTTAAGAGGTTTGCTTTTATCCACTGATACACTCAGAACTGGGGTGCCGTGGCGTAGTGGTTAGTGTGTGTGCTTTCTACGCCGGAGGTCTGGGTTCGAATCCTGCCATCGTCACCTGAAAAAAAAAAAAAGACTTGTTCTTTTTCACGGTCCCCACCTCCGCGAGGGTTTGACAAGCCCTCCGAGAGTATTAATTGTCTTGAAAAAACTTCTCAAAGTGCCGTTCGGATTCGGCAAAAAATTGTAGGTCCCCTTGTATGTAAAAAAATTAACACACCAGCATACATTGTTGAGAAGTTGGCCCTGGTTCACCTCGAGCTGTTGCGCCACTCTATTATTTTTTACACTCAGAACTACAGATCCATCGTTCTACCATGCAGACGGACACCTTACCTAAATTTGCTAAGAGCAAACTGATACTTGCTTTTTGGTTGAGCACAACAGGAAACGGTGCCTGATTTAAGGGCAGATTTGCCTTAAATGGTGAGACTTCCACCGACCTGTCCCATTTGATAGATTTCACCGAAAAGTCGACCGGATTTCTTTCGCCATTAGCTAGTAAAGCTTCTTAGTGCCGCCAATCGATCAGTACATCCGTTGGCCCAACAGTCAGTCTCAATGCAGGGCCCGCTTTTGCCAAAGCCTGTTTAACCAAAGAGGTATCTTCAGTCGAATCGCTAACAGCAGCTATTAGTAGCAGCCTCAATCGTACTCACTCATACACTCGTAATAAATTCAATGTTGTTTCCGCCTCAATCTACCAATACCACCTGCGTAATGCAGTAAAGGATGATAAGTTTGTTCTTAGTTAGTTCTTGGATAGTCATGTGTATATGTTTCCCGAACTAGCAAGCGCCTTGAGAGCTGCTAAGTTTTCCACAAAGATTAATATTACTTATCCTTATGTGTTGGAACTTAGATTCATTCTACCTCAATTGTTGATGGCATGGGCTTCGTCCTCGAAAATGGATAAACGTAATTACTCGAAATGGATTTTAACGAAGTTGTTTGAATGGAAAAGATGAATATTGATGAATGCTCAGTCTTTCTAACATTCGATATATGTTTGATCTAGGATCTAGAATGGCATTAATTGCCATTCTCAGGGTGAAGCGACACCCCGGCATGCAGATTCCAGCTAGACGCTGTACTCGTTCTACCTGTTTAATTGTGGTGCCGTCGTTGGTCTTTGTCCACACTATCCGGAGCCTTTACATCCCAATAAACTGCAGATTCGACGGCAGATTCACAAAGATCCTTTTTTTATTAAAGTTTAGGGTCTACAAAAAGGTCTTCTTAATTCCACTATCTCTGAGTATGAGCATAATATGGTCTATTATAAATATGAGGTGATCATACACGGCTTTTACGTTATGTTTATAGTTTTATATAAACAAATCTTTTTATGATCTACTTAAAATTGTAATTTTTTTTTATTTAGCTAACGGATATTGCCAATGCTTTATTTTGTGAACCATGTCGGTAATATTTTTTTCCATTTAATTAAATCACACTTTAGTATACACTACTACTTTTAAAATATTTTAACGAATTCACATAAAATTATACCAATCTTCTAATTGTCCAAGGGTCATGTCAAATAAATGTCGCAATCAGAATAAAAATCGAAATAAAACAAATGAAGAAAACTTAGACGAGTTCCCGCTTGTTGTCCATCAATTTGTTATGTAGAAAAGGACGCAGATTAAAGGGAAATTTAATCTGCGTCCTTTTTAAATTCCACTCTGTGACAAGTTGAATGGAGCTCAATAGTTCGGGCGATCTGGTAACCCCTCAGTGTCCAACTATCCATAAACATGTTTATTACATTTGACTTTTTAATGGTGAGTCATTGCATATATAATTTTTACTTTGCATTATAATCAAAAATGGACAGAGCGTCCTCATCTGCATATGCAAAAACAACCCACTCCTGTGTAACTATGCAGCAAAAAGAAAACCAGAGTCCCGGGGGGAATACAATAAAAATTTAAATGAATTTCAATTTCAGATTTAAATGTGATTATCCTCGGTTAAATGTGCTCACGAGAAAAACGACAGCGCAAATAAAATCCAAACATTCAAAATTACGATGCCCAGCAAGAGCGTCCTTGTTGATATTGTGAGTCGGGCTGATGCTGGATTTTCTTTTTTTTTCATACAGCTTCCGAGTTTTATGCTGAAAGCTACGAAGTTATTGAGGAGTCCTTAAGGATGCTCCGTAATTGAATGAAAAGTTAAACTGAAAAGTTGCAAACTGAAATCGTATTCTTAATTTGCTTTTTCATTGGTTACCGGTTCGTAAAAGGATTTCTTTAAGAATCATATCCGCACTCGTTTTACCGCAAAATTAAATAATTCAAAGTCAATTTACAACATTCAACGTCTATTTGGTTTCATCTAGATAATGACCATAAGGTCAGGAACTGAAGGTGATTTTAATTCTCACGAAAAAATTGTTGAGGAAATTTCATCAGGACAACGATGGCTCAACGTGTGTCGTGATGGTAATGTTTTGTTATCGATACCAGTCATAATATTTAATTATCGGATATATCGAATAGCTGTGTGGATGCGGAAAGTAGTAAGGGAAAATGGGAGGAGAAAGCGAAATGTTTGAAAGTAATAAGGGTATGTTTACAGATACTCGATACGAGGATGATATCCTTGACAATGCGGGGTATTTTCGATGAGATTGGATTTTCTTCTTTATTTTGGTAAACATGTTTGCTTAGATAGATTACTTGATTCATCCGGTTTTTATGACAGAAGAGAGTGCCTAATGAGTGCCTTATTTGAAGGTTGTATCGAGCGAAATTTAGCTCAAGAAGGTAACTTAAAATCGTTACTTTAGGTGGAAAATTAAATTAAATCGATACGCTAAGGGCTAAGCGTTGCGTCTGTCGCTTAAAGAAGACTTTTTCCGAGTACATTGAGTTTAATTTAAGCCTTTTTCCATGGAACAACTGCCTTGTGTCTATCACTTAAAAGACAAAGTTAGTTTGCAAACTTATACAAACTGTTCACGGCGACACTTTTGTCGTTCAAGGAAAATTGTCCTTATAGTATATTGACAAGATGGCTGATTAAATTTTGTTATTTTTACAACCAACCCACAAACTTTTCTACAGATTTCATATATTTCTTCTTGAAATGCTGCCTTTCGAATTTGATTTGTTGTCAATCGAAATTTGATGGATTGTACTCGAAGCAGTAAGTAAAACTATGAGTTTAATTTCCTTTTCCCCTTCTTTTGAGCTTCGCGTCGTCATTAATTACAACGATTAAGACACAAAACCATGTACGCTTACGATATGGAAACATAAAAAACTTGTGAGTCAATGACTTGTCATTATTTTTATTCAGTTTGATTTTGGTGTAGATTTAGTTTTGGATTAGCAACAATAGTGTGCCCTTAACCCAGTTAATAGAGTAATTATGTACATACTCCTAATAGCTTGCAGCTTTCGTGCTAACTTTTTCTATCGTTAAACTTATTCATGTTAGTAATGCTCCTTGTCGAGTTCGATACTTTTGTAATACACAAGTATTTCATTTGCATGTCTGACGGTGTTTTACTCTGATTTTGCCACGGCTTTAGCTCCAGAAAAATGTGTAACGAGAAGTTATTTTTCAATGGGAATTTGGAGTAGACACAAAGTTATGTATGCACGATTAGAAAAAGTACACATTATTGAGTTTCTTGAAAAAGTTATCAATGAAGTCAAGAGACTTTCTGTTTCGCCCCAACTTTGCATTTATCTATTACTAAGGGCCGCGGATGGACACCAATGCCCCGCCACGGAAAATCTTCGAATCTACCCTACAGAGACGGCGCAGACCCAGGTGGCGGAAGCAAGAGGGAGGGGACCTCAGCCAACTTCGCGTGCAAAGCTGGAGCCGGGTAGGAGGATACAGTGCTGGCTGGCGAAGTATGTTGGCTGAGGGCCAGGTCCACCCTGGACTTAAAGAAAGACAAAATTTGCCGTGCTTTTAAACTGCAAAAATAACCAGAGAACCCAATGAGGGCAATTTCAAGCACAAATAACGCTTCAATTACAGTTTGAAGTTTCATGGGAAAATAGATTAAATGTTTTTCAGTACATTTTTTTAAAAGCTGAGCAGACATGAACTGCTGGTTTATAAATACTAGACTTTAATAAAAAAATAAGTTATTTTTTAATTATTGAAGAGTTTTTGAGAAATGAAGAGTTGAAAATGGATAACGTTTTTTAAAGTGTTTAAGGCCATAATTTTTGATCCGCTCTGCGCACAAAGATGTCGATATTGAAGACATGTATGAAGCAATTCAAACTAAACAACTATTAAATTCATAGGAGCTAAGCAGGTTTCCTAATGCTGCAATGCGAAGACGAAAAGACAGTAGAATGGCTGAAAATTACTACTCAACAGCTAAAGCCGTGGGAAGGAGCCGACTTAAGGGCCACTAATGAGGGATCAATTCCTCAGCCATGAACCCTAGTTGAATACTTTTCGATCACTGCTAGCCCAGAGTTGAAAAGAATCCTTGACACCATTCAAGGCCAGAATGAAGGCCTCATGGTAGAGTCCTGGAGGATATTAAAGAGGGTGAATAAGGGCACCTTCGTTATGATGGTTTTATTGATGGACCGTACAATTGCAAAACGGCTGGAACAATGTAGCAAGTCTGGCACAGATTTGGTCAAGTCACCCTGAGGAAAACAGCTCAAAACAGACACTTCAGCTGTAGTCTCCAAGGTCAATTTTAATTATAGAAAAGACGATTAGTTACATTCGAGTTACAAGAGTTACAGAGTTTACAAATAGGGACACCGCAAGCCTCCTCATGAATCTGCCACGCAAGAATAGTGTGGAGTAGAGGTAGTAGTGACCTCAGTTTACTTTTCAGGAGGGGATATAGAAGCACCTCCGAGCATTATCGAGCGGCTGGCCCAGTTCTGCCAGCGGACGAATAAAATTCTCCTCATATGCTGCGAGACAATAATTCAAGAGGTGACTCGCTAACTGAATTCTTACTTAGCAATAGCCTAGCATTGGCAAACCAAGGTAAAACACCAACCTTTTAAAACGCGATTAGGGAGGAGCTGTTAGACCCTTCACTTATTACTGGCAAATACCTTAAATTAATCTACAACTGGAGAGCCTCAAGGAAAGCCTCCTTTTCAGGCCACAAACGCATTTTGTTTTACATTAAGATTGACTCCCAGATCAGAAGGGTTGTCAGATACAGATCTCCCCAGGACCACTAACTGGGATCTATATAGAACTTCGCTCAGAAATGAACTGATTGGGTTTCATCAGAGCACAAATACTCCAGAGGAACTGGATAACTCAGTTGAGAATCTCACTGAAAAAATCCTATCCTCATACCACTCAAGCTGCCCGGCCAAAGAAAGAGTCACGCATAAATTTGTACGGTGGTGGAACCCTGAACTGCATAACCTTAGGAAAGCAACCAGGGACGAGATCAATAGAGTCAAAAGATCAGGCGACTCGAACGAGCACAAAGAATCCCTTACCAATTATAATAAAAAGCTGACAAAATCTAAACGAAGATTAAGGAAACATTTTTGTGAGAGCCTAAGAGCCGTCTTCACCGGTGACGGCAAGATTCCATAAGGCTCTTTCGAGAGGTAATCAAGACTTTGTTGGACTACTCAAAAACTCTGAATGCAACCTTAGACACAACTTTAGATACTCTAGAATTACTGCTAAAGATTTATTTCCCGGGTTGCACTTTAAAGGATAGAAACGACTCTGGAAGAAACGCAACCCACTTTTCCTACAACAAAAGTTGAGTCTCCGCTATAAATAAAAGTATTACATTAGACGAAGTGGAATGGGATATCCCAAGTTTCAAGTCATATAAGGCCCCCAAAATGGATAGTATCTTTTCAGCCCTTCTCCTCTCCTACTCTCCCAACAGAGATTAAGGCGTATTTAGTTAAAATTATTAAAAAAAAAATAGAGTAGCGCAACAGCTCGTGTGAACCAGGGCTAACTTCTCAACCATGTATGCTGTGTGTGCTATATTTCTTTTTCACATACAAGGGGACCTACAATTTTTTGCCGAGTCCGAACGGCACTTTGAGAAGTTTTTCAAGACAAATGTTACTCTCGGAGGGTTTGTCAGACCCTCGCGGAGGTGGGAGCCGTGAAAAAGAACAAGTCTTTTTTTTCAGGTGGCAGAGGCAGGATTCGAACCCAGACCTCCGGCGTCAGAGGCACACACACTAACCACTGCGCCACGGCGCCCATTTAGTTAAAATTATTAAATCATTAAAAAACTGGAGAGAAGGTGATATTTATTCCAAAAGGAGGCACTACCTGATATCCCCAAATAATACAGACCAATAAGCTTATCTTGCCATTACTATAATGTTGACTAGCCATTATTACAATCTTTTAAAATTATAAATTGTTGTACTTTTTCACTTTTCAATATTAAGTTTAATTATACCCCATCCCATAGGACATTAGATATTCAGTTTGATTCATAGTTTGTAACATAGAGAAATAATCACCGTAGACCCCCAAGACTTTGATTTTATTAGCATAAAAAATCAAAGTTGTCGCAATAAGCTGAAATTTGGTATGCGTTATCACCGCTGAAGTGTATTGTGATTGGCATTTAAAAAAAAGCGAAGACCGCCCCCTTATAGGCGTGGTCATACTTAATATGCATTCTAATAAACGGTTTTTATTTGATATATTTGCTTTAAGTCCAAAAAACTTGCATTACAAAATGTTCAGATATGTGCGTAAGCTATCAACTCAAATGAATAAATTTTCACCACACCCACTTTTGGGGGCGTTTATAAGTATAAACCAAATTTTTAATATGAAAATGCAATCAACACGTGAATACCACTTCTGATAAAAAATATAAACAAAAGTGCGATCTTATTGAGAACGGGTGGATTCCACGCCCCTTTCTTATGGAGAAGATTCTTAACTGAGAAATTCTAAATACAATTGAATTAAAATGAAGCTGAAATTTAAATTGGGATGGGGTATCCAACGATTTGTCTAACCGGATTGTAACCCTTCCACTAGTTTGCCATAGTAGCTCCCCAATATAAGCAACAATATTTCGGTCAGCTTTTTAATTAATCAATAAGCTTATTAGAAGTACAGACTTCTTAAAGTAACGGAAAAGCTCTAGAAATCAAAAGTAATGCTCTTTAAAAGTGCCCTTGCAAAAACTATACAATTCGCCTATCACAAAGGATTATCCACAACCATTGCCCTACACAAGTAAACACTAGCGGTGGAGAAAACCCTTTTGGCCAAAGAGGTCGCTGTTAGAGCTGCGTCAATCGTGATTGATTCGATCCTTTGGACCCGTTCCCTCGAAAAAATTGGTGATTGTAATCCCGGTTGGGCAAACCAATCGTTCCCATCATCAATCCTTTTCCACGTTCAAACGAAAGAAACGAATGAAAAAGTAAAACCAATTCTTTTTTTCTTTCAAATAAACGAAACGAATGAAATCGGCACGAAACAATACTTTTTTCTCTCCAATATTTTTGGCCAAATGAGCGAAACGAAAGAGAAAATCAATAATTCAATCGTTCACAATTACAATTATAATCACAATCACAATACCTATTAAAAAGTTGCATTCTTACATTTAAATTAATTTGGAAAAAGCGCTGCTTTTTCGATGACCGTAGCAAAACTGCTATGAGATTTGCAAAATGGTATATTTGCCACGCACACTCTGGCTTCTACCTACCAATCCAATCCGGAATTCGGATTGAACGGAGGAACGGCGATTGACTTTGGGTCGATAACTGAAAAAAGAACGATGATGGTTCAAAATGGAACGAATGAATGATTGACTGAAAAGATCGGGTAGTTTTTCAAATCAATCCTGGATCCATTCGATCCAGGAAAAAGAACGATCGACACAGCTCTAGCCACTGTAGGTGCCTTGACCTATCGAAGGAGCTTTCGGTAATGTAAATCATAACTTCCTGACCAGTGGTCTAAAGAGAATAAAGGTTAATAAAATTAAATGGAGCAGCAATATGCTCCATTTTGAGCAAAGAAGGGCTCATAACGGCCAATTTATCTAGGTAATGTGAAAGTAGTAACAAATAAAGTAGTATCAAAGGTTGTTCTCAGGGAAGAGTTCTTTCCCCACTTCTGTGGTGAATACTGTGGGCGAACTATACTCACTGTACTAAATAACAATGGCTTCTACACCATTGGATATGCTGACGATCTAGCCATTCTTATAACAGGTAAACATGAGGATACAATAGGTAATCTTATGCAGAAAGCCTTGAAAATAACATGGGAATAGTGTGAGAGCGAAGGACTATCTTTAAATCCCAACAAGACCAACATTATCCGCTTCACAAGAAAAATACTGAACAAGTTTCGAACCCTTAAAGTTAAAGGTACTCTTATTGCAATCATAAAAGAGGTCAAGTTCCAAGGGACTAGCACTTCACATTGATTAAATGCTGACGACCAAAAATTGTATACTCGCGGGTCGGAGACAAGCAGTGAGGTTGGGCCGAGGTGCCATAAACAGATACCCCTCTGCAAAGAATCCATGATTTTTTAAGTCGAATTCTTTGCGATGAACAAGGCAGCCCCGCGCATTTATAATACAAATCTCACAAGGGTCAACATCTCACTATTCTAAGATAGTTAGGCAGTTCTAAAACCTCTAAGTGGCTTCAGTCCAAGACTTTTGGGAATGTCACCAAATTCTAAACACACTGGCAAGCATGAAATGATTATAAAACTGATTTGGGTGCCAGGACATGAGAACTATGAGGGTAATTAAAACTCCGACATGCAAGCATGATGAGCCCTTTTAAGGACCTTTTCCCCTCTTTGGTTTCACTATCGCGGATGTTAATCCTCAAATAAAAAGCTAGACTACCTGTATCTCTTCACAAAAATGGAATAACCGTGAAGGTCACAAACACTAAAAAAAATTCCTCAGGTACAAACCCAAAAGAGCCAATGAATGTTTGGGTCTCCTCCGGACATGGTGTCTGCCCCGACCGTATTTATTGAGACTGCGGGTCTATTTTGGCAATACCAAGCAGAAAAATTTCGGTTTTTCATTCATTTTTCATGATTTTGGGTGTGATGGGGAAGGCTATGCGAAAAAACGCCCAAAACCAGAAAAATTAAAATTGCCCAAAAATAAATTTGGGTAATTTTTCTTTTGTTTTTGGAAAAATTTTAATATTTTATTTTGCGATTTTGCATAATAAAAAATCACACAAGATGTCAAAAGTCAAAAATAAAGGGAGTTAAAATAAAGGTCAATCAGGGGGTTTCAGGGGGCAGGGCACCTTGCCCTCATGCATTATCCCGTTTGGGACATAAGGTCCATTAATCTTACAGTGGGATATGTATGGAGACATGGGGGTACAAATCCTTCTACTTAACGAAAAAGTACCCTATGGGATATCAGAGCGAAACTACCATTTCCATAGTATTTATATGCTACTCGGCTGCTCATCCAAGTATCTTGGTTAAATGCTCGAGCCAAAATTTAGCTGGAAACAAGATCTCAAACACAGAATAAGGAATACATGTGATGTTTTCTATGCTTGGAGCCTTAACCAAAGACTACAAGTGAGTAAACTTTCAGTGGTGGTCTGCACTGATTAAAAACTAGAACCTAGCAAGTTAAAAACTGCTTCTCCCACTTGGCATCTTAGCTGAACAAAAAATTGCTTTACCTAACCTCCTTACTTTATTTCCAGTGACAATTGTTTGAGATAAGTTCTCTGCCGATTAAAATAAGGGCCATACTTCCCTGTGCCACAGATATACCCGCAATGCAGTAGATTTTGCTAGCTTTTCAGTTGCATCCTTGCTACACCGTGCAGAGCTTCCGGTCGTAATTGCTTCCTTAATCCTTAAACTCGCTACTTAGCCATTAACCAGAATGTAGGTAATGGGATTTGGTTGAGTTTTAATATATTTAACATATTTAAAGACTGTCTAAATTTTTCAAGACTGGTTAAATTTTTTTTAATCAATTTTGGTTACTCCTTGAAATTCGCAAAGCAATAAGAATTCCATTTTTAGTCAATGGTGGAAAACAAATTCATTGAAAAAAAGCTGAAGAAGAAGGGTCATATCGAGTTAAAGCAAAGCATTGACAAAGGAACCTGATGATTGAAACAAAAAATCCTCAAAATAACGCTTGATTGTTGAATTTCTTATCCGACTAAAAACACGATACAATGAGCTGACACACGAAACTTCTCATTTGGTCTTCCCGCAAATGTTTCCTTTGAGGAAACGTCTTTAAGTTTGCGCTTAACAGTTAAGCATCCCCAATTCAATTTGTTTGCCGTGTCCTCATAATTAAGTAAGCTGGTTAAGTTCTATTTTCTTTGGCTTAATATAATACCGCCCTCCTTTGTGGTTTCAGTTTCAGCGAAATGGCCCTCCAAGAGGTAATCGATTCTCACTTGACTTGGAATACAAATGTTTCGAGATGAGCCGCCCACAGGGGATGAGTGTATGTCCTTCAGGAATAATTGAACAAAACGGCTGAAAATTTAACAAGAGCATCTTGATATATAATATATCGACTTCTATACTCTAGGGCTCTGATACTGAGAGATTCAAGCAGAATACATCATGGTATGAGCTAATGCCGCATGCAGGAGATACATAAATCGCCTCAAACCAGCAAATGTCAAATCCCATCAATGAATGAAATATGAATCAGGCCCGTGGTTGTGGGCGGTTTCTTGCTGAAGTCGGCCACTTTTTGTTGGATTTAATAAGATCTCGTGGTTTGTTTGGCTTGTTTTTTTTTCCTCCTAAATTTGAGACGAATTACGTATAATTTGATGAAAGATACCTCGCATCCAGAGAGGGAACAGATGGAAGCCAAATTGAACAAATTCACTGGATCGATTAAAGATGTACGTGATTGCTAAATCAGTGTCATTACTTGATGGAATTTGGCAATACGCAGGGGGGTTCCCTATTTTCGGGTGGAGCCTGACAACATACTTCAGGCGGTCGGTACAAAGACGTTAAGTTGGTTTTTATAAACGAAGGTGGTCAGCAAAATATTGCGATTAAGTAAAGCTTAATCAAGCTTTGCTTGATTGAGCAAAATGTCTTTGTGGACATTTAGTTTTTCTTTCAAGAATTCATTTGTTTTAAATTCTTTCTTTTCTTTTCTTAGAATTGGTTTTGTCGTGCAAATGCATTTTTCGACCTTGATTAAGAATCCTTTCTGTAAATGAGTTAATTTAACGACGCAAAACACTCCATAATGTACAACAGACTGCTTTGCGAACATGATATCAAACATAATGTCTCGAAAAGGGCATGAATTTGCAAAACTTCTCAGTATTGACGGTTATTGCTGCTACGCCCCTACTGGAGGTTTGGTAATGCGAAAAGTTTCCCAACTGAGGGTATACGAACATTTTTAAGATAAGTTGCGAGGACATAGTCCTTACGCAAAAGAACGAAAACAGTTTTAGCTATTTCAAGACAAAGTTTTAAAGTAATAAACGGAAAGGGAATGATAATGCATGCTGCATGCGGATTTTAAAAAAGGAATGTGTAAAGAGTTTTTCATCAGATCTGTGGTACAGATTTACGAACGTGTTTTAAGGTCCTTAAAATTTTTCAGCGCAAAAAAAGAGGGCTTAATGGAATACTCTGAAAAATATTAAACAAGTTGTAATGGTTGCAGATAAGATCATTATGGACGTCTTGCATTATGTTAAGTAAGGATTTGCTTTATATATAATCAGGATCACATATATATGCCTGGTCCAAACATTCCCTTTGCTGTGGACAAATGTCATATTAAAAAGGTGAAAAGTTTTCCTTTGTTTTTCCTTTCATTTTTTTAAGCTTACCCCATAGATTATTCAATACTTTGCCCAAAAGTCACGCAAAGATCTCATTGTTAACAGACAAGACATTCTCATTTAGGGAAAATCAATATTTCTCACACAGGTGATTGTTTGCCTTTTTCCTGTTCAATAAGTCATTTCAAAATTGCATACAGGAGTCACACAAATAATATCGATAGTATCCTGTGGTTGACCCTATAGGAAAACAACCGAAAACACGATGTTTTTTTTTAAGTATGGGTATTTCTGTTGTGTCCTTGTGTCTTGTCTTGTGCCTAGTTCCAATACAATTAATTGCTTTGAATGGCATATCTCTTCATCTTGTTGGCCCTTAACTGTTTGAGCAGCGATGGATAAGAAATTTATTTACTGTGACAAGTGTGTCTGCCCTGGGGGTGAGGAATGAGAAACCCAGAAGAACGAACAAATTGATTTAAAGCACTTAAATAACAGCTAGAAACAATATTGAAATTTGTCAAATTCTTTTGAGGCGGAATGTGAATTGTTTTTTTTCTTTTTCCTTTATTTAGTCCAGAACCAACTTCTTTACATTTGAGTACCCTAATTGGAGGGCAATTGAGCTAATCGCATCGGGAATGATTACGTAATTCTATTGTTGTCGAGTGGTCATAGAACTTATAAGGACGTTTAGGGTTTCAGGTCAATCATTGTGTTTAGGTAATGCAACGATATTATGCTCTGCAAAGCCTGTTCTTTGTTGGTTGTTTAAGTCTATTAAGTTGCGTAACTCGAAATTCTCTTTCCTTTCTCGAAATTAAATTCCCAAACAGTAGTTGGCCAATAACAATACAAATATTTAGGGCCAGACAGCAAACAGAGAATAGATTTTATTGACTTTTGTTTAAAGAAAGGTTTACCTCTTGCCAAAGGGTTATAATCTAAGTTTCAAGTCTGTTGAGCTTTTGTTGGATTTGTTTAATAAAGGAAAAAGATTATATTACTACATTACATTTCAGACAAGTGTTTTGTACTTAGACCTTATGCTGATTATAGCTATTCATGCCCAAACCATACTTATAAGTACACCCTTGGAAAGGTAAGTCTATATGAGACAATAAAGAACGAAAATGCAAGGGACCATTTACAAAAATATTTAAAGAAATTGGTTTAAGTGGTTTGAATGGAAAAAGGACGTCTTATGGTATCACGACGTTGTCCATCCGTCTTACCAATTGTCGTTACAACTTCTGAATGGAAAGTTGTAGAAAGACCAAATATGGTGTCCTTTTAAACTGCGAAAATAGTCGGAGAACCCAAAGAGGGCAATTTTTTTAAGCACAAATAACGGTTAATTTACAGTTTAAAATTTCATGGGAAAATGGATCAAATATCAAAATGGATCAAATGGATCTTTTCATTACTTTTGTTAAGAAGTTAAGCAGGCAAGAACTAGAAAAATGAAACAACGGTTTAGTGCATACTTGACTTAAACGATAAAATCAATTTTTTGAGTTCAAAATGGATGATGTTTTTCCAAGTATTTGCGACCATAATTTTTGAGCCGCTTAGTCCACAAAATCAATATTGAATACACGTTTAAAAGAACTCAAAGTATAAGCGAAGTGCTAAGGTCATTTCTCTAGAAAAATTTCTAATACAGCTGTTTGACGCACATCGCAAAAAGCCATTAAAAAATGTATGTCTGTCCCCCTTATCTCCGGTGTTATTAAAAGAAATCAAATGAAAAAATGGCACGCATCAGAAATTGCCCAAAATTTTAAGGAAAACTACAGCGAATTTTTACGTTTCAAAATATTCTGAAATTTAACTCAAAAACATAAAAGCATTCTCAAAACAACTTTTTTTTAAATATTCTAGTATCTTAACGACAATCTTGTTCAGATTTGGCGAAAGTTAAAAGCGAACAAACAAAATGCAATCTGCGTTAAAATTTTTTAAATTGCCTCTTCTAACCTAAATTTTTCAAGGCGTTTTTAATAAAGCAAAATAAAACCGTGCGTTTTTAATTGCTTCGAACCGTCTGTAACAGACCGCGGCTTACCTTTTCTCTTTTCTCTATCCAAGTTTGCGGATAAAATGTACGCAAAAATTAGTTTTTTTTTAAATTATTGGGTTAAATTCAATAATTATGTTAAATCGAGCCCTAAGGATGGGCATGGCCAAAAACTTTGAATGAATGAAATTTAGAACCGGACACCAGTCCGGTGTATCTTATGTGCTTAACTCTATTTCTTATTCTTTTTGGAAAGTCTAAAAGGCAGCTGAAATTTCAAGCAGTTTCTTAAAATTTATAGGTTTTTATTTAGTTCTTCCGCTAATTGTAGGTGTGGCTTAAAACTTTGTATGAAACAAATGTAGAACCAAGTATTTTCTTCATAATATATAATATAAAAAAATAAACAAAAAGAATAAATTGCATTTGAAGGATTATTCGTTGAATCGATACCACGCCCACAACGGGAAGTCTGCCGACTTTGTATTTATTTTTTATGTCTTAGAATCATTAGGAGATACTAAGTGTCAAATTTCAGCTTTTCACATCGTCTTACATTTTTGAAGGCAGTGGTGGTAGTTACATATTTAAACCGATTGTATTCTGTAGTCGGATTTGAAAAATTTAAACACTTGTATTGCTTCGGATGATAGTGTTTAAGTACAAAATTTAAGCTTTCTAGCTCAAAATTTAAGGCCCAAAAATTGGTGACACACGGACGCACGGACGGACGGACATGGCTCATTCGACTCAGAATTCGGTCTAATGCTCTTAAGCTCTTGGAGGGCTGTCGTTAATATTTCTCTACCTACATTTTCGCCTGTTTCAATCTCAATAACCTCCAAGTCTGTGGAAAAGGTTACAAACAGGAGCTTGTTTTACCGTTTACCGCTAACACAGGTATATTTTGCTTTTGGAAAAAAGTAGAATGGAAGCTAAAAAAACAAAATACTTCTTTTATGGATTTGAAATTTAAAAATATATAAAAAAGGTCAAATGAACGTACACTAGTGAAAGTTCGATTATGAACAACAATATTTATTTTTTTCTGACAAATTAAATTATTTATTTAAAATAAATTTTAAAATTTTAAATAAGGCTATAAACAGAAGCTTGTTTTACCGTTTACCGCTAGCACAGGTAATTCTGCTATTCGAAAAAAGTCTAATGGGAAGTAAAAAAATTAGCAAAATAGTTGTTTTATGGATTTGAAATTTTAAAAAGCATAAAAAATGTCAAATAAACGTACAGTAGTGGAAATTCGATTATGATCAACAACTATTTTTTTTTCCTGACAAAATTTATTAAAACATTTCCCAGGAACATAACAAAAAATTCGAATGTAGGAGATAAAATTTTATGATGCAGAAGCCGAACTTTTTAAAATGATTAAAAATAGGTGGAAGTTCGACTATGAACACATGCAACTTATAACGGTTAATCGTGATTTCGCGGAGATTTTATTTTAAATGTGAATATTAATAACGGCCCCATCCTCTATTTCAAGAATTCCCGATGAAGTAAAGGTCTAAACTTCGCGCCGGAAAAAAATCGTTATTTGCGTTAAATCGGACATGTGCGGTATCCTTTTAGAATACGAAATTTTCGGGAAGTTAATCTTTCGACATACTCACTACTTTCAGATCCAGCACATCGTTATAAAAAGAGGAGATAACATTTTTAGGTATAGGCGATTTGAGCTTACAAAACTGTCGAAGAGGTTTTTTTGCCAATCAGAGAGGATGGGAATCTCAAAAGCCTTACCATATCCATTCAGGATCACCTTGCAGTTGTACTAGAAAATAGAGGAGGCCCCATTCTTTATTAAGGTTGAAATTTTTTCCCAAAAAAATTTAACTCTCTTTAGAAAAAACCCGTTAAAAGTTCTATATTAAAAAAGTATAAAAGATTAAAAAAGTAAAAAAAAGATTGCTGTTCATAATCGAATTCCCGCCACTGTATGTCTCCCCCTCTATCTCGCAAACGGTTTAAAGTATAACTTTGAATAAAATAACGGGCATAGTCCATCTTCTAAAATTTAAAAAAAAACTATAGCGCACTTCGAATATTCAGAAACTTTGACTCAAAAGCTTAAAGGTTTCTATTCCTTTAAAGGTTATGATTATCTTATTTAAATTTGTCTTAAGTATGAAACGTTAACAACGCAAGCTAACTGCGTCAGGCTTTTAAGCCTATTAAAATAAACCAAAATTGAAAACAACATGTCCTAGAGCATTTTTGAAAAAGTAAATGGTTTCCTGGATGTGCTTCAATGACGATGCTGACAAAATGATGCTGCTAATAAATATATCTGTATATCGTAACTTCTGGGCCATTTATTTTAAATCAAAAAATTTTAACACAGGCACAACCACATGAACGTTAACCAGCACAATAGCTTTCAAAAATGCAATCAACTTATAATTATAACAATTAATTTTTAAGAAAAAAATATATAAAAGAGGAAAAGTTTTTTGCCACACTTTTTTTTTAGAGTAACGAAACTTAAGAATCACCCATTATAAGAAAGTCTACTATTCTTTTTGCACTACGAAAAAAGTATACAATAGAATGTAAAATATACGCAGAAATAATAATCAACAAATGCTTTTGATGTGCTTACACCTTATAAAGAATGTTAGCTTGATCTGCGTTTAACTGTTCCTGTGACATTAAAACCTATTCGCTATGTCTCGCGAAGTGCATCAATTATCGACTCCTGAGGAGGACAGGACTTTGATCAGCCTGTGTAATGGCTCCTTATTTTCAGCGTTGCCATCCTTACATAAGAACAGCTGTGGAATATAATTTCATGATTCCAAGAACAGTAACTCCCAACCAAAATCAAGAAAAAGTACGATTTTTCGCCACATCGCCGCACGTGGCCTACCTTCAATCGATTATTGGCCTTTGATAGACATAATTAAGCCAAACCAATCGTCGAATATAACCAACGACAAGATTGTCAGAGCATTAACACCTGGCAAATTTGACTTTTTTTGGTTCAATGTTATAATCAAAGCAATCACAAAAGCATAAGGATAATAACCTCGAATCGTCTGTTTTGGCCTTGGAAGCGTACAAAAAGAGCCTCCTTTACAGGATTAGCTTTAATTAAGTTTCCTTCACTCAGTAACTGTAAATTAGACGTAATTGAACGAGGATAATTAAATTCTCCGCTGTTAATGTCTGCTCTCGAAAAAGCGGCGAAACCCTTTGAGCAGCCAAAAGATATCATCGTTATCGTCTCGTCATATCTGCCTCCCGGGGAGGCTGCTCATGTTTTTCCTGAATCAGTATGAGGGGCACACTTCACGTCATTGCCTACGTTGGTTGCCTTTCGTATCGTAAAGGATGTGCTGCTATTCTTATCTTGTATCTTCAAAGTCTAAAGCATTTCCTATAACTGATAGACTTGAGGGGAAGCCCAAGAGCACAGGAATCATCAGTACCTGAAGGCTTACGCCAATATTCTACAAATAGACGTTAATACACTTTTTGGGTGTACCTTTTAACCTTTGCTGTGCACAAGAGACGAGTGACAGTTTCGAAAGCATCTCCGTCATCCTTAAAGCCTAGATTGTTATTTTTAAGAAAACCGTTCGACTGTGCAGAACGTGCCATCTGTGTGCGCCTTTTATGTCGTTATACTTTTGAAGAAGTCGCAGTCGGGAAGAAAAAATAAACCGAAAAAGTAAATATAATATTATTCAAACTTCGGATGGATGCTAACGTGCTCTTCGCAGAAGCTGTAAGGACAGTTAATGCAAATATCGCGCAAAATGTAAATAGAGATTTGGAGAAGCCAAAAGACATGGACGACAATACAAAGTGGAATATTTTACCAGACGAAATAATGCAAAATCTAATGATAATTGCAATTTTCTATTTTTGCAGAATAATCTTACCACCCCTCTCCCCTAGCCAGAGTGTCCTGACGCCACCGCCATAAAATTTTATTTTTGTATTTGCTGTAGTTTCCTCCAAATATCTACTCGTGCATTTATCACTTTTTCTGTCGTTTCAGATATCCCTATTGCGTCGTTGTTGTGCCAGAGTAAGGACGCACACAAAGTTGTTAGCTTGTGCTCATCGGGAGGATTTAGCTATTTCCACCGAAAGAACAATATCCAGGCGATGGTCATGGTTAGTTCCGCGGTGTTGGGTGCTGCAACTGGTACGGGCCTCGCATTGTTGGTGGCTGTTACTATTGTTATGTACCGTTATTATTTGCTGAGGAAACGTGGCAAGGAATGGGATGAACTGGATCGCTGGGAGGAGACTAAAATTATGCGAAAAGTTAAACTAAAGGTAGGTGCGGCTGATGGAAAATTGTATTTTTCAGATGGTCTGTGCAAGGACATGATGTGTCTGCCGCCTCACGGTTGTTTGCAATTCCAAATAAATTTGTATGATCCATAGAAATAAATGAGGAGGCGGGCAAACAGATTACAATTTATTTCGTGTCCTTTTGATGATATAACTAACCATTTGAGTAATGATGTTTGTTTATAAATAGAATGTGTAGGAAATCTTAAAAATGATGGCATTATGGAGCGATGGCAACGATGTTGTTATCCTAGGTGACAGAGAAGGTGCAGAGCTCTTACAGCAGGAGTGACTTCCTTTGAATACGCCAAAAGTCATGGGTAGTTTGATCCCATGACGTAATGGACAGTCTTAAGGATGAAAGATTTTATGTAAAACTCTTTTGTTAAGCTTAACCCGTAACGAGTCGGTTTGTTACTTGTCTGAGAATAACGGTAGTTTTATTTTTATAAGAAACTAAGGAAGAGGTGCACATAAAATAGAAACGTCCGAATTCGCAAACCGTTCAGGCCGCACAAAAAAGTTAAAAAAATAAGAGTTGTGCAGAAAGTGGTGGCATATTCTGACTTGAATTTTGCTGTAATGAGGCTAAAGGGGTTCTGAACGAAAAATTGTGTGATTTTTAAGAGTCGTGTCTACAAAAAACAGGACTGAAATTTAAGAACAGCTAAAAACTAGCATTCAAGAAGTTACTGCCCAGATAATCACAAAAATGTCGAAAATTATATCGAACTTATTGTGGGCTATAAAATGGAAAAAGTAGTTTTAAAATACGAAAATTTTTGACAACTTTCTTACAGTCGAACACATACATAAAAAAAATACATATGTAGGCATCTCCAAAACGGTTACTCTCACGAAAAAAAATCTCTATTGATATTAAAATTTTCATAGTTTTGTATTCGTTCTTATGAGTTTTTTTTTGTAAATGTTACCGTTATAAAGATAACGTACGACACGTCTTTCTTTTACTTTGATACCCGTTAAAAGTTTCGGCGGCCCTCGAATTGATGGTTTATTTTTGACATTTTGTTGAGAACGACAATGTTCCAACTCCGTTTTCTAATTCTGCTGTACCAGAATTCATGTTATTATTGCGAAGCACAACGCCCTTTTTCTCTGGATTACAATAAGTTACTCTAGAAGGGGATTTAAAAGGCTGATAGGACCAGGAAACATTTCAGTTAAGAAAAAGCTTAAGATCAAGTTTTCGCAACAAAAGTTTAATTCCAAGTACACCATTTTCGTGTCTACAAGTTCGCCCGAAATTATTCAGGTCCTATTCGCCATGCTAAATATGCTCAAAATTAATAAAATAATCCCATGGGATTTAGTATTCAATACTAAAATTACCCCAAGGTAAATTGTTTTAAGCAATTCAGAAAATTACAAGAAAGTGGTCGCCCTTGCCAAATAAGGAAACCAGTTTTATTGGTTGTGGAACAAAATAGGACATTTTTAAATTTCCCCTTAAGATTTTAGCACAGACACACTAAATTGTCTCAGCAATCTTATACACAAACCAAACAAAAATAATGTTTTTTAAGTTATTTTTCCTCTTTTATCCGTATCCGTTTTTGGTTGATGTACAAAATATTTTTAAATAAGGGGATGTTTTTTTGACTATAAAAAATTTGCTTTCACCTGTTGTCACCGAAACTGTTACCGTCTGGGGGGTTAATTATTTTCTTCAATCAAAGCACCAAAACGTTTTAGCGAGGACCTCCTATGGTTTGTATCACTACGTTGTCCGTCAGTCCGTCTACTCGTGTGGTAACTTTGGATCGGAATGGTAAGACGTAGAAAAACAAGATTTGGGGTGGTTAAAAGTTACAACCGGCGTAAAAAATATAAAAGAAAGAGAACGCATCTGCATAACGGCTTAATTACGGTTTAAATTTTTATGTTCAAATGGATGATACGTTTTTCAGTGTACATACTTACATACATATTTTAAAAGTTTTGCATATACGAACTGGAAAAACGAAATTTGGGCATAGAAAATATTAATTTTATGAGAAATGAAGAGTTGAAAATAGATGCCATTTTCAAAGTGTTTGAAGCCATAACTTTTGAACCACTTAGAACATAAAGACATTAAACACATAAAGCAACTTAAAGTAAACCAAGTGCTTAAGTCATTACTGCATGCTTTTCTGTGAGAGTTCTAGTACCGCCCTTATAAGTTCTTACCGTCCTTGTAAATCATTGCAAAAATTTCTAATAGTTTATTTTTGGTTTTTTTTTTCTCAAAAGACATAGAAATGTCAGATTCTGCAGTGATAGTAAATAAAATAAAGATAATTAAATTTTCTATAAGAGCTTGAATTTTTTCGTTCATAGGTTTGGTTGCTATAGCGCGCTGAAAAATAGCCCAAATTTCAAAAACACTATTTTACGTTACTTTTTTACTTGTTAATCAAAAACTATGCTTAAATCTTAGAAAAAAATTCTGCAGTGGATTTCGGTGAGGTGTTCCTCAACGATGGATTCGAAGATTTTGTAGTCTTGCACGTTGGTGTCCATCCGCTCTAGATGACTTCGGCCTTTTACCGATGAAAACGCCGTAGAGCAGGACTGGGATGATGAGGGTCTTTTAAATGGACACTTTAGCTGCTTAAGATAGGGCTTGCAACTCAATTGCCTTCTAAGCCCAAAAAAGCAGCGTAAGGTAAAGTTAACCTTTGCTGTTAACCCGCTGGTGTCGTTGTCTGAATTTATGGCGGAACCCAGGTAGACAAAGTCCCTAACTACCTCAAATTTATAGGTAGAGGAGAGCGGGGCTAATAGCATAACTATTTACTAAATCCGAAGTTTCTCCTACATTGCTACATATTGCTAATAATTCAGCCAAACCTCTGTAGCGGTCTATCGAAAAATGGAAAAAGGACCTCTTATGGTATCGCTACGTTGTCCGTCTATCCGTCTACCGGTCCGTCTATCCAATCGCGTTATAACTTCTGAACAGTAAGTCGTAGAAGGACAAAATTTGGTGTGCTTTTAAAATGCAGAAAAGGTCAGAGAATCAAATGAGGATTTTTATTTTAGGCAGGAATAATGGTTTAATTACAATTTGAAATTTCATGAGAAAATGAAGAGTTTTTGAGAAATGAAGAGCTCAGTCCACAAAGATAATAGTGAACACACGTAGGAAGCAACACAAAGCAAACCAACAACTAAACTAACTCAGATTTTTCAGATATCAATTTTTATTACTGCCGTTTTAACGCATTTTCGAAAAAAAAAATCGCGAAAATTCATGAAAAAGCGTGCCTTTACTTCGGTGTTGTTTGAACTAATCATATGAAAACAAGTGGGAAAGTGCAACAGTGCGTACGCAAAAGCTTCAGTCCATCTACGACGGATTGCAAAATACATAATACATATATACATATATTCATATTTATATACATAAAAGTTAGGAAATGCTAATATATACAACTTTTGTCATATAATTTTTTGTCAAATTTCATATATATTTATTGAAAAACAGTCATTTTAAGCTAAAATCCTTTAAAAAGTGGGCGTGGCCAGTGAAAAGTCTAACATTTTTTGGCTACTCCAAAGACGATTACAAGGCAATGTTACATACCAAAAATGAATTTTTTAAATCAGAGATGGTCGCACATACAGGCCTGTAGTGGGCGTGTCTGTGGGTGGATTAAGCTTTTTTTCAAAATTGATCTGTAGGTCTGGACTTCCAGCCAACACACCAAATTTCAGCTCTCTACCTTAAAATTTAAGGCCTAAAAGTTGTTTACATACGGACGGACATGGCTAAATCGATTCTCCTGCCGGTCCCATTCATATCTCTAAATGGACTTAAGGGTCTACGGTGATTATTTCACTGCGTTACAAACTATACATCAAACTTAATATACCCTGGGTCGGGTATAAAAATAGCACGTATCGCAAATTATCCAAAATTTAAGGAAAACTATAGCGAATTTTAAAGTTTCAAAGCCTTCTGTAATTTAAGTCAAAAACGGAAAAGCATTTTAAAAAAAATATTTTTTTTAAGTCGTCTAGTATTTAAAAAGCGTTCTTGTTCAAATTTAGTACATGTATAAAGCGTACAGAAAGAAATCAAACTGGGTTAAAAATAAATTAAAATTGCCGTTTCTAAAAGTTTACGCAAAAACCGGTAGCCCTAGACTGAGAATCTAAGAAAAACATCCAATGTTAGCCCATATGGTTCTGCTATTGGAAATGTGAACTAAGAAAAATTCAAAATAGTTGTTGTATGCATTTGAATTTTAAATATTGTAAAAAAGGTCAAAAAATGTATGTCTCTCCTCTAGCTCCTAAACGGTATAAAGTATAACTTAGAAATATATAACGGACATAGTACATTTTCTGGGATTTTATAAAACGCTATAGCAAACTGTGAAAATTTAAAAACTTCGAAAATTTGAAGAACGTGAAAACATATTCAAAAATGATTTTTTAAGATTTCTAGTTCCTAAACGGTTAGGTTGTTCTAAATTTAGCTAAAATATGTTACGTTTAAAAGCAAGCTAACTGCATTAAAAACGTTTCAAAATTGCTGTTTCCAACCTCTAGCTTTTAAGCCCATTAAAACAAACGAAATAAAAAATTTTTTCTGAGAACTCCATTTCCGCAAAATTTAAGAAAAGTGGCATATACTAGCGCAGGTGGTTGTGAAATTGAAAAAAAAAACAAATAAGTAAATGCAAGAGTTCGTCTTTAAAGAACTTCTAAATACCCGACCCTCTTTACCCATTAAAACCAAATTTAAAATTTTTTGGCCTGTTTCATATACTGAACATCAATTATTTGTATTAGCCACGCGTTTAAAAAAGGGCGTACGCTAAAAATTAAAATCAATTAACTCTAATTTCGTTGGAGAAAATGCGTTAAAAGTGAATATTAATACTTAAAAAAACAGTTTTTCCCAAAAAACGCCCCTAAAAGTGGGCGGAGCTTAATGCTTTGTATGCAACAAACTTAGCAAATGGTAATGTCTTTAATATTTGTAATATATTTTTTTTTCAATTTAGAATGAATTTCCCGAGGAATCAGGTTTTCAAAGATTTCAGATGTTAAAAGTGGGCATGGTCAATAGAGTGGGCGGTCCAATTTTTGTCTAATTAAAGGTTTCTGGGCGATATTGCTCTCCACCAAAAATTTGAGTTCATATGTTTTGTCTATCTTGACCAAAAGGCATTTTGAAATAAAATGTAAATTTGAGGTTGTCTGACATTCAAGCCAATTGTGGGCGTGGCTGTGGGCGGATCTTCTTAATTTTCATACTTTGTCTGTACAAAATGAACCAAGCAACGCTGCAAGTTTCAGTTTCCTAGCTCAATTTTAAAGACCTCAAAACTGCATACATACGGACAGACGGATGGACGGACATGGCTTAATCGACTTACCTGTCGGTCTCGATAATACCTCTAAAAGGTCTTAGGGGTCTATGGTGATTATTTCACTGTGTTACAAACTATGCATTAAAATCAATATACCCTCGGTCGGGTATAAAAACAAAATTGCTGTTTCATGCATTTTAGATTTTAAAAATGGTAGAAAAAGGCCAAGAAAACGTATGTTCTTCCGTCTATTTTTGAAACTTTAATAGTTACAGTCCGTAAAACGGACCGTTAAATACCCCATCATATCCCACATTGTAAAATGCTGATTGCATAGTTATTTTTTGACATTTTATAACTTAGTTTCGTTTATCTATCTAACCTGCTACTTTTTTGTTTCATGCTTTCCTAAATTAGTCTCAAGGCCAGTCGAAATTTTTCTGCAAAATTTTAGGTTTTTCTTCAATTCTGCCTCAAAATGTGGGCGGGGCCCAAAGTCTTGTATACAAAGTCTTGTATGAACAAAATGTGGAACTAAGCGTTTTCTACATAAAATATTAAGCAATTTTTTTTTTCAATTCCGAGCAAAAATTTTGAGTAAACTGCATTTGAAAATTTACCCTTAAAATAGATGCCACGCCCACTAGAGGAGGTTTACCAATAAAAATTTGTCTTTTTTGTGTCTTACATTTACTTGGAGATGCTAAATGTCAAATTTTAGCCTTTTAGAACCTCTTACAGTTTTGAAAACTCTGGAGGTAGTTGCACATTTAGACCGATTGTGGGCATATTTTTGGGCGGATTTCATTTTTACACTTGTAATGCTTCGCATGACGTAGACCTTACTTACGAAGTTTCAGCACCCTAGCTCAAAATTTAAGGCCTAAAAATATGTGACATGGCTCATTTTGATCAGAATTCGGTCTCGATCATATGCCCCTAAGGTCTTGGGGGTCTACCATTATTATTTCACCGTGTTACAAACTTTATGTGACAAACTTAATATACCTCCTATCCTACGGGATGGGGTATAAAAACAAGAAACTTTATTTATTGACATAATAGCTTCCGCAACACTTCGGCCGCATACCCCACTCGAATTAAGGAAAATTTTGACAAAACTTTTCTAATTCATATCGTTCGTATGAGCAATGGATTTCAACGCGATCAACCTAAAGCGTTATATATATTATTTCAAATAATATTAGGGATGTACCTCTATAAAAACTTTAAAAATCCTTTATCTATTTAAAAGGTTTCGCTGTGTGCCTACTTCAGAGTATTCTATAGACTTAACAGTCTCATTATGCTCACATTGTTACCAACGCATCAGGTTTATCTTCCAAGAAATAAAATTTTTGTTGCAAAGAAAAAGGCAAACAAACGAAGTGCAGTCAGCTAAAAGATTGCATTTAATACACAAAAGCAGTCATTGAAGAGCCCCTCTTGCATTGACCACGCGAGCACACAGCTCACCATCAGCCACTGGCAAATGGTCACCGGCCAGCATACATTTGCCCATCTGCCGGATCTTGCTGCTAAATTTCACCCGAAATTCCGCAAAAATCGCAACGAAATCTTCCTTAAAAAAAAAAAAACTATCGAATACCTAATTCACTCAAATTCCGCATTCCATCCAACCTTTGCACACCTCCTTTCACCAGACAAAATCAATTACCCAGAAGCATTCCATTTATGGAGAGCATCCTAAGTAAATTGCACAATGGCCATTAAATTATCGTAACACCCAAACTTAATGTCCTTTTTTCTTGGCTGATGTTTCTAAGAGGCAAAAAAAGAAGAAGAAAAACTGAATTAAAAACCATAAAAAGGTTCGTTTAAGGACCTCCACTCTGTGCAACAATTAAATCCTTGACATTGCAAACACAGAAGAATGATACAAAATCGCCATTTGTCATTTCATTTATATCGTCCTTTAAGTGCGTTTTATTATCGAATTGACACCTTCGATGTTATGCAGGGACACCTACAATGCAGGATCGTATAATGCAATTGACACTCAATCCTAGACAAATAGGCGACAAACACTTTTCGTGTCCAATGATCGATAGAAATGCGAGTCACCCAGACAATGCAAAGAGAATGCACAAGAAAGGGATCAATGAATGAAACGAAAAAGAAAAAAAAAGACGAAAATTGCATTAAAGGCAAGAAAATAGTCGCAAATAAGGATCAAAAGAATGCATCCATTATCCAGAGAGTATTTACACACGATAATTCTATAGAAATTGTGGAACAAAAGTTGAAGAAAGGATCCTAAATGAATGAAATGGTGCGGCGCACGCAGCTCAAAAATAAGTCAAGCGTTTGTTTCTTTTTATTTAATTTTTTTTTCGAAAAAAGAATCCATTGATGAATGAAATATTATTGATCTTCGAAGATCCTTTTATTAGGTCAGCTAGGGAGAAGGTTTTTTCTTCAAAAAGCGATTTTGCCGACAGAGTACTGAATGTGGGTTGTCGCAGATCCTTGGGGAACAATCGCGTGGGCAACACTTGTACATGGTTGGCTCTTGGGTTAGTTTTTTACGTTCAATTGCGGGGTATACCTGTTTTGCAGCAGAGTGTGTATACGAATACCTTCCTTAATGGTGTAGCAATCATTAATCAATGGCTTTGTCCTTGGTGTATTGGTCATTTTGTGGTCGCTTAGTGCGGTGGGTCTGCGGATGTCCAACGTTAGACCGCGGTAGCAAGTGTCCTTAGGGATTGCTTTGATAGTGGCACAGGGTGCGTATTTGGAAATCAAAACAAATATTTATTTTCTTGTTTTGTAATGTGTTGTTACTGTCTCTTTAGGCAGCTGGAAGATGTTCAAAGTCGTTTTAAGTTTCACATACATTGCGAAGATTGAAAATAAAGTGACAGGACGTGAGCTTCTGTCCTTCTGACGATTGAGGACAGAAGCTCAATATCCCCGTCTTTATGCTAATGTAGTTTAGGGACAATCTTGAACGGTTTCAGTCATGGACAAAAGTGCATGAAATGACGGCGACGACGAAGAAATAAATAAAAAGATTCTGGTTCCTAGAAGTACCCGAAGGTTGGCTGTTGACACCTGTATGCTTTGGAAATTGTAACTTAACTTAATCAACATCAAAACCAAGTCAACTTTCGAGTATATACCCAACTTTCATGCTCTTTAGAATGTAACAATGAGCTCTTCTCCATCCAATACACAAAACAACGAATAAATTGCCCACAAAACAAACATTTATCCTTCCATTATTACGTGTGATTATTTTGTATATATCAATTTCCTCGCGAGCTAACCAAACATTGATGCAAATAAGGACTCTTTGTTTGACTGTCAAATCGAATCATTGTCCCGTTTCCTTCTTAGCGTATAGCCCAAAAGCCAATAAATGAATCAAAGCATGGGACTATACAAAGGAATAAAAAACGCGCGCATGGCTAAGCAGTTGTATCCCTTTTCCCATTCATTCAAAAAGGATAACAAGGAGTAATTGTAATTATTATTATTATTCATCTGCCACAAGGAAAACAAGAAACGCGACGACACAAAGGGACCTCTTTAAACTCATATGCTATGCGAGCGTATGTTTTTTGTTCGATGATCTGATACAAGAAGGGATTTTCAAAGAGGCATGGCGGCCGCCAAAGTTTCAAAGGAATCTAGCCACACTATATGTCCTGTCCATCCCTCATTCATTGGCTTGCGTTTCTATGCATGACGGGTAGATTTTAATTTCTTTCAATCGAATGATTTCATGATGATTGATAAAGTACTTCTTTATTGAATAATAAAAGTACCATTGGTGCAAGTAGTAAGCGAATTGGTTACACAAGGATTTCCTGGCTGCGATAGATATCCCTGTCACATGGAGCGAGTCGAATTTTATTTATTCATTTTGTCGTCTATATATGGCCAAAAGGGTGGTGGTGGCGAATGTTAGAAAGATCCCTTTCCGATTGACAAATATAAGGGAGAAAAAAGGGGTTGGGCCAAAGTTACGTGTATAGAAATGATACTTTGAAAAGGATGTTTGGCTCGTCACATTTGTAGAAAACATGATTTTAATGAGCTTCTGCTGGTAGGCAAGGTACCCACTACGTTTCCCCGGGTAATATGGTTGACAATCTGATTATTAACTCTTTAAATGGGAACACGGATGCTTTTCGAACGCGCAAAAGGGGGTGATTTATACTTCCTCTTGGCATATAATTCAATTTAACCCTAAAGGGATATTATGCAATTTGTGGTAAATTTACGAAACCATTTTTTTCTGTCTTTCAACTTTTAGTTTAGTTTTCTGTGAACCGCGTATTTTATATTTGGTTGGATAAAAGCAGCGTGTTATTAAGTGTCTTAAGTATGTCTAAGACTGTAGTAATAATTATGACTAGGTATTTTCCACTTTAGTCTTCTAAGAGTGGAAAATTGATCTTTCTTTGCAATCTTCAGTGCTTTGTTGGTGGTTGAGCAACTCAGAAATGTGGTCGCTGCATCTGGTTAACAAATCATTCGCAATTTAAAGAATTGTAATATATTTAATCCCTTATATGGTAGTCAACTTTGTTCCTCTCAAGCTGCCAATAGTCTGAAAAAATATCTTATATTAAAATCTGTGCATCCTCCAGCTCCTCGCAAAACTCTTTGCATGACTTTTTCTTAGCTGTTCTACCTTGCCTTATCAGATTGCAAGAACTACTAAATTCCTTATCTTGTTATTTTTACCTAATGCCATGGCAACAAGTATTTTTTTCAATATCTGCAAAAGATGTATCTGAACATCTCATAGGAATGTCTCAAAAAAGAACACTTTTAGAGTTTATTGAACGAAAAGTGTCGCTGGTTTTGGGCTTGCACTTTGTCCTACTCGATGTAAGCTCAAAATAACAAGACAAAAAGATATAGTCCTAGACAAAAAGATATAGTCCTAGACAAAATAAAGTCCTCGGTGTTAACCAGGTCATTGAGACCACACAATGTAGACTCTATTCTTCTCTCTAATGGTTTTTTTTTTAACTCCATTAGGTGTTTTAAACAAGGCAATTATTTTCTCACCACCAGCCGCTGCACAAAGCCGCTTCATTCTACAAACATTTTTTTTCTGAGGCAATGAAAACAACTGTCACCCAGTTGCACTAAGCTGATACTTTGCATCAAGTCTCCTTAACCAATTTAAGTTTCTTCCTCCTTAGCGATGAGACGTTCTGATAAGCGCCTCGCTACCTCTCTCGGCTCCATGTTCTCCGTAGTTCTTTGGGATCGACCGGGTTAAATTCCGAGTGGGTCATTATACAACAGGTACCGAAATGGGGCACAAGGTTAAGAATTTACCTGATGATGTTTCTTCTTTATATTTGGCCGATCCGAATCTGGTCAAAAGATGCCGATCAAGAAGCGGCTCCGAAAGCCTTTGCTGCTAGTTGCTCTTTCCCTTATATATTAGGTACAATTTTAAATTGTATTTTAATATGATAATAAATAAATAAAATAAAAAAGAAGCCAATGGATTTCTATCATTTCAAGTTCAGTCGCCCCCCTGGGGCAGTGTCTGTACCAGACGTTTGCTTTTGCTTAACCTCAAGGTTCATCTTTCATTTGTCCTTACTTCCAGAGTGGCAGCTTCAACCTTACTGGTTGTAACATGCTGATACTTTTTTAGTGGGTTTAAGTAGGCTCTTACGGCAGACATACCTCACTTCAAAGTTATTAGTTGAAGTTTGCTTGCACGTTTCCTTCACGGTCTAAAATTTGTATTTTCACTTATTTTGAAAAGTTGTGAACTCCTTAACCCGGGCGAAAAAGTTACCCACAAAGCCTACAAACGATACCGCCTGTACTCACATGTAGGCAGTGAAAATAGCTGTGTCTTAGCCAAAAATTATTGAATAACTAGATATTCACTTCGGCCGTGTAAAAGCTTTGCCCACAAGCTGAAATTTGCGAATTTACCTACGCTCTGACTTTTGTTTACAAATGTGAGTAAATTCGTCCAATTCCATGCAATTTCGTTTTGGCGTTTTAAAATCAGCTGATCGTGTAGGGGTAGTTTGTTGTTGCATTCTTCTCAGCCCCCCTCTGCCAGCCCGCCAACACACTTAGAATTCAAAAGGAGGGAACATAGTTTGTAACACGGTGAAATAATAATGGTGGACGCCCAAGACTTTAAGGGCATATGATCGAAACCAAATTATGAATCGAATAAGCCATGTCCGTCCGTCTGTATGTCACATGTTCTTAGGCCTTAAATTTATAGCTAGTGTGCTGAAATTTCGTACGTAAGGTCACCGTCAAGCGAAGCAGTACAAGTGTAAAAAATTTTGAAATCCACCCAAAGGCACGCCCACAATAAGACGCTCTTAAGGCCTAAAATTTGACATTTAACATCTGCTAAAAGGATTTTATCCCTCTTTATCGCGGGGCTTAGCCGATAAAGAGGACAGGATAACGTCTGTCGGGTCAGCTAGGGCGGGTGTCAGCTGTCTGGCAGGCGCCTGTGGCCATATACGGATATGTGAAAGTTGCATTCTTTTTTTTCTTTTTTCCCTATAAATTCTAAGCTGTTCGAGACCGACAATTTTTAATAGCATATTTCGAATCGGGACATCCAAATCCATATATTAGAATAAAAAATCCAATAAATTCCACTCCGACCTACAGTAAACTTAGCGCCATAACAAATTTACTACTTTAGCGATAAATTTAAAAAAAAATACACAAAATTATTTTGCTACACAATAAAAATAAAAACAAAATAACAATAAAACAGTTCTCAAATTTGTTTTAAATAGTCGCTAAGTTCAAAGAGTTAAGTTTTTTTAAATCAACCAACTTTTTGATCGATTGTCTTTATTTTTCTTTCCGTAAGAACCTTCCTTAAAGCATAAGAAAACTTATTGATTAAAGATGAATGAAATCGATAATACCATTCTCAAGATATAGCGGAACCAAGAGAAATATGAATTGATTTGATGTTGACCACCGAGGCGAAAGCCAAGATCAGTGTTTCAATTTTGATAAAAATAAAAAAAATACGTATTTGAAGCAGTTTCCATTCCAGTTCGAATGGAAAATTCAAAGCATGGACAGGACAACGTGGTCTGGTCAGCTAGTAATACATATAATACTAATTTATGTAGAATAATACATATATATAAAAGATATAAAAATACTTAGTACTACATTTTGTTCATACAAGACTTTCGGCCACGCCCACATTTGTGGGCAGAATTAAAGAAAAACCAGAAAAACCATATTCCAGAAAGACGTAATTTTGACTGGCCTTGAGCCTCATTAATTGAAAAAATTAAAAAAATTGCATTTTTACGTACATTTAAGCGTAACTTGGAAATATCTGTAGAAATATCTTGTAATTGATAGTTTGTAATTAGAGGCGGTTGCACCATGCCCCTTTTCGAAATCTTTTAAAATATCAAAAAATTAACAATGCCATCAGTAGTTTACAATGTGGGATAGGATGGGGTATTCAACGGTTAATTTACAATATCTCCCCCTTATAATTTTAAGCGGTCTGTCTAAAAATGGAAAAAGGATCTCTAATTGTATCGCTATGTTGTCCGTTCGTTTGTCCGTCCAAAACAAAAAAAATAAATAAATAGAGTGGCGCAACAGCTCGAGGTGAACCAGGGCCAACTTCTCAACAATGTATGCTGTGTGTGTTAATTTCTTCACATACAAATGGACCTACAATTTTTTTTTTTTGCCGAATCCGAACGGCATTTTGAGAAGTTTTTTAAGACAAATGATACTCTCGGAGGGCTTCTCAGACCCTCGCGGAGGTGGGGGCCGTGAAAAAGTACAAGTCTTTTTTTTCAGGTGAGTATGGCAGGATTCGAGCCCAGACCTCCGGCGGAGTAAGCCTACACACTTACCACTACGCCACGGCACCCCACCGTGCTGCGCTATTGGGAAAAAGTCTAACGGAAGCTGAGAAAAAATTCAAAATAGTTGCTGCATGGATTTGAAATCAAAACAATTATAAAAAAGACCAAAAGAACGTATACCTCGCCCTCTAGCTCCTAAACGGTATACAGTATAACTTCGAAATAAACAACGGGCATAGTCCATCTTCTGAGATTTTATGTTACGCTTAACCAAAGTTTGAATATCCAAAAGCTTTAAAGATTTGCTTCAAAAACGTTAAAACATTTGCTGCGTTTAAAAAGTTTGAATATTGCCGTTTTCAACCTTAAGTTTTTGTGTCTATTTAAACAAAATAATAGAAAACAACATCCTTTACCGTTTTCTCAGAAATCCATGTTCGCAGAATTTTCGAAAAATGTCCAATAGAACGCAACTGATTGTTGAATTTAAAAAAAACCTAACGGCAATTGAAAAAAAAATCTAAATTGCTGTTTTATGGATTTTAAATTTAAAAAGTGGTAAAAAAGCATTTTGTAATAGTTTATGGTTTTCTAGATTTGCTTGGCTATTTGACTGATGGTTGTGACTGCGTCTAATTTGGTTGATGGAAAAGAAGTGGCCCAGAAGTAACGATGGATATACATACATACTTCCTATCAGCATCATTACAGTCAGTCAACTTAAGTGTTTTCGAGCACACCTGGAAGATCTAAACTATTTCGAAACTGCTTTAGTTGTTTTTTATTTCTAAAGATGAACTACTTTCGGTATTTATTTCAAATTTTTGCTTCTTACAGTTTCGAAAACAGAGGTAAGGATATATATTTTCTTGGCTTTTTTTAATTTTACAATCAGCTGCATTCCATTGACCACTTTGCTTAAATTCTACGGACAGGGATTTCTGTTGTTTTATATTTCGTTTGTTTAAATAGGTTTCATTGTTAAAGATTGAAAACGGCAATATTGGAACTTTTTAAAAGCAGTAAACTTGCGTTGTAAATGCTTCATACTTTAGCCAAATTTAAATTGAATCATCGTTACCGTTAACAGACCGGCAACCTTTCAAAAATCGTTTTCGAAAATGTTTTCACGTTTTTGAATCAAATTTTCGAAGTTTTCCTACAGACCCGGTTTGCTCAAATTTTTGCACGATTTTTCCGATTGTGCGCACATTTGGACATTTAAATTGACCGAAAAAATCACGAAGTGCACGATATGCATTTTGATTGAACGCCCATTTTCATAATAATCCTGAATAACTTTAACGCGTTGCTCGATTGTGTATCTTTCCATGGTTCAAATTGAGCTAGTTTAAAATTGAGAAATGTCAAATGAAATGCAGAAAAAAACTTGTCGTTTAGGTGTGGTTCACATTTAACATCGGCACTTAAAATTTAACCACCCTTTATAAGAGTTAAGTTGTTTTCGAAATATTCAAAACATATTTTTAAAACCTATTTTGGGGAAGATAGGTGTTTTTGTATGTAATTTGATTGCCGGAATGTAAGTAGCCTCAAAACACTTTAAGCAATATCTTCTCAATCAATCAACTAAAAGGTTTTCAAGCTTATATCGGAAGCGGAACCTATTCCGTATTTCAAAATCGCCAAATTTAATGTAAAATGCAATAAATTACGTAAGAATCCTTTTTTAATGTAGATTTCAAAAGACTTTCACTTTTCTCATTCATCCAATTAAAAAAAATCGTTGGAATTATGCCATTTTGTAAAACCTAAAATACATACCGAAAAAAAAATGTCAAATCACTTGGGCGAAGCAAAGTCCTTAAATTCGAAACAAAACTGTGTAGTACAGAGTTCGTTTATTAAAGGAAAAAGAACAATTTAAAGGGTTGGATAGAACAATTGTCAATGGATCTAAAAATTTCTCTACATTGCATAATACATAGGCTTTCAAATGTGAACATCTAAAACCAAAATCCTAAATATGTAATTAATTTTAGAGTAACCCAAAATCAGATATTAGCTGTTAATGATTTAATAGGATTTTCGCACATTTAGGGTGAATGTAAGGGTTCGCTACATGAAAATTTGACAACCAATGACAAATTTTTTGACAATAAAATTTTCATATTTTTGTTATCTCTTTTGAGTAAATTACACGTTTATAGTGTCAGATTAATGTCATGAAATATTTTCTTTGGTCATCCCCGAAAGAAATCTAACAAAAAAAAAAAACGGCACGTACCTTAGAAAATGAAAGAATTTCTTCAGCCATTGTTGGTTTATCGAAGAGAATTTGTTAACAAGAAAAACCATGCAGATAGACAGAGACAATCTGACATAAATCAGGTACACTATACCAAAAGGCGGAGCGTCCTTAAGTAATTGAATACCAAACACACGCATATTTAGCTTAGGGTAGTTACAATTACCATTCATTAAGCAGGGGTTGCAATTTGCTACCTCTCCCTGTTTCGATTTGATTCTTTGTCAATGAAACAACCCTCCTTGTGAATGATAGAATAGGTATAGGACAACAAGGACTCTGCACCTTAACAATGGGCAGGGGCTGTGCAGGTTCGGTATATAAACTCCGATCGTGTACCGTACCAGCATCAGTCCAAAATTGCTTGTGATCGAGTAAAGTCCTTTTCTCAGTGAATTTATATATCTCAGTTGAAAACAGAAAAAAAAATGTCGCGATCTTTCCTTATGGAGTCTTTGCTCAGTGATATACCTTTGAAAAAAGAAAACCTAGACGTGCGCCGAGTTCCACCGATGCCGATGCTACCCTATCCTGCGTGTTATGTAGGAAGTTACCTATTTTCCCTCGGCATCCAACAGCAACAGCAGCAGACGGTCCATCAACAAACCTACCATCAGCAACACCCACACATGTTTCATCCCTACGCAGCTGCATCTCTAGTTGCCGCGAAACGGGAACGTGCTTCATACGAGGACTACTCTTCTCCGAAGCGACGAAATAGCAGCTCGGGTTATACGGATTTTTGCACCTCACCAACTTCCTCCACCAGCCAGGATTATCAGGCATTCGACGAAGTATTCATGTCAAAGAAGCCAAAAACATCTCCAACCACATCGCCTACAAAGCCAGCTCCGATTTCTCCAACAATATCGGACTATGCGGACTCGAGCAAAAGAATTCGAACAGCCTTTACCAGCACACAACTGCTGGAGCTCGAGCGCGAATTCTCTCTGAATGCCTATTTGTCCCGCTTGAGAAGAATCGAAATTGCCAACCGACTTAAGCTGTCCGAAAAGCAGGTGAAGATTTGGTTCCAGAATCGACGAGTCAAGCAAAAGAAGGGCGGCTCCGACAGTCCGACTTTTAACTTCAATGGCAATTCACCGTCGGAAGCTGATGGGAAGAGCTGTTGCTGTCACGGAAGGTCGCCATCAAAGACAAGCAGCTGCGCAGATACCTCGTGTCAAATGAATGTATAGATTTTTTTGGCCCCGTGTTGCAGAAGTCAGACTTTGTAAATATTTTGTATATAAGCAGATGTTGTTTTGAAGAAATGTGGGAATGAAAGGAAAAAATATTGTTAAAATAAAATTATCGGTTTATTGAATTTGTAAGATTTTTGTTTTTGAGTTACGGTATTTTTCAAAGGTTTGAAAGTATAGGTGCCTAGATGTCTACATTAACTGGAATGGCTGGGTCATTTGAAGCGTGTGAAGTATAACGCTACAACCTAAATTCAATTGCCTAGCCGATAGCCAAAGTAGCCTGTTGCTAGTCTTAATATTAACTTTGTAATTAACTTACACTTTAAAAAACTAAATAATAAATTCAATTCAATTGATTTTATTCTGATCTGATATGATCCGATATAACGACTTTGAAGTATAACAAGCCTGGTTTGTCTACCTGCATATAGCGTGAATCGGTGCATATCTGTGCAGATAAGAGTTGCCAAATTAGATGACTCCGACCGTCACGGTTGAAAGCTAAGATAATTCTGATTGTTATGATAATGAGTGCATTGGCGCTAACAGTTTCCATCCTCCTTATACTCAAGACTTCACACTGCGTTCTTCCGATAATGTCAATGTCGCCTGCTAATTTAAGTAGTTGAACTCGCATTGACTTTTGAAAGATTTTGCTACTAGATTTGGCGAGGGCATGCACAATTTAAGTAATTGGCATCACCCTTTTTGGATGCCAAACCTAGACATAGCTCAGCTTTATAGAAACTGTGACACGCAGCCTTGAAATCCTTGTCTTGAAAACTTGATCAATGTAGAAGAAGTCGCGTCGCCTTTTCTAAATCCTTTTATAACTCGACGAGTTTGTTCCTTTTTTGGATGCCAAACATAGACTGATATGGAAACCTAATGACTAACACTTAAGGCATTCACAGAGTACATCAGTAAAGATCTTGTATGCGGTATTTAAAAGACTGATGACTCTGCTGTTGACGCAGTTCAGAGGGTCTCCTTTCTGATGAAACAAAACGGAGGGTTTATTCATTCGGCATGCTTTCCTCAGACAAACGTACTTTCACGTCATCTACTTTAAAGCTCTGCAGACATGTTTTTATCCAAAACTATCAGCGATTCCACAGCAGTGTTCCTTACAACACGCTTCAGTTCAAACATTGTCTTTTCAGACCTTTTTGTCCTACTTTCGATCGTAACTCACATCGCCTTATTTCTTCAACTGCGCGCTTCTCCTCCTCTCTGCTCGTAGAACTCGATCTCGAGCGAGCGCTCTAGTGCTCGTCAGTGCAGAATCGTTTATATGCTTCCTGTTTAGCTGCATGTGCTTGCCAGCGTGGTTCGGTTCGATCTACAGTGGCGAACAGACGTGTGCTCTCGATTCCGAATCAGAAAACTCTTTTAGAGAAAATCCAGTGACTATATAAATCGGCTTAGGCCGTATATCCCCCTATCAAATTTCTTACTTTCTGAGATGTGAGTGGCTCTTAAAAGTGGCATATTGCGAAATATCTAAAAGTGATCCTCCAGCTCTTATGCTGGAAGATAAAAACAGTGAACATTATAGCAAAGCACAAAATTGTGCAAATTCTTATACCTTGGATGGCATAAGTCATCCTCATCACCCCCGAAACGAAAAAAACACTCTCAATAGAGAAACTGCATCACAAAATTGCAGTCGATGCACCCACTACTGCTAAAGTAATTCATGATACACATCTCGAGAGTATGCCAAATTGCAACAACAACACCAACAGTATGGACGAAAGCACTGATCACTCCACATCGAATGAGTGGACAACCGTAATCGGTAATCTTAGACAAGCCGCAAGCAGCTACCAATCCAATGTATGGAAACGAAGGAGAAATGTGCGTGACGATGAATCATTGCCTAAGCGAATTGCTTCGCATAATCGATTCTCAGCACTCGCTAATATGGAGCATCAACAACCTGAGCCACCAGTGAATCAATAAACCTTGCCGCTGAAGTTCATCACACCAACATTCCGTCCGTTGAAATGCATATTCAACACTGCCATTACACCTAAAAACATTAGCAATGTATATTTTTGTCCACTTATATTTTTATTTGGTGCTAATTGCGAGCTTATCAGTGAAGTTATTAGACTCGCTGCTGTTCAGTGTAAAATTACAGATGTAAGGCATAAATTCGTTAATCTGAGCTACCGGACAACGAAGGTATTTGTAAATAACGCCAAAATTAACTCGATTATTATTGATAAATTACGCGGTACGGGTATAGGTGCGTATTCTTTCTCACCCAAAGAAACGAAACGGGTTTCGATAATGTTAAAAGGTCTGGATGGCGATACACCTGTTAATGTTATCGAAAAAGCTATAAAAGCTGTGTCTCCTAATACTAAAATCGGTAAAATTACACCTTTTTCCACAGCCAAAGCAAAAGAAATGGGCGTAAAACTTAATATGTTTATAGTCCAATTAGAACTTGGTGAGTCCATTAAAGATTTAACTAGCATTAGATATTTACTAAACCAACGGGTATACTGGGAAAAAAAGATTAATAAAGCGATAATTCGGTATTAGGTGTCAAAGGTTTGGACATTCCGGCCAATGTTGCGCCTACGATAGTCGATGCGTTTTGTGCGGTGACGCTCATGATTAAGAAGCCTGTATTGCATCCTTTAAAACGCTTAGAGAAACTAAACAGAATAGTCCTGCACTAAAATGCGTTAACTGCGAAGAAACTGGGCACGCTGCTAGTTACCAAGGCTGTCCAGCTTATCTAAAATATAGGGAAAAACGGAATTTATTGACCCAAAGTGCAAGATGACCCACCTATCTTATTGAGCCACCTATCAAAAGTTATCTTCTACGGAATATAAAATGTTCGCATACCTTGAGTTTGTGGCCTCTACAGTGGTATAATGCAGACAACAAACCTAAAAATTATGTCGATAAATTGTAACTCTATAATTTCCCTTAAAAGAAGACTAGATTTATACAACACACCAAAAGCCCACAAGCCTCAAATATGTCTCCTCTCGGAAACAAGGCTATCCCCGAAACATAAGCCAACTTTCGATGGCTTTAATTTTGTCCCAGTCCACTCAGGTCGAGGAACAGCGGTTGTCTTAGATCAAAGGTTTAAGTACACTGAAGTTCCTTTCCAGAGCGACATCTTTTCAGTTTGCCTGTTAACTATTACAACGCGTAGCAGTTCTGGGAAGCATTTACATTCCCTCCAATGCCAGTCGACGATTACCAAATGAGCTTGACAGACTTTATGCTATTATCAACTCAATATCAATACAATTGGTTTTACAACGGTCCCTATTTGAGTACAGACCTCATCGCTCCCAACAGTGCAACTTTTCCCAGATCATCCTCCGTTCTTGATTTCTTTCTTTCTAGCAATAATCTGAGTCCTTTAGTTTGCTCAACCTTCCCAACGAATTCGGATCACTTTGGGATAAAAATACAACTAAACTTAGTCGATTCTCTTCCAGTTTTGGTACCACCGGCGACGTATAAATAAAAATAAATAAAGTGGCGCAACAACACGAGGTCAACCAGGGCCAACTTCTCAACAATGTATGCTGGTGTGTTAATTTTTTACATACAAAGGGACCTACAATTTTGCCGAATCCGAACGGCACTTTGAGAAGTTTTTCAAGACAATTGCTACTCTCGGAGGGCTTGTCAGACCTCGGAGGTGGGGACCGTGAAAAAGAACAAGTCTTTTTTTTTCAGGGGACGATTCGAACCCAGACCTCCGGCGTAGTAAGCACACACACTAACCACTACGCACGTCACCCCGCATGTAACAAAGTTGTTTTTTTATTTTTTAATCTTATAAAGAATATGGGAACTCTAAAAAGTAAAATTCCTGAATTTCTCAAATCCTAGCCTCAATTTGTGAGGATTCTACACTCAATCACGTACCTCTGCACCAGAATAGATCCTTACTAATAATTAAGTTTTATCAGAGTTTTAAAGTCACACATTTTTAATTTCGTTCCTGGCTGAGATTTTAAATCTCTGTTTAAATGAATTAAGATACCTTGATAGGATCACTTTCAAGTGTGAAATTGTTTTCGCCCAAAAACCAAATTGAATGAAACTCCATTCAACATTTTTCGAGAATATGCTTCTAATTGAAATCCTTATCCACTGCGAATTCTAATCCGACGGGCATGCAAAATTTTTATACATCTCCCATTACATCGCATTCTCGATTTCACGCTCTTCCCATTTGGAAAAACGAATTTATCCAGAATGTCAAATTGTTTCCTTTCAATTGCATTTGCATCCTGTTTTCTATTTCTATGGCCCAGCTATCCTGATGTCGATTTTTATGCGTCCGCATGGCTCGATTTAAACGCAAAACTAAGTCGAACTGTCAAGTCCCCGATGTGTGTTTATCCTTCGCTTACTTTGTCATCAATGGTGAAAACACACTCTTTGATGTTGTCCTTCCGTGCAGCGCCGCGCCGGCCGCCACCATTAGGAATCAAGCGAAGCATGCACAACGACATGAAACTTTAGTAGTCAACAGTCATTTTTTTTTTTTCATTTTCGATCCTTTTTTCTTTGCTATTCATGCGAGTGAATAATTCTTGTGTTTTCTCCGTGGTGTCTTCTTTTTCATTTATACGGCCCCATGGGAGCGATAAAGTGGAAATTACCCCCATTTTGAGGGCCCCCGCGACACTGAGGCGGTATGAGGGGGCAAGAGGCAAACTTTATTGTGTGTATGGTGGTCGTCGTTGGGTGGTTTTGAAAGGAAAGATGACTGCAATGTGGAAGTGTTTTTCAAAGGACATCACAGTCCTTCGCGGATATGGATGCCGGCGGCGCCTCAAGCTAAGAAACGACAAAATGATGTTCCTGGCTGTTGATGATGGGTAACGAGCTATGTAGGGAGAGTCAATTTACTGTTCTCAGCTGGTGGCACTGATTGAATATTGAATTTTAATTAAACACTTGTTACACTTTGGCTGTGCTGATGTATAGGCGCACGGCGCACGTCCACTGAGCAAGGGATGATATCGCCGACGCGATTCACGATAGAGGGTGGTAATTCGTTTAAGGCAGTTTTTTTAGCAGTGAGGTATAAATTAAGGCACAATAGCATAGCAGATTGAACCAGATTGATTCGAGTTGCAGCTAATTATAGTTCAATTGTTTTGTTACATTCTTACATTCTAACATTTTTACATACGTGCATACAAATTAATTGAACTTAGTCCAAATTCTTTAAACTGTGTTTTTTGGATTTGAATAAAATAAAATAACGTCGTTCCCAGATTATTTTTTTCGTAGTAAAATAATGCTGAAATTGAGCTTCAAGTCTTTATCTCTTCTGTTTCCAGCAAGAGAGAAAGTATTCGAAAAACAAATAAAAGCAAACCTTCAGTTTCTGATCTGAACAGCTCTCCATTCTAGCTGTTGGACACTCAAAGTCTTCAACCATTCCTATATCTGAAAAAATTAGCTTTCTTGTATACTTTCTAGAAACTCATCATAAAACTTAATGATGAGACCTCCCAAGTGTTCTTTTAGCGATCATTTATAAGAAGCAAACGGTGAAAATATTTTTCAAAAGCTAACAAAATTTTTCAACTAACGTATGAGTGGTAAGAGGACAGGGAATCGCAAGGCAGTGGGAATATTTTTCCTATACGACAACAATTAAAAGAAAATCTTCAATTTCACGCCGAAAATTTACCACACCTGAAAACCGGTCTTCAGTCACTCCCATGAGAACTATAGTTTTCTGAGTAGACAATCTGTCTCTAATTCCCAGACGAATTTGGCGACAAACTGTCTGGCGTATACGTCCTTTGTCCATAGGAAATGGAAAAAATAAAAACAAAACCTTTTCAGGACACCTGATCACGGGCAGGTAGATGCTCAAACAATCCTAGCGAACCGATCGTAAGATTCCCAAGCCCCTTTCGATCCTTGCCACCAGTAAACAATCAACTAATGATCTTTTAACAAGTTGCAGCAACTTCAAAATCCACTCTCAAACAATTAGAATCCCATTGATAGCACTTGACCTTCAGTGCAAGGGCGATCCACTGCGATCCCTTGCGATCGGTTACACACTATCTTCAGTTTCGATTCATTCATGAAGTGCTTGTTGCAAATAACGCAGTGGTATCGATTTCTGAAGGGATCCAGTACAGGTAGATCGTAAACCTTGCACATCTGGGCGCAATCGATCGTTGCATGAACAGCAGGCGATCGTAGCACTTCAAGTTGTGAATGAAGCATTCACACAAGTGAAATGGGTCCACTCGAATAGATCGGTTGGAAACGGCATTGACAATTCCAAAAAGTTACGCAGCATGACCTTTTGGCCAGGAACGACGATTTACCTGTGCAGTTGGTACAAGGATCCTCAAGTATATTGAAAAGTGCTTGACAATAATTGCATCGCAGGAGAAACAAGTGTTTATTATGCCTCCCTGGGGGATTCATTTTGGGAAAGGTATCGGCATCTGACAGAGACTTTCTTTCTTTGCTTTGAGTGCCCATTGAAGGATAGAAGAAGATGAATTTTACACGGACAATTGAATGCAATGCAATTTTTTTGTATGTCCTTTGAACGATCAATTGTTTGCGAGAGTGCAGGAGCAAGACAGATTGGATTTGCATCACTGCATCGAAGTACGGAGATCCTTTGTTGTAGGTCTCGGTAAGACTTGTTACCCGACGGACTAGCGAAATCGTGGGAGACTTATAAATTGTACATGGCCAACATATCCACCCTGCGGCACATGAACTAACTGAGAAGTTGCACAGCCACATTATTATACATATTTCTCTGTTCCGATCCGCCTCCTTGGCCCCCTAACAACCATATTATGATCCGCTAACCACAGAAAAACTTTTCGGACGACAGTTTAATAATCCAACCACAAAATACCCATCACAACAGCAAATATAGAGAAATAAAATCTCTGTAATCCCCTAATCACCCGTCCATCGAGTAACATAATTCAAGGACAAAATATATTTAATTACAGGACGCATGCATGTGTGTTTAAAACCCAATACCTGTGGTTACTCCTATTTATGATTAGAAAAACCAATCTCTCGACACGCAAACTACCACTGAAACCGGTCATTTTCGAGAATTATGATGACAGCTACAGCAGTGGTTGAAGAAGGATAACGAGAGATGACAAACTCACTCCGCCTGTCATCAGCGCACCTCAGTCAGGGGGGTGACGTTCACGGCCAGTAGGAATGTTGGTGCGGGTGATGATGAAATGGATACCTCTAATAGGTGCAAAATTCCGCACATCGGACACTTTCAATCCCTTTATTTTTCCTGATGTCCAAGCGCACGAGTGGAATTTTGTGATCATTAATCATAATCCGCACTCGCGAAGTTATTTCAATCCCATGGGAAAAAGAGTGCGAGATTATTTACCCTTCACAAGAATGCCAGTGATTTGAGGGGGGATATTTTTTTATTTCCTGCTCAAATGAATGTCCTTGAGGGCCAAATCGAATTTGTTATCAACACAGCTCAAGGGCTACTTTGGGAGATTTAACAAATAGATTTCCTCTTGAAACCCTTTTGTAAGAGTTTTCCCATGCGAATTTGTAATGCAATGCAATGGCAATGGCAATCCTTTCAATCGAAGAAAAGGCTGCTCGTTGTCTGCAAGTCCTTTGAGGCAGGTGTATAAATGCTTATACATGCAGAGAATAAGAGAGTGAAGGGTTTATGTGTGTATACTATTACGGTTCGTTGGGAATTAAGAAGAAATCGATATTTCTTTCTTTTCGCTCGCTTAAGGTTCGTTTTTCATATATCAACCTGTTGGTTAGGAGGAAGAAACTCCATCCACCACCTGATGATTTCGAAAGAAAAGGAGAGTAGCTTTTTCGTAAGAGTTATGAAGCTTCCTCAAGAAAGCCATGCGCTGTTGTCCTTAAGGAATCCAAAAATAATATACCGCAGAAGATGACGCGACGCACGTTTTGAAGGAATCTGGAAGTTCAAAGCTTTTTCGAATTGGGGTAATTGCTTTGGATTTTAACTTCGAAGGAGAGAGGGTGGCGCAGAACTTTGTGCTTTTAAAAGGAGAAAATGTGCTTTGTAGGAGGTACACATAATTAAAGTCCTCTTATATATGGAGGGGAATTTATTTTTCTCATCTGCTTTAAAATATACAGTAGAGGCCACTGCTTCGGACTTAAGTAACTATGGGTAGGAATGGAACAGACAGTTCTATATTTTAGCTGTTAATTTGCCTGAACTGAATTATCATTGTTTCTGTGAAATAACAAAACATTGATCCATGTGGGGAAAGAAAGGACAGGGCTGCCACGGCGAGACAATATTCTGACCCGGATAGCCTATGTAGGTACTGGCCCGCTCTTTTTTTCAAACGCATATCGATAACTCATTTCTTTTGCTTATATATAATATTTATGGAATATTTCGAGTGCAATTTAAGAAGATGTAAGCATAAGATCTGTGTTGACTGTTTGCCCGGCATTCGGGTTTAAAATTCTTAGAATAGATATTTTTCCGTTAATTTTACTCTAAGTATTGTTAATATTTTTTTCCAAGTCTACTGTACTTATCTACTGCACAAAGTTTAGGTACTCAAATTTTTATTGATAGATAGAACACAGATTGATTAGATATAAACGACTTAAAAGTAATAGGCATTTTTTAGCACTACCATTTTAATAAATCAACTTAAATTATTTTAAGCATACGTCGCAAGCCACGAAATATTTCAGGCCCCATTTTATTTTGCTCTCGAACCTCAAAAAATTGTCGATGTCTGATATTTTTTTTAAAACGGTATATATTACCGTTATCGAGGTAGTGTGGGGAACAGGCGGTTATTGGCTTGGTTATAAAAGCGAGTTTTTTAATTTGTTTTTTAAACCGTTTCAGAAAATTTCATGTTAGAAACGCCCTTTTTGAAAGATTTTAAAAGTTTTAGAATTTGATTTGTACGTTTTATAAACAAACCAAATTTCATTTTAATCGGTACCACCATGAAGATTCCAGAATATTTTGATAAATAATTTTTTAACTGTTTTTGAAGTTTTCGAGCTTAATCTCAGAATCTGCTAAATATTCGAAAATTTCTATTGTTTTGACGAAAATTACAAATGATTTTTGATGGGTGTGATTTTTTCCAAATCATTTGGCCCATGCTATATCGGAGATAGTGGTGGGCGACAAAAATTTTCACGAATTTTTTTCGAAAATACGCCAAAAATACAGTTCTAAAACCTTTTAACCAAAATTTGATTATAGACTTTACTTAGCCAATATGTGTTTTATATGTAAGCCCAATATCGGCTTGCAAATAAAGTGATGAAAAAGTTATGACGTTAAACACGTTGATAATGGGTATCTATTTTCCATTCCTTATTTCTCAAAAATTTCTCAATTTTTTCAAAATTTCGATTTTATTATGAATATTCAATATTTTTTTATTGCGTGTTTCAATATTCTTTCTTCTGGCTGTAAAACTTGTTAGGATTAGGCCAAAACCCTTTTTGTCTTTTTTACCATCAATATTCAAACTTTAATTAATTCGTTATGCGTGTATTTAAAAAAATTCCCTTTTAAGCGTTCCCTTTTTTTTCACGGACTCTTTAAGTGTTCTAAATTTCATCTTTCACGACTTACCGTTCAAAAGTTACAGGTGCGCATGGACGGACGGACAGCGATACCATAAGTGGTCGGTTTTTTAATTTTCGGACGGACCGATAAAAATGCAGAAAAAAGCTTTAAAAAAGGCCACTATATCGGTAACGCTACTTTACTTATGTCAAATTTGAAAAAAATCTCAGACATAGACAATTTTTCAATGTTGAAAAGAAAACTGAAGCGGGGCTGAAATAATGTAAGGTTTTCGATAAAAGCTTAAAATCATTAAAGTTTATTTTCTGAAATGGTAGTGACATAAAATGCCTATAACTTCTAATTTATTTCTACATTATAAACTCAATTTAAGGTAGGCACAAAACACTTCAGTAGCAATTTGTTAAAAGTTTGCAAACAAAAACCCCTTTGTAATTTTTTTACCCCTTCTAAATTTTTTTGTTTAAGTTTTATAACAAAAAAAAATCGAAAAATTTATTTGTCACCCCCCGTTTCGATAAATATTTGAGAACCTAAACTTAAAATTTGCCTTAGGTTAGCCAGCTAATGGGCCTTACTTGTCGCGAGTAATGCTTAGTCAGTTGAGCTACGGTGAACACGATTGATTCTTTGTCCAGATTCGACCACCTCACTAGTTTTTGCCTTACGTGTGCTATATTCGTAAGGCGGGTTGCTTTTCTTTGTAGCTGATTTTTGTAGCTGAAGGTTTTTCATCAAATCTGCCTCCAAATGTGGGCGTGGCCGAAACTCTTCCATAAATAAAATGTAGATATAAGTAGACAAAAAAACCAGTAACATTTTTTCAAGTTGGAGCTTAAATATTGAATAAATCGCATTTGAAAATTAACTCTTAAAATGCTACGCCGTGGAATCTTAAGATGCCACGCCAACAGTAGCCAAATTTTTCTTTTTGATGTTTAAGACCCATTAGGAGATGCTGAATGCCAAATTTCAGGGTTTTAAGACGTTTCACAGCTTTGAAAGCTCTGGAGGTAGTTGCACATTTATACCGATTGGATTTAAATTTTTTTTGTATTGCTTTGGACAAAAATGAACTTACGCACCAATGTTTAGCTTCCTATAGCTTAATTTAAGGCCTAAAAACGTGCAACATACAGACAGACGTACGGACGGCCGACATGGCTTTTTCGATACAGAATTTGGTCTCGATATCAGCTCCTAAGGTCTTGGGAGTCTACAGTCTACCATTATTATTTCACCGTGCTACGAAGCAGGTTACAAACTTAATATACCTCCTATCCTATGGGATGGCGTATAAAAAAACACCTTTTAAAACGAGTAAATAAAGCCTAATCCGTTTAATCGTCAAAAAGGACATCGCACCACATAAAAAAAGTTGCAGTTTCTAAAATACACCCTTATTAAATCAATTCAAAATCAAGAAGGGAACTATGCTTTACTACTTTGGACACGCTTTAACTTATAACACACTACCCGTGCTGGCAATTCTCGTAACGTCTCTCATAAGAGGAGTGGATGTTCTTTTAGCACGCAGACGTATACAGATTGATTCCAACATCACGTGTATAAATCGGGCATAAGCAACATCTATTTTGGGTATTCTATACCTGGTATAGCTTGGTTGGTTTTGATATAAGTAGCTTTTAAAAATTTGCCTGAACCTAGTGTTCAGTGTTCATCACGATTTTCAAATCAAAACCATTTCACTAAAACCATTTTAGAACACTCACTATTTTTTCTAAAATAATAACTTGAGCCAAAAAGATTTTAAAAACTGGGTTCTTAGCATATTCTCAATAGAAAGACACGTACCTATGGGGCCATTCTATCCCAAACACAGTTTAAGAAAACAGATTGAAAATATTACAAAATATTTCAAATGATATATATCATATGATATTTGGGTGCTTAAAGAGTGGCCGCCAATTTGACGATGACTACTAACTCGACACGAAACATCCAAACACAATTGGAAACATGTTAAAGCCAAAGCTCGGGGTTAATCCGTTAATCCGGGGTTAATCCAGTTAATCCGTTTGAAGTCTCAAAAAGAAAAACTCTTAAAACGTCTGTTCTGCGTAGGTATTTCATCTTTGTCGTGCCAGCTTCCAGCTGCAAAAGAAAATATCGCCTAATCATTTTTCATAAGTTGAACTCAAAAGCAGAGAATCGCCAGTTGTTTCAATTCCGATTTCTTTTCGCCTTCGATATATACTTCAGTGTAAAATTAGTAATTTGTGTTATTAATTTGCTTATAAAAATTAATAATTTCATCAACATTAAAATTTCCAATATTTTTAAATTATTTCATGCGTCACACTAATATGTTAATAATATGGATGCCAAATTATGCAGTTGGCAAATTACTAAAATAAGTAGGCATTTTTATTAGAGTCAGCCGCCCACGGCACGGGCCCTCGCTACACCCCTGGGTTGGTGTGTCGAGCTGCTTTGCACAAGATCCTGGGTTCGAGTTCCAAATGAGCCAATTTAAGTTTTTCTTACGGCACCGCCTCCGGGGGTGTCTGACCAGTCTCCCGAGGCTTTTCAATTCGGCATCGACTAAATTTTTGTAGCTCCCAGCATGCAGCGTTGTGGGAAGCCAGACCATGGCTCCTTCGAGTTGTAAGTTAATTTTATTGGCGCAAGGACTAACTCAAAAAAGTCTGCCATTTTACAAATACTTCAATGAAAATGTAGACCCTAAGCCCGTACATTAGGGAGAACCGATTATTTGCACGAATATATATAAAAATCTTAGTAAACGTACTTATTAAACAAAAAGTTCATAAGACCATAAAAAATGAACCAGACAACATACAATAAGAAACTCTTCTCCTTTTTCCTAACAAATAGCTTTCTTCTCTCAAGCATTATCTTCTTCCCCTTAAGGTCAACAAATACATACCAAAAGCCGCAACACTTTCGAACCACAAGTTCTCATCTTCGTTTCTTTCGACAGTACCTGTTGCGAAATTGCAACAGGACAGCTACTTTTTCACGTACGCATCGCATAGTGTATAGCAATATCCAGGGACAGGCGTCTTGTCCTTCACTCCATCAATGACTATAAATCAAAACAAAAGGTGGGGGACACACGTTGGTCGGTAAGGTCCGATAATAAACTGCAAAAAAAAAAAAATAAAATAAAAAATGTTGTGTGCTTTCTTTTTTAAGGCTCCTCACAGTCCTTCCTTCAATGTCCCTTACAATCTTTATGAGTTGGGTTTCAGTCACTCGATCTCGGTCCTTGGATACATATCCCATCCGAAATATGTAGTTATTTTCCATTAACACATCGTATCTAAGGAGGCACAGAGAGGGTGAAAGCCGGGGAATCAAATTGAAAGGGACTCCATTAAACATAGCCAGAGGCAGGGATACACACAGAAATTGAGAACACAGATATACGAAAGAGAACAGGGTGCACACGACACAGGGAGCTTTTCCGTTTCACCTTCATTCCATTTGTTTATTCACATTAATAGCAATTGCACTTTCAATGAATATTTATCCCATTTTTTGCTATTTTTTCCCCGAGCTAAACCGTACGTTTCCTCCTCTCGCCAACATATTTAGTGTCTGCGCGTCATATTTGAATTTATTAACCCATATATACCTAAACACACACACACACACTGTTTCGATTGCAAGGACACATTATGCGGGTGTTGAACACTGCGAAAAACTGGGAACGCTGAAAATCGATAAAAACGTCCATCCTTAGACAAATTGGTCGCTGACGCCGGTCAACGGGGAGGGAACTCAAAATGGGATTTTGGTGATTTGATTTTGAAATATGAGTACGGCGCTATGAGAAGGGGAGCGGGGGTATTTTATTAATATTCAAGAGTTGAGGGTGGGGTTAAAATTTACTGTCGATACTCTGACGGAACTCAATCTATAGGAAATTGGTGTCAAGCACGATAAAGTCCTTTGTGGACGCAATTAAATATGATTTGTTTGTTGGTGTGACCCAAATCTTGATCTTGATGATTTTATGGAGCTGTTTTTCAACACATTTATGAAGATGTATAGGTTTTTCTATTTAACAATATTTTTCATTAATTTCTCAAGTCATTAGACAGAAGGTCGTTGGTTTCCAACTTCCTGATTCGCCTTAGTTTAAGCTTACGACTCACCGTCATAAAGCAGAAATCAAATGATTTAAGTTTTACATAGAATAATCTTTGTCGCTCGAAAAGGGTTTTGATGCTCAGCCTTTAAAACAACATTGCATAAAGTAGTCAGTTTGATCGAAGAGTCACTTCAGAACAAGCAGTTTAGCCTTGCAGCCTTCCTTGTCCTTTAAGGTTCTTTTAAGAATGTCAAAACCGGCTAAACTAAAGAATTATTAAGTTGATCAAGCTCTAATCAGTCTGATTCTAAACCTCCTTAACAACAGAGTTATAAATGCTTCCATAAGCGACTGTATTGGTAAAGGTGAGTGCCTCCACTGGTACTGGTAGTCAATTAGTTTTAGATACTTATAACAAGACTGGGGTATGGGTTTCAGTTCACCATCAGAAAACTACTTGAGAAAGCTCTAACGAAAATTACTCTTGGCCAAAGCAGTTCGGTTCGGGTGCTAACCCGCTCAAAACCGTCCTTGTGATGTTCACAAATAAAAGAATGATGCAGTAGTTCACTTTACACGCTATTTAATTGGAAAACTAAACGTTGAGGGAAGAGTAAGGAAAGCTTCAATCGCATGCTATAATGCAGTCACATTTTCGGCAGTTAGACCGATAGTAGCAGAAAAAACACTAACGTACTTTATGAGAATTATACAGGAAGCTGCATGTGTTGGCACGAAATCTGCAATAAGAACAGCACCAACCTGAGTGCTGGAGGTAATTCTCAATCTATTACCCTTTTATCGACCTATCTTTGCAAGAATTCGCTGCCATAAGCGATTTGAGACTCATTCAGTCACCTGGGATGAATTCCAATCTCATTCTGATATGCGGACTCTATACAGACTGATAGGAACCAGCACCTTCGATGACTACCTTATCCCTTTATACTTGACTTCGAAAAGCCTTTCAGCTAAGTATTTTCTAGCAGAGATGAGTGGGAATCGGAAGAACTTCTAAGAGATTTATCAAAAGCCATAACGGTATACGCAGATGAACAAACATGAGCATGTGCCCAGGTATGGGCCATTACGCTGAAGACCCCAACCTAGAAAAATCAATATAATAAAGCGACTCTTCCAGTATCTTTCAATCGAACGTCCTTGCAGCCTACTACCTTGCAGTCAGCCTACTGTCAACAAGGTTAACACCACAATTTCATGCTGCCATATTTATACACTACCTGCTTGACATACACGCATATATGCCATCGGAATCAAAGCCGACCTTGTTGTCGCAAAAAGCTTAAGGCTTTTGGCTCACATCACCATGCATAAGACTCTGCTCTGCTGGGTTTCTGGCCACAGGAAACTTTGACGGGGCAACGATGAAGCTGAAAAACTTCCACAAGGATAAAAATTAGAACTTTAATAACAAGCCCGTCAATGGATCAAATTCTCGCTCAGCACAAAAGGTGGTAGAGTATCTCTCCTCTTTGAAATATCTTTTACCTGTGAAATTTCTAGACAAACGTAGCATTATTGTTTGTACAAAGTACCAAACTAACACGTTCATAAAGAGTAACAGACAAACACTTTTATTATTAGTAGGTACACTGGTCTTATGTTCTTTGACTATTTTTCTGAGATATCATGCTAAGGAATAAAATCTGGACATAAAGATATCTGCAGAGGATGTGGTCATACGGATTGTTGCAATGACACACCTTAATTTCTGTGCCACTGTCCCAGTCTAAGTCAGTGGATGACACGAACTTAAGGTAGTTACTTCTTCCAGGACATGTCAGATCTCTCATATGCGCCTAAAACCTCTTTTTTTTAAGCATGCTTAAGCTGAATCATGAAAGTGGGTAAAAAAAAACTCGACGTAAGAAGGAGAAATTGGTAATCCAAACCACAACAAGGATCTTCCCCATTGGGAATCACAAGGGGTCTCTAAAGTGGTGGTTGCAGATCTAAGGCCACACTGATGGGCTTCAATAAGATTTTTTTTTAACATTTTGAAGCCCATACCCAATATACAACAGCGAAAATCTGAAAAGACTATTCTTTAATAGATTGTGACTCCCAGAACTCCTTAAGCACTGTATGTATCAGTCCCACATTTACATCAAATATTTAAATGATTGATTTTTTGCGATGTGCTAAATGTTTTTGATTTAATATTTTTTCTTTGGCCTTTCTCTTAGGCCCAATCTCGTATGGGCAATTGAAAATGTCTACTTTTTGCAAAGGAATACCAAAAGTGATAACATCAAGATCAAGACCTTTACCTATAACCATACTTTAGCCTAAAAAATGAAAAAATGCCTGTGCATGCCACTGTATTATGTGCCTTGATACACCCGCAGCAAATTTTCGGAAACTCTTCTAGGTTTGGTTTAGCGAACTGTTTTAAGCTGCATGTCCAAATATACAAGACAAGAATAACCAGAATTCGTTACCTATTATCGCCGTTGATAGTGAGTATACCCTATTAATGGTATGTGACAACGTGGTTGGATCTTGAAATTTTGACCAACGAGAGAATTAAAAACAACCGAAGAGTACCAGGAACCAGGAGTACTAAGGTGCTATAAGAAGAGAGGATAAGAAATGGTCGAAGTTCGTGTTTCAACAATTTTTTTTACAAAAACACCTTTCCTTTATTGGCGCAGTCGACGGGTTACGTTAATGTGAATCGGGAAAACGATACTGAGATTTCAGCGAGTTTGAAAATTTATAGTCTCAATAGATGCGCAAAGTAATCGGAATTTACTTCACTCTCAGGAAATAATCTCTCACACACTGATTTTTTTTACAAAAACGTAAAAGGGAGCAACATGAATAACTTTACCAAGTCTTTCAGAAATCAACTCCTATTGTTTTTGGGCAGATTTTTGGACTCGTTCTACATGGCAGCAGTTAAACTGGACAAAAAGTACCCCCAAGTGGAGCGGGTCATAATTCGGCTTTCCAAGATTCAACTTTTTTCAAAATTCCGACCTAAGCAATAAATTTCAGCTATTCTGCAAAGCAAAATTTTGACATTTTTTTAATTTAACAAAGTTAAGTAAAAATCGATACACACCACCTCTTCATCGATTTCAAGGCCGCGTATGACAGCATCTATAGAGACGAGCTATATAGCGCAATGTCTAGTTTTGGCATCCCTGCCAAACTCGTCAGTCTGTGCAGGATGACGATGGAAAACTCACGCTGTTCCGTCAACGTCGGCAAAGACCTCACCGACCCCTTTGATGTCAAAAAAGGATTTAGACAAGGCGACGCGCTGTCATGCGACTTCTTTAACATCATACTTGAGAGAATTATGCAGAACTCTCGCGCCAACACCAGAGGTACAATCTTTCAAAAGTCCGTTCAACTACTCGCATACGCAGACGACATTGACATAATCGGTAGAACAAAGCGTGATGTCAGTGAAGCCTTCGTGAGTATTGGGACGGAAGCGGCGAATTTGGGTTTAGCAGTCAATGAGGGCGAAACCAAGTATATGCTGTCATCAAGAAAAGACACCCAACACCGACGTTTTGGACAAAACATCACCATCGACAGCTATAACTTTGAGGTAGTAAGGGACTTTTTCTAACTGGGTTCCGCTATCATTTCAGACAATGACACCAGCGCTGAAATCAAACGAAGGATAACTCTTGCCAATCGCTGTTTCTTTGGGCTAAGAAGGCAATTGAGTAGCAAAGCACTCTCTCGAGCAACTAAAGTGTCCATGTATAAGACCCTCATCATCCCAGTCCTGCTTTACGGTGCAGAAGCATGGACCCTGTCAAAGGCGGATGAAAACACTTTAGGCTGCTTCGAGAGGAAAATTCTTCGGACGATTTACGGTCCCGTCTGCATAGACGGAGAGTGGAGGAGGAGATATAACATCGAACTGTGCGGGCTGTACAGCGATACCGACCTAGCCAAAAGAGTCAAAACACAACGTCTACGATGGCTGGGTCATCTAGAGCGGATGGACACCAATGCCCCGGCCCGGAAAATCTTCGAATCCACACCGCAGGGACGGCGCGGTAGAGGAGCAGCGAGACTCAGGTGGCGCACGCAAGTGGAAGGGGACCTCAGCCAACTTCGCGTGCGAAACTGGAGACGGCTAGCTAGAGACAGAGCTGGCTGGCGAAGCTTGTTGGCTGAGGCCCAGGTCCACCCCGGACTGTAGCGCCTCCTTAGTTAAGTAAGTAAGTAAAAAAACAGACAGGGAGCTTGCAGGTGACCCGCCCTACATATTTCGGGAGCGGGCCATAATTCTGCTTTCAAAATTAGGCCTTTTAAAAATTCAGCCTGTTCGAAAAGAAATTCTGCTTTCAGAAATTTTGCTTTATATCTGCTTTTTTAAAACTCTGCTTTCCAAAATTAAAAAAATTTCAAAAGCAGCTTTTTTTTAATGCAAAAAAAAGAATTCCCGCAGAATTTTTACCCTAACCCACATATTTCACTGTTGTGTGATCACAATTTTGAGAAGCAGAATTTTGTTTAAAAGAATTTTGACTCCGGCAAAATTTTGAGCCTAACTCTCCCCAGAGCTAAACTTTTTTTTCGTTGCTCTTTGGGAATACGTTGGTGAGGTGATTTAAACAATGGCTTTAGAACTTATTGCAACTAAGGTTTATGATAAAATGAACCAGAATATGATTTCTAGAATTTCTGACTTAATTTATCCTAATTTAGAACTTTTAAGCCAAACAAAGATCTTGTCTCTTCCCAAGAGACACAAAACTGTTCTGCGGTGTTATGTGATACCTCACAAACCGCTCACACAAGGGTCAACTCTCTGAGTCTTTTGGCTTCCATTCGACCGAGACAATTTTGAACGAACGGTAGAATAGTTTAAATGGGTACAAGAGTCTCCTTCAAGTCTGTCGGACCATTGAATTTAATTTTAAGCCAAATTTGCCATGGTCTTAAAAACTTTCCTTAATGCATCGCGACGATTTTATTTTCAAAAAGTCTGAAGGATAAACCCTTCAAATTGGTCGCCCAACATGTGCTCTCCGAAATCTTCATTTGTTTTGTGAATTGCAATACTTAGCTGTGTTATCAAGGTCTTTTAGAGAATAGTTAACCAATGGCAAAAAGTTCCTCAAAACCACCCACCACCCACTTGATTATCAAATTGTCAAACACATTCAAATGTTTACAAAGCCAACCATTTATAGGTTCTCTGTAAACAGAGTACAAGCACAATTAGACAACCTTCTAGCATAGTAAAACTGGCAGCCATCATAAAGATAGACAATGACAATGATGACGACTGACGACGATGCCATCGCCGCCGCCGAGAAAAACGACTACGACAAACTGACTCTGACTCTGACTATCCTGCAAGAGCAAATAGATAGAAAAAAGCCTCTCCTTGGTTGTTTTCCTTCCATGGCCCAAGTCAGAGTCAATAACATAAAACCCGGTAACATAGGACGAAGAATAAGTAATAAAAAAAAAGAAAGGAAAATTTTATCTTCACATCGTCCCTGGTTTTCGTAAAGTAAAGAAGGAATGTGTTCAACAAGTTGCAAAAATTTTAAGCGCACATTGTGCCTTTAAATGAAAATTAATGACAGACAGGGCATTAAAGGAAAAGGACAACAAGTTTAAAATTTTACGCGAACCACAATCATTTTTAGCGATGACCTTGAGTGGGGTTATCGAAAGGGCACTCCCCAAGGCAAACAAGAAGGCAAACATCTTTGTAGATTAACCCATGGATATCCTTTTTGGGTAACAACCACCCAACGCCAGCGCCACACATCACCTGAATGGAGGTCCTGTGTGCGGTGTGTGTATAACTCGTGATTACATTGTTCATTCGGTATGCATAACATCAAGCGCACACTATAGTACTCACGCAGCAAAATGTATTAATACGTGTATGGGGGCACGTAAGGACGAATACGCGATGGTTATGATTTTGCCATGTGCGTGTGCGAATAATCTTTGATTCCACAAAGAATAACATAAAATTTCTCTCCCATAGATGTCACCATTAAGATAAGCAAACCAAAGCAGCGGCCCTTCAGCGCCTGAGATTGTAGGCTCCTTCCAAACCAACCAACCAACCAACCAGTTGGCAAACGATCTTCAGAGGGTTCCCTCGTTGCATGACTCAAATGGCCTAATTTTCTTGCAAGTGCGGGATGGGGGCACTTTCCTTTGAGGCGAATTTATAAAATATTAGAGAGCTCTTAATAGAATAAAACGAACCTCCAATCCATGAGTCATTGGCTAGGAATGTGTGCTGCTTGGCCCTCAGTAATCTGGACTAAAAGTGGCTTTTTCTCGGTGGAAAACCTCGAGTCAATTTGATGATGGTGTGGTAATGTAATTGTCCTTGGACGGTTTTCCACTTGGGTAAAATTTACGGCCTTTGGGGGAATATAATTACTGCTTAAGACGCTTTTGGGGTTTTTTTTTTTTGCTTTCATTTCTTCCTTTGTACTTGCTCTTGAGATTCGAAGGCAGAACGACGGCAAGTTCCTTCTTTTGGCACTTCAAAGAAAATGTGTAAATTAGGCGGAACTCGGGGGTTGAGTGCGTCAACAGCTATGAGCAGTATTGTGTTGTGTACCAGGGGCAGCCTAATGGCGGCAATGTGACGAGCACTCTAGACTAAGTGGGTGGTCAGCTCAGTGTTTGGCGATCGTCCTTGTTTACCGAGAGCTTGATAATAGGTTAATGAGGTTTATAATTAAGGACGAATCAGGGGGGGAGACGAACTTTTGATGGTGGAACCAAAGAAATTAGATTTGAAGCAATAGTATGGGAACTCAAATGGCAGTATTTTAAAATTTCCTTACCCAATAAAGGAAAATTGCAGAGTGAATGTCAAAAACCAACAACAAATAGCTTGAACCAATTGACAGGTCATGATAATATAAAGGACGCCGCTATTTAGAAAAAAAAACACGATTACTTCACGGGTTTGACTGAAAGCTCTTTGTTATTGACAGTTTATCGTGTCACTCGTTAAGAATAGCCCAGGTCGAAAAAAAAGGGTTCGTTCTTTGATTGACTGCTAAGCAACCTTCGTGGGCTGAATACAGACTTTTTATGTCAAAGGATCAGCAGTCGCCGAAAATCAAAATTTTCAATTTGAAAACTGCGTTCTTCATGTTGACGATTCGATTTTAAATGTGAAAAAGTATTCATCACATTGACAATTGCGGTTTTCAAATCAGCAACGGAAAATGTAAATTTGAATTTTCCAATTAACAGAAAAGTGAAAACTTGAATTGTCATATTGAAAACTGTATACGTCATATTGACAGCCGATAAAAGTTGATGATAACCAGTTTCTTCATATTGACAATCGCGGTCGCGTCAGCTCAAAGTTGAGCTCAGCCTTCCTTTAGGGGGCGTTTTTAGAAAAACAAGTGTTTTTTAAGCATTAATATTCGATTTTAACACATTTTTCACGGTTCTAAGGAAATAAGAATTAATTAATTTATATATATTTTGATGTATATATATTATATATTATACATATATAGATATATTATTTATATTTTTTATATGTGTATATATTTATATTTTATACATATATAATTAAATTCTCACGAATTTTTATTATAAAAAAAATGATTGTTGGGCCCCGACGACTGGGCCCTTTAGAAAATAAAAGACAGATTCAGATTATTCATTAGGTTTATTATAATCCGACCCCTTACCTCTGGTGGGGGGAAGTTGGATCTTTAATAATAACTTATTCGTAGTTCGTTGGAAACCTAACCAGCACTGAACTAAATTCAGAGTCTCCCTGGACTTTTATAGTGTGTGATGATAAATTTGGAATGGCTTGCAATTTGATCCAAATTATCACTTGCTTATTAAGCAATCCGTGGCGATTGTCAATAAAATATGTGGGTGGTCATCCGTTGAGGATGAGCTGGGATTATCATAATGTAAACAAGCGATCGCAAATGTGCAATGTTTACAGTCATCCGTTTAGGATGCTATGTGCAATGCCAAGCATTGTTATCATCCGTTAAAGATGCTATGCTGTATCTTGGCTTCCGTTAAAGCTTGCCGAAGTATCCGTTGAGGACACTGTGTGGGCGTTTTGGTACGGCATATGTGGATGCCGTGACTATATATTTAATACAAACCTGGCCAAAAATAGGTGTGCTATTTTTTTAAATAGGTTTTTTTTTTAATATTTTTCACTTTGTTTTTTGTTTAAACGCTTACTTTAATAAATTACTTTCTCTATTTAAGAATTATGGAAACTAATATTCTGTATATTTAAAAAAAAAACTTTTGGATTAATGTTTTCCGCTTGGCCAAAAAAATAGGTGTGTTTCTAAATAATCATTAATAAATTATAGTTTGTGTAGATGAAAACTATTTTTTTACAGAAATGGGAAATGTTGGTAAATTTTTAGCGCGTTCTATTGGGCAAACGGTTCGGTAAAAAGAAAAATTTGTATGTGAATTTCGTGAACCCTACGTGAAATGTATTTAATCGTTTCCGAGTTATAAGCAAAAAACAAAAAAAAAAAGTGCGACGTTTTCGAGGTTCTCCCTCAGTACCTTAAAACGCACCAGGAAATTTTATAAAATTCAGCGACTGCAAGACCATAAGAATAAAAGAAATCCATATGCATATTTTTTGTAACATGAAAATACAGTTTGACTGGGAGAACTATAGCGAACTTTAAATAATCAGCATATTTTGAGGTTCGGCTTAAAAACTTCAAAAATTTTTGAAAACGATTTTTCAAAACCTTCTGGTATCTAAATGGGTAATACCAGCTTAAACGAAACCTGGCTTAAACGTGTATAGAAATTTCTAAAATTTTTAAAATTGATCCCAAACGTTGTTTTTTAACTGAAATAAATTTACTTGTCTAATTTTTTTGAAATAGTTCAAACGCTACGAAACCGAGTGAACGCCAAGCTTAAATTGTCGCGAACACCGAGCATTATTTTCGGCGTGGAAATTCGGTGTAGAAAAGAATTCGCCATCGTCTGTCGGTAGTTTTAGGCCTTAAATTTTGAGTTAGGAACTTGAAACTTGATATCTGTTCTTTCTAGGTCCCGAAGCAGTACAAGTGTAAAATTTTTTGAAATCCGCCCACTGACACGTTCACTTTACTTATTAGCATAAAAAATCAAAGTTGTCGCAGGAAGCTGAAATTTGGTATACAATATCCTCGCTTGAGTGTATTGTGATTGGCATTTAAAAAAAAGCGAAGACCGCCCGCTTGTAATCGTGGTCATACTTAATATGCATTCTAATAAACTTTTTTTTTATATATTTCCTTTAAATCCAAAAAACTTGCATTATAAAATGTTCAGATATGTGCATAAGCTATCAATTCAAATGAATAAATTTTTGACACGCCCACTTTTGGGGGCGTTTTTGAGTATAAACCAAATTTTTGATATGAAAATGTAAACAATATAAGATATTAACAAAAATACGATGTTATTGAGAAGGGGTGGATGCCACGCCCCTTTCTTAGACAGAAGACTCTTAATTGAGACATTTATGACACGATTCGGAGCTTAACAGTGGTCAATTGGGATGGGGTATCAAACGATTCGCCTAAGCGGATTGTAACCCTCCCACAAGTTTTATTTAAAATTTAACAAATGTAAAAAAAATCCAAAAATAAACTGTCTGTGCCCCTCAATCTCAACAGGTATCGGCAATAAGTACCATTTTGAAAAAAGAATCTCTGACAAAGACGATTTTCTAAAATTTGAGGGATAATCATAGCGATTCAGCTGGCTTATTGAACTCGTAGTGCCAGTAAAATGCCTATAAATTATGATATATTTCCGTATTGAGAGCTTAATTTTACGCAAGCCCAACCGCCAAACCAAAATAGGCTGAAATTGGAAAAAATAAAACGTTTCGCATTTATGAGCTTTTACAAAATAAGAAAATCTCAGTATTCCGAAAAAAAGAGTATCGAAACACTGACCTAAAGTAAAGTGTAGCCTGAAAACTAATGAAAAATAGTTTTAAAAACTTCAAATCTGAACTTTCTGGGGTCGCTGGCCCAAAAGGGCCGCCTCCCAAGGTGGCGGATAGGGGATCGCTCACCAGATAAGGTGGATTTTGTTGGATACCTACTGGTATGAAAAATATCTGGGGCTGATCAAAACCAGCAAGTAATGAAGAATCCGGGAACGTCTGTCTCAAAACGTGTGGCTTCCTAGTCGGCGTCTGTTATCCAGGTTAGGGTCTGCCGAATACTAAACGCTTTTTTTTTCTCTTTTTAAACAATACAAATAGAATGGACAACACTAGTATGCCAGACGTCTCTTGGAATACTCTACTGGTTATATCATTGCTTCTCCTGTGCTGGGTGCCAGGGCATAGTGACATTCCAGGCAACTGTGAGGCTGACGAACTCGCATTAAAACTGGAACTTAGACATTCCAATTTCGACATGCAAACTCATGATAATACTGGATGCAATAGAAAGAACAAGTCCCAGATGGACAAGTGGTAGTACCTGTCAAGTAACAAAACAGATTTGGCCTTAGATCTTAAACGATCTAGAAGTTTGATAGCTCTTAATAGATCGCACATGAGTGCTACAATCGGTGTTATTACAGGACACCGTCTTATAGGCAAGCACGCGACAAGGCTCGGTGTCTTTTCTAACGATTTTTGCAGGAGCTGCATTGACGAGGAGGAAGAAGAGACCACTTTCCACCTTCTATGCACATGCCCCGCTCTCTCTAAGAACCGAAATCTTTACCTTGGAGCTTTCTTCTATAATGATCTTAGTGATCTTAGCACGACTGACCCAAAACGTCTCTTACGCTTCATTAGTAGCTCAAAATTCAACGAGTAAGCAATTTTTCCAGATCTACGTGGTATCACAATGGACCGACAGAGATCTAAGTGTGTTGGATTCTTCGAAACCGACAGTCACTTCAACCTAACCCAGCCTAAACTATATCATTGGTTTTCTCCAGCGGGGGTAAGTTTTGGTGTATCTCTGCAGGGTTTTCATGTTTTATACTGGCTCATCAGCGATTGTTTGGAGCGAGCACTACTTTTCTCATCTTTTCTTAAATTCTTTCCACTCGCGATGTGCTACACATTTTAAGATTGGTCATAACCTCTTGCTGTAAAAAATACAAATCTGAAAATCGGACTTTCAAGACGTTTTCTTTTTTTTACACTACAATGACAACACAAAATGATAAATTGATTATTATAACTACAAAAAAAAAGTCAGATAAAAAATTAAGCTATGAGCAGAGTGTTTTCTTTAAGTGAAGCTAGTATAATGCTTGTAATAACTTCTACGCAAATTGCTAAAAAAAAATAGCAGTTATATCAGTTGGTTGATTAACACCGAAAATATTGCGTTGTATGCATTTTCTATTTTTTTTTTCAAAAGAGAAAAATTGAGACTCTTTTTATAAAACGTGTTTTTAAAATATATTGATTACATATTTGATTTCTTTTCATTATAGGTATGTGACTCTTTGTATTTGTGCTGATTCTATGAATGGTATGTTTTTTTTATAACAAAAATTCATTTATCTAAGAACTTTATTTATTGTTGGGAATAGGGGATAAATATGGGAGCATAAGTTCTCAAAAGATCAAATGTGTGTTCTATTTTTAAAAATCCTTTGCAAATGAGCGAGCCCTACATGCTCAACATGGGATATGTATTGTGAAACCTAAATTGACTAAATTCTTGATTTTATTAAAAAAAAACTCAACATCTCAGCCCTTGTTTCATGTTTGTAGATCCTGTACATTCTCAAGTACTTAGTGGCACAGTCTTTCTTGCGTACTAGATGGCGTAGGTGGCGCTACAGTCCGGAGTGGACCTGGGGCCATCAGCCAGAGTAAGCTTCACCAGCCAACTTTTCTAGCTAATGCTAATCGTGTCCATGGGTGAACCAGGATATCTCGAAAACCATAATCTCGAAAATCGAATTCTCGGAAACAAAAATCTCGAAAATAAAAATCAAATACAAAAATGCAAATTAAAGCCTCGTTTTAAAAAATCCTGAAGGTCATCAAGTTCTTATGGCGAACCTTCTTCCAAGAACTAAAGCCAGAAATTTCTCTTAGAAAAAACAAACCTAAAGTAATAAGCTAATTAAAATTCTCTAAGGACAAACTCTTTCATCGCCGACAATGTACAAATCTGTTAGGCTTCCCACACCAACACACTTTTAATTGCGCAAATTATAGAAAGGCACAATGAAATGTATGTCAGCCTTTCGTCCTTTCGCAATTGTGTTGCTCTATATTTGACAAACACACAACTACATCTATGTATGAAGGTATATATCTGAGCGAGTCAACAGACACCACCATCAAACCACCTGTGGTATCATATGACCGTGAAAGCGGTTCGCAAAGAAAGAGAAAATACTAAGCCATTCATCCAGCCCCATACAGCATTGAAAGCTTTTGGCGATGGTCGTTCTTCCCCAGTCTCCTGTTAGTGTGAAAGCTCTCAATGTCAAATGCGTATCTATTCGCAGCCGCTTGCATAGAATATTTTTCAAGAGCACCCAGCAGTGCGTGCGGTTTGCGCTTTCCTGGAAACTTTTGCAAAGCGTTCAACTTCCTCCAGCGTATATCCATACATATCCTTGCAAAAGGACCCGAGCATGGGGAAAATCAGCCGTTGGGGAAAATTCACACGCAAGTGATTGGGAAAATTTGAGAAAACTCTTCGCCTCTGGTCGCTGGCGTTTTCAGTATCAGTTCACTGGTCGGAGTTTTCGCATTCGCTTTATTTTTCAAGTCGCTTTAACTGATTCGCCAAAGTCACTACTCACTCACGCACGAGTGCGACTCCGGTTTAGAGGTCTGAGAGCGAGTGAGAGGGCTCGATGAGCAGCCACAGACGGTATTAGTACAGCAAGCGCAACAACTGCTCTAGAAAGTATTGATGAGTGTTGACGAAAATCAAATTATCCTTGTGTTTAGGTTTTTATTTCTTCAAAATTTTCTTATGCAACGCATAAAGGATACCTAGTGTCCTTTATTTTGCTTGGCTTGTTAAAAAAAAAAAAAAATATTTTGTGAATACGCGGACAAGACTTTGTATATCCCGCACTCGAGAGTTCGTCCTTGGTGGCGTGCGTCGTTTGATGGATATGAAAATTTAATATCGAAGGATCCTGTTAAGTTTGCTATACAATTCGTCAGAGGGAGAACAAACAAGGATAAACTTTCGCAGATATCGTGTGTCCGTGGCGTGTGTATTCAATTTTCGCTATTATGATGGCACACCGACAATAATCGAGAGGACAAACTCGAATGTAAGGATCACAGGGAAAATTGCGGAAAAAGTGTCCTCTCTAATTGACGAAAATTGATTTTGTTTGTTTTTCTGTCTGGCACACCGTGAGTCGGAAATATCAAATGTCTAAAACGGACATTCTTTTGTTCGGTTACATTTTTTGACAAATTAATAAAATAAAAATAATTAAAAAATAAAGTGAATGCAGATGGAATTAATTAGAATAACAAATATACATACACGCGTATGTATGCACAAAATAAAATATGTAAAAGGACATTCGGTATATTTGTGTGTGTATTAAGTGATATCCTGCCCTGAAGTGAATTTTGTTTGCCAGCTTTTTTTGGAAATTAAATTTGCATACTTTTATGGAATATTTCTACAAAACGTGAAGTTTAAAGCATTTTTCGTCAACTGTGTTTAGGTTTGCATTAAACAGCAATTTACTGTAAGTAGGACATTTTGTTTGTAAAGGGTTGACGTAAAAGCATAACTAAAGAGTAAAAACGACAAACCCACTAAACGTGTTTCACGAGTATCCATACAACATTTTTTGGGAAAGAAGTTAAGTTAAGTTAAGCCAGAGAAGACTTGATAAACCCTGTATCGATCTTCTACTCTCATTACATCCTATGGAACCCAAACTTTCGCTGAACTTAGGTGGAAGGCTAAGCACTAGTCTTGTCTGGGTCGCAGGGCAAACTTCAATCCAAGGAAATAAGATCTCTGATGAGCCTGCTTGATTCAAAAGAACTTTTCTAATGACCCGAACCCTTCATATCACCCTTTCATAAATACATGAGTTTCTTGTAAACAGAAGTCTCGGTGAAGAAATAATTCTGTTTCCTTTCCTATATCACTCTCTAGTGCTACACTCTTAGTGCAATACTAGAGGGTTGCACCACCACCCGGCGCGCTTGGTGAGAGTTCGACGATACACCACAACATTTCCTCTGTATAGCTAACTGTTTTTCCTTTGCTATGTCATCAGGTGACGATTTTTCGGGTCTGATGTGGTTAGTGCTTAAAATCCATTGGTTGCTCATCCCTGCAATTGTACCTGTGTGCTTCAACGGATAAAAGGAGGAGGATTCCGAATGACTTTGCATATAGGGGACTAGCAACAACAGACTAGCAGAACGAAGAGCGAGGCTCACTTAACTTTTAGAAGGGGTTTCTTATTCCGAACGGGAAATCCATTAAAATTATTAAAAACTTAATCAATGGAAGTGCGCATTTAGATTTGGATGCTTTCCTAAATAAGTTGTATTTGTTTTTATTTAAAGAGTCAGCTTTAAAGTCATAAACAATAATTCATGGTCCTTGTGCCCCACTCCTCTTTGAAAACACAGAAAAGCAATTTTCGGCATACTTAAGGCGGAAACCCAACAGGGGTCATTTTTTAAGCACTAATAACGGTTTTATTACAGTTTAAAGTTTCATGAGAAAATGGATTACATGTTTTTCAATACTTTTTTTAAGAAGTTAAGCAGGTAAGAACAAGAAAAGGGAAACTAAAGTTTAGGAGGTAGATCAGCATCTGCAACTTTATTGAAAAAATCGTATTGATCAAGTAAGTAAGAGTTCGTCTGTAACGAACTTCTAAATACCCGACCCTCTTTACCCATTAAGACCAAATTTAAAATTTTTTAGTCTGTTTCATATACTGAATGTCAATTATTTGTACCTATTGACCACGCCCCTAAAAGAGGGTGTAGGCTGAAAATTAAAATCAAATAACTATAATTTCATTGGAGTCACGAGAAAATGCGTTAAAAGCGAATATTAATACTTCAAAAAACAGTTTTTTCACAAAAAAACGCCCCCTAAAAGTGGGCGAGGCTCAATGTTTTGTATGCAACAAACTTACCAAATGGTAATATCTTTAATATTTGTCATATATTATTTTTTTAATTAAGAATGAATTTCCCGAGAAAGCAGGTTTTCAAAGATTTTAGATGTTAAAAGTGGGCATGGTCAATAGAGTGGGCGGTCCAATTTTTGTCTAATTAAAGGCTTCTGGTCGATATTGCTCTCCACCAAAATTTGAGTTCATATGTTTTGCCTATCTTGACCAAAAGGCATTTTGAAATAAAACGTAAATTTGAGGTTGTCTGACATTCAAGCCAATTGTGGGCGGATCTCCTCAATTTTCATACTTTGTCTGTACAAAATGAGAACCAAGCAACGCTGCAAGTTTCGGTTTCCTAGCTCAATTTGAAAGACCTCAAAAGTGCATACATACATACAGACGGACAGACGGACGGACATGGTCTAATCGACTTACCTGTCGGTCTCGATCATATCTCTAAAAGGTCTTAGGGGTCTACGGTGATTATTTCACTGTGCTACAAACTATGCATCAAAATTAATATACCCTCGGTCGGGTTTAAAAATGAAAAGCTTTTGAGAAATGAAGAGTTGAAAATAACTTTAGAGGCCATAACTTTTGAACCACTTTGTGAACAAAGCCAATATTGATCACAACACACACGTATTAAACAACTCAAACGAAACAAAAGTCATATTTTGCAGAAAAAGTTTTAAAACTGCCGTTTTCGAAAAAAAACTTGGAAACACAAAAGCATTTTCAAAGCATTTTTTTTGAAACCTTGTACTTATTTAGACGGTGACAGAGATGCCGGATAACACTTTAGTTGACTGCACTTCTTATACCCAACTAACAATTCAGCTCTTATAAGACTGTACAACAGCCTTAAAAGAGTTCTATCCAAGAGTAAAGCTCTTAAAATTTCACTCTTGTAGAGCGTTATAAGAGCCTTCTAAGAGCCTTATAAGCGTTAAATGGACAAATTATCAGAGTTATTAGGCTCTGATAAGAAAACTATAGCTCTTTTTGTTCGAGCTGTATTCTCATTCCTATCTCTGCCAAATAGAGAGAAAGATATAATGCTGCATGAGCAATTTTTTATTAATTTTATCACCACTTAAAATATATCCGTTAAAGTAAGCATTTTGCTTCTGAAAAAATAAAGGTTTTCGAAAAAACTAAAAGACTATTTTTTGTTATAATATTGACACTTATCGTAGCAGGGTTCCTTTCTTTCCCTTTGTAAGTTCGGATCTTTTTCTGAATATCATTTTGACATAAGAAAAACTAAGCTCTTTTTCGGTCAGCGTTCGGATTTGTTTTTGAAATCACCATTCGAATCATGTATGTTATATATAATTCACATTATAGCAAATAAAAGAAATACGTTTACGGAATAAGGGGAAAAAGCCTTCACTTAACACATCTTAGAATTGAATTATTTTAAAAGACGTTCAAGAAATTACTCAAATATAAAATTTCGCTATCCATAAAAGTTAATAAAATCTGTTTTAAAATCTGTTACCTATCTTTTGATAATTTATTTAAGGACACCACAAATATTATTTGCCATGCCACATATAATTTGTTGGCTTATAATCACCATAAATAATGTAATTTTTGGGAAAAATATAATGTGTATTTATCAAATGACAATTGTCATACTGCTATTCGGTCTTTTTGTGGTGAAACGTGTTTCGCAACCCTTTTTTTTTGGCCTTATAAGCCTAAGGATTTTGTTATTAGAGTAAAGCTCTCCTTACAAGAGTTGCACTTTTATTATAAGTTTTAAGATCTTATAAGTACAAAACTTAGTACAAAACTTAAACTCTACAAGATTTGAAGTCTTATAACAAGAGTTAATAAAAGCTATTTTTTTTTTTAATATTCACTCGCGTACAAGGGATTGGCTACAATTTTAATGCTAACACATAACGAGTTTAAGAGGAAGAGAGAAAGGAGGAGAAGTACCGTTGCACTCTTTTTTTGAACAGTTGGGAGTTCTATTGTGCGGAAAAGATTGATCGTGGTGAGACATTCCACATTCATGTTATACGGCTAATCCAAAAACCGCTAAACTTTATGTGTGTCCGAAAGTGAGTTCAAAGATGAACTGATGTGCCCTAGAACTATGGCGAGTATTGCGGTTGATTGCAATTAGCTATTTCGATAGAACACTGTTTGAAAAAAAGACGCTAAGACAGTGACAGAGTCACTCTCTGTCAATTGACTTCGCAATATTTTGGTCACCAATAAGCTTTATCGCAAGCTTCTGGATCATATCCAGCAGGTGCAGATGGGATAATAACATATATTCTTGTTATAAGAGTCAAGCGCTTTAAGAGTGACACTTCTTTAGAAGAGCTCCTGTAAGCTACAAGATCATTTTTTGATATTTCAACAAAGAGAATAAGGTAGTTATAACAGTCTTATAAGAGCTATTTTGACGTATTTAAAGAATAACTCTCGAGAGTATGTTAGTGTTGGGACACTGTACCTGATATTATACCTTTTTGCTCGCAGTAACAATCTCAATGCTGTTGAAGAATTTAAAATAGCCTTAAAAAAGCGCCGCGGATAAAAAAAGGGCGCAAAGAATTATATCACTGCTACGCAATAAAAAACTAAAAAAAAACAAAGATTCCGACTTCCAATTTTATTGGAAGGTTTTAGTTATTAATTAACAGAACAAAAAAAAACGTTAAATATATGTATTGACATATTTTAACTAACGATACTATAACAAAAAATTAATTAATTACTACATCACTTTCTAGTTAATGCCAGTCTGTATTTATTAATGAAATCATCTTGGCTCCCAGACTTCCAAGAAGAAAGGCGTTACCAAATTTAATGTCAGTGGGAATTGAGTGCGTTCAGCGGCAAACATATAATATGTGAAAAATGACTGACATCAGTGCAATCATTTCGAAAAATAAATATGTATAAAGATATTACCAAAAGCGAAAATTTGGAATGAATTATGCCGATGAATCCATTGCGTCCGTCACGTCGAAGTACAGAAGTGGCGACTCAGTGAAATACACACGTTCTTATGGAAAGCTACGTACGTCACGAAGTTCTTCAATATTCCGCTAGGTCCCATAGAAACGTGTGTATTGAACTAAGTTGTCAGTTGTATACTTTGACGTGACGGATGCAACTTTTTCATTGGGTTGCAGGGTTAACTTTTGGAAATTGGGAAAAGGGCCCAAATCAATATATTTAAAGTGGTGACATTGTGGCCAGCTGTTAGAAAAAAAGCCTAATAGAGGCTTTAGTCGCCCGACGATAGACCTTAAGGGTATATGTGCGAGACCAGATTCTGAATCGAAAAAGCAATATCCGTCCGTAAGTCACATGTTCTTAGGCCTTAAATTTTAAGCTAGGAAGCTTAAACTTGGTGCATAGGCTCTTTGCTATCCGAAGCAGAACAAATATTAACATTTTTGAAATCCATGCCACAGACACACCACAGACGGTGTGGAAATATGCAACTACCTTTAGAGCTTTCAAACCCGTAAGACGACTTAAAAGGCTGAAATTTGACATCCATCATCTCATGGTGATTTTACGGTATCCAATAGTAAAAACAAATCACTTAACCTTCCGTAGTAGGCGTGCCATCAATTTGAAGGGTGAATTTTCAAAGAATTTTCAATATTTTTGCTCCAAATTAAAAAAAAATGTATACCTAATGTATTAAGTAGAAAACATGTAGCGCTACAGCTTTATTGTAAAAGATTTTAGGCCAGTCTACATTTGGAGGCAGAATTGAAGAAAAACTTGAATTTTCCAAAAAAAAAAGCACAATTTTGACATTTTCAGCACAATTTTAGGCTTTCGAAAAGCACAATCAAGCCTAAAATAGGAAAGAATTAGAAATAAAAATAATAATTTTAGGTAAAAGAGACTCTATTCTAGATTTTACTCTTGCAAAATTTTTAGCGACACCTCCTTTAAGGGGTCGAATTCACAATAATATTGAATTTGAACTAAGAAATTACACTTTTGCTTACATCAAAGTGAATTTTGGAGATATCCATGCCATTGACAGGGCGGTTGAACCACTCCACATATCGTCAAAAAAAAACAACAATAATAGCAATAATTTACAATGTGGGATAGGATGGGGTATTCAACAGTATAACTTTTGCGTAGACACTGTTGTAGTACTTACTCACTGGTTGTATCAATACATATCCTCATATTTAGTTTTTGACACACATAACGTCATATAAGATCGTCGAGTCTCTCAAAGAAACTCCACACAAATAAGGCAAATAGCAAATCATCCATCAAGAACTACATACAAGCAAATGAAGGATTCACTGGAAAACGCTAAAGATATCCGCTTCCAAGTGAAGCATCGATTATCCTCACATTACTTTCAACATCTTCCGGTTCAAACTAAAGCTGAAGATGATTTCTCCATCTCATCCATTCAATGCCAACAGAGATAAAGTAAGATGCGACAGGATAACGTGCTTCTCCTGGTGCACACAATGGCAATATGAAGTAAACTAATGCATCATTGTGTCATGGTGTATTACCCTAGTTACGAAGATTAACAGCACTGAGCGAGCAAATGGACTTGGGAAGCTGGCTAAAATGTTGCACATGTTCGCATAACGTTGATAAATTGTCTGCAAACATTTATTAATATGTCAGTACGAAGCAAAACGATCGACAAAAAAAAAGGATAAATGGAAGAAGAGCTCGTGACAAAACCCAGATAATCACTGATTTATCTGCTCACGATGCAAATTTCTATTTGATAGGATTTTCTGGGAAAATCAACAATTCAGCGAAAAAGAAAGCTGATTTTTCTTCTACTCCATATAGTCAGGTAAGGGTTCCATCGACGACGACGATTGAATAGGATTTACCCGCCCCCAGCTCCAGATTTAATTAATTCGAAGTGAAACATGAATTTTCTGGGATTTTCTTCTTGAGTGCATCGTCATTGTGTGGAGCTTTATTTTTTTTTACGTTTCACAGGAAACGGATGCGGAAATCCTCTCAACGGGTGAATTAATTTGTTTGGAAACTGTTGCAGGCTAGTGGATAAAAGTTAAAAGAAATCATTTGTAAGAACATTTGTGAGACAAGTAGCTTCTGCCTTGAACCTTTGCTGGCCAATACAGTTTCCGTTTTGTTGTTTAAACGCATTTAAAAGACCTACTGCTTGCATTGACCTGTACTTTTGTATGGTTTGTAATTGCATCGCAGAGATGAAGCCGAGTGAAAATAGGACAAAAAAGATATATTTTTAGACAAAATACATAACATCTTTAACATTGTGTTCATCCACTGCTTATGGTACCAAAAATCTTACAAATCACTATTTCGAACACTAGTATTTAGATGTCCAGCCCATCTCCCAGATTTGCTTTCTAGTTAGGCCTGCTTTTTATCCCGCCCTTGCGATGCTGTTTCTAAAAATTCCGATTTTTTAAACTACTTTCTTATTTTAACGCTCGTATTATCCTGTTTTTCCTTTGCAATTAAAAGACGCTCTTAAAAGTTGTGCATGTGCATGAAGTTGCATACACCTTTCTAGGCACCCGCCACCTGAAGCTCGATCTTACTCTACTACAACGGCCCATCCTTATAGTTTCACATATTTCCGGCCCTGAGCATTAATACCCATCGACCAGAGTTGGAATAAAAAGAAAAACATGATGTGGAATTTTGAAAGCTTAATATCTGGTTTGGTCTGGACTCTGGAACTGTATTAAATATAATTATTTTTTGTCAAAAATCTATGACTTTGCTTCACTTTTTTAGCACCACCCCTTATCTGAGAAACTTCACTGATTTTGTATCTTACATTGTAGAAGTTTAACTTTTCAGACAGCGTTTTTCCATCGCACATAGATTAAGCAAAATTAAAAGTTAATCCCAAAGTGTTTCCACCGCGAAAAAGAAGATTAACTTGACGCATACTTTTATTTTTGACATATTTCAATGACATCCATCCAATGACATTCCACGTGGTGTCAAATGGCAATGTCTGGTCGTCAGATGCTTTGCACATATAACGACATTCAAATAGTCACAGCTGAGTTAATGTTACGGCTGTCAATAAGAAGTTTGTTTGAGTTTTTTTTTCTCAACTGAACTCGAAAATTTGACAAATAATTGAACAGAATTCTTGATTTGATTTGAGAATTCATACATGGAAGCGATTTATAATACGAATAATTCTTAATCCCTTCTGAGGTTGGCAGTAAATCTCGAGATTTAGGGAAGTCGTTGAATTCACCAAAGTTTGGTGTGGTTTGGTCAAATCTGGTCTTGTAATCCAGATCTGCGCATATGACCGACAACCAAATATCTGTGAAAAATCAGACATATCTGTGTTTATTCCATCGCTGCCATCGACCCTAGATGAACCAGTAATCACGGTCTTTGTATTCTGACTCTAACTCTCCAGCCTAGTTTGGTACTGCAGCCGAGATGACGTTTTGCAGGAAATATGAGTGGATTGGTTCCTAAGCTGTTCCTTAGAGGAAATTAGACCGAGAGAGAGTCTTGGCTATATCCAGCTCGCCTGCACACTCGTTTCGCTTTCTGTTTCTATGCTCTACAGATCCCGGAGAAGATAAGCAAGCTGCTTCCGGCACTCCTTCACCAGTTTGGAGGTTATGGTAATTGAGCTTTCGTGGCGACTTAAAGGCTATCTATAAGGATAATAATTTTTGTTTGTGCGTCACACCCAAGTTGTTGATATTTTCGTTGACTCCGAATAGAAACCGATTCCCAAACAAAAGTTAGGAATAGAAGATAAACACAGTAGGGGCGTCCGTTGGGACAGATCAAAGTGATCCCATGGTGCCAATGCTGGCTTTTATTTGCAAGTAACGTGCGCTTATAACCTTTTCTCGGAGCTTCAGCTGAGAATCAGACGCACTACAAATACTTACATGTATATATTCACAAAGTCATCTTTGGTTGAAGTCCCCGCACTTCTTGCCAAATGGCTTTTCTAAAGGCTTAAAATGAAGAACATGTTAACACCCAGGCCACAACTTGTAGCTCAGGTTTTAACGTCGTGGCCTTTGCAGCATGATAGGCAGTATTCCGCCAGGGGCTTGAAAACTTGAACGGTGAGAAGCTGTTAAGAGCCCAGGAAAACTTTTAAATTTTTTTCTCGGAAAATAATTGAAATAATATTATTGTGTGGGGCAAGTGTCACTTGCCGAGACCTCTCTGACTCCGTTGTGATATTACAGTTACAAAATAGGGGAAGTAATTGTTTGATAGAAGTATCAGGGTCTCCGTGGTTGATTTCGTTCATTATTCATTTGATCTTCTTAGAAAGAAGAGACTGGAGTTTTTATTTGGACAAAATTTTGCTTAGCTTAGCCGAGTTCTTAAAGCTTTGCACTGAATGGCAGTAATGAATCCAAGCCTCCTTTTTGGATGACTTTGTGTCTTTCTTTTACAGAAGTAGACTGCAGGGACTCCTCCACCAGTAAATATTGTGATTGTGGCAGATATTGAAGCCCACCTAAGAGGTGTTTTTATAAATTGACCCGGGGTATTATAAGTTTGATGTATAGTTTGTAACGCAGTGAAATAATCACCATAATCCTTAAGACCTTTTAGAGATATGAATGGGGCCGACAAGAGAATCGATTAAGCCATGACCGTCTGTGCGTCCGTCCGTCCGTATGAAACAACTTTTAGGCCTTAAATTTTAAGGTAAAGAGCTGAAATTTGGTGGGTTGGCTAAAAGTCCAGACCTTCAGTGTTGTTGAAGGACTGAATCCTTCAGTCCAGTGTTGCACTTTCTCACTTGTAATAAAAAGTAATAAGATCCGTTTAAAATTAATAAGACTTGAATGTTGCATACCAGATAACCTCAAATTTACATTTTATTTAAAAATTCCTCTTGGTCGAGTAAGACAAGGCATAGGAACTGAAAAAATTTGTGCAGGGCAATAGTAGCCAGAAGCCTTTATTTAGACAAAAACTTTTAACATGTTAGTTTCTTTTCTCTAAAATTCTTTCTCGGAAATTTCATTCCAAATCGAAAAAAAAAAATTATATAACAAACAACAAGGGCATTATAATTTTTTAAGTTGCTATGCATACAAAGCATTAAGTTCCGCTTAAAAAAAAAAAACAAAAACTGTTTTTTAAGCATTATTTCTTACATTTTTTAAAGTTTTTGTTACATGGTTAAGGGCATCTGAGCTACCTACGTCATTTTCATCATTCACAAAGTCAATGCTTCTGCACCTCAAAGCAGGAGCTAGGATGGATAGCTTTGTTACTTTGAAGCCCAAAGAAGCAGCGATCGACCATACTTTTTGTTTATTTCGGCACTGGTGTTAACGGAATTTATAGTAAGCTTTTAAGTAGACAAAATCACAAACTTCCGCAAAGTTATATTCTATGCTGATATTTTGTACGGTAGTAGGTGTCTCTTCTTGATGACAGCGCATACTAAAGGGTGATTTTTTAGCTGGTTTGGTTTTGGCAACACTGGTTTTGACAGCTGACGTGTGTTAAGTACCTTGTGTCACTGTCAAACAGCTTCAGTTTGGTTTGCAATTTAACCATGGATCGTCTTACAAATGAACAACGCTTGCAAATTATTGAATTTTACTATCAAAATTCGTGCTCGGTTCGAAATGTTCATCGCGCGCTGCTTCCATTTTATGGTCGGCATTCTCGACCTTCTGAGCAGTCTATTCGGAAGATTGTGACCAAATTTCGCACCAAATTTATTTTGTTGGACATTAAACCACCAACACGTTTACGTACTGTGCGTAGTGAAGAAAATATTGCGGCCGTATCAGCTAGTAAATTAAGAATCTATAATAATTAAGAATCTATATTTTTTCTTTAGCCATATTTTTTCCAGCCTGTGAAAAAAAAGTCTTGGGTTTAACATCTAAAAGTATTATCAGTGGTTTGACTTAAAAGAAATCGACTGAAAACGCTCTGATATCTGCTTTTCTACAAGATTTATCAGACCTTGATAGCAAATATTGGTCATTTTTGAAGTCAAAAAATAACGCAAATCGTTAGTCTAGAATCCTTCCATAGAGACGCAAGAACTTTTTGCTAAAACACATTCTCCAGATTGAGTGACACTTGTATTTTCGAAGGTGGCAACTTATGGTAGCAGTAATGTCTTTGAAATTGAACCTGAAATTATTGAGAAATGGGAGTGTATAATAAGGAAGGTAAAGCTTAAGTGGGCGATAGACTCATGTTTCCTTAAATTCTCTGGGACGTTGACGGTTTTTATCTCGTAATCATACAGAAAAACAGAACATTAATAATTGTCCTATACCTCAAAAACAGTTTTGTCGCTGCTTGCAACTTTTCATGCCCTAAATCCTGGAGGACTTTAAGATAATCTTCATTACGACTATACTCAGTTCTTCAAACGTTAAAAGCTACTAGGTGTAAAGAACCTGCATGACCGGCCTTAACCTACCAGGCTAGGCTAGAGCCGCTCACCTCAAAAGCCTAACACCTCTTAACAAAAGGTAAAGACATTGAAACACCCTTACGCAAGATTGTCATTGTGTGATTTTGTGGTTATCAGTGTTGGCAGTGTGCTTGAAAAAATTTTTCATGCCAAACAATTAACTAAAAGAGGGCGTTGACTTATCCAAAATGAATTTTCCCCATCAAAATGGGTTAATAAAGACTTGAGTATGATCATTTGGTGACATCAAAGCATCAATTTTATATAACCTAAAAGAATTGTTGGAAAATTTCTACTCGCAAAACATCGTTCTCTTTCGGTACGAAGGAAATGTTTTTCATTCAATTAATTCTTGAGTTTGTTTTTCAACTTACAAAGCACTTAGTTTACTCTGAGTCCTGACTTCATCCCGAGACTTCCTTTCTTTCTGACATCCAATTAAGGGAGTTAAGAAGGTAGGTATGTACCTGCTTTTGATCCTTCGAAAATCCGTTTATTAGCAATAATTTAAGTGCGCTTCATTTGGTATGAAAATTTAAACACGTAAAACTGAATGATCAGTGAAGTATAATGATCCTACCGAATTTGTTTTTTACATACATAGGTACGCGTTCAAATACCAACATATAGGACTAGCTCAATGTTCGGACCGGTAGATAGCTTGCAACAGCTTAGGTAATTAATGGATGCAGTTTACTTATCGCAGACCAATCACGATTCGGGAAATTATTTACGAAATAAACCAACTAAATGAAAACTTATATCTTTTTTGCTTACGACAATTTAGTCCTTCAGCTTACAAGAAACATTCGAAAAAAAAGTACATTATCATCTGCAATGCCGATAATTCAATCCTTTCACTCATCGCACATACCATCACATCAAAACGTGCCGAAGCCAAAGGACATTTTTCTTAGAATTCCATTCATATGCTCCACTTCAATCCAAACAAATGCCACTCCACACAAAATAAAGGAAAGAAATTACAAATCATACCTATCTGCTTTTGCCAATATCATCCCTTTATTGAACATCCTTGCAAAAAACAATCTCAAACGAATCCTTTCCCAATATGTTTGCGGTTGTGATCACACTCACTGACATAAAGGCCAGAGAGAAGGCGCGACTTTCCAGTTTCCATTGCCAAATGCGAATGAACAAAGGAACAAAAAATGTATATATATTTTTTTTTTGTTCTCATCCTCTGTTCATTGCCATTGTATCCTTTTGGCGATGTTGTTGTTTGTCGGGGGACCTAGGGCATCCTTTTATGCGAACATTGCGAGATGCGACGACCTATGACGAATGATCAATAATAACCCTTTCATTGCCCGACAACAACAAATCGGCTATTGACATATAAATGCTATCTGTACGTGAGCTCTCATTATCCTTCGGATTCCAATGTGTAGTCAAGGGCGGCCCGCCTTTGTACTGTTTGTGTACGCAGTTTGCAGGATATTGCTTTCCGCTATTATGACTGCAAAGTTTTCTTCATCGGTTTATTTCTTTTGCGATTCTACTCTGGAGGCAATTATTTTTCTATTCATGGTTCGGACAGACAGACGCATAACTCACAGGATCACATTCACATGGCTGCGATATGGAAACAGTATTGTCCTTTGGACTGTGTAGGTACGTACATCATGTGCTTGCACTGTGGTGGAGTGAATAAAATGCGAATAATGTGATCATTGATTGCAAATGGGATTAGGGAATTTATTTCACCAAATTATGTTATTGTTTGGTTGTTTGTCCCTTTGAGAAATGAAAACTCAAATGTCGGATTGTTTACATGATTAAGACCAGGATTGAGGGGGGCAGCTATAAGTAAACGCTATTTTTAGGCCGTTTATAAAAGACGACATGCCTCTGGGTGGGATTCCGTATAAGAAGATTGTTAAATAGAGGCTTCGCTACTCTGCTGTCAGTGTAACGCGAAAAAGATTGTTGAATTCCTGAAGGCGTTGATCTGCAGATATTTTGATGGAATTTTTTGCTTAGTTGGAAAACGGTCGGAGCATGGGAAAACACCTTCAAATTGAACTTAGAAAAACTAATCCAGCAATGAATAAAAATATAGAAAAAGAGTATAGGACGGCGCACGGTGTGTGTGGAAAAATCGGCATTATTAGCTTTTAGTTTTTGCTACAAGAATCGCTTGAACCGAATTTATTATCAGGAGCTTCGACGCGTGATCTCAAGAGATTTGTGACTGTGCAGTATTCGGAAACTGACACCGGGTTCCCGTTTTTTTATAATAAGACAGAACTAATAAAAGGACGTCCACAAACTTGTTCTGTAGCGACTAGTGCTTTGAGTATGCAAGGGGCCGATTAGGATGTGCGAAGCGACTCGCAAATATCATCGCATCTCGGTTTTGGTATTGCGATGTATGATCCATTCGCTTTTCCATGTGAATGCGCCAAACTATGCAAAGCGAAGCCGAATGCCGTTGCGATATCTTCGCTTTACTGTCTGGATTCGCCCAATTATGCAATGCGAAGGTGAATTCGAATTGTGATGACGCAAGTCAATAGCGAAAGGCGGACTGAAAGCGAACATGATCGCATTTAAATAAAAACATGTTAGAGATAGTTAAGAGAGTTTTTTTTTTTATTCAAAATAAGTGAAGTAAAAAAACCCGCAACAATTTGATGATTTGGTCAATTTCTAAAAGAATTTTGAAAAATTCTAAAAACGGGACTGTTTAACGCGATAATTCATATTTATTCGATGCAAAAAATCGAATGCATTATAATTGAATAATTTAAATTAAGTTTAAAGAGTTACACTTAATGATTTGTGAGGTTTTAGTATTAACTTGGAAGGCTCGGTCACTTTGACAACTGGAAACTGGAAGGCAACGAGATGCGATTCCGTTGTATTGCATAATAACCAAATTCGAAGCGGATCGCAAATGAAAAGGCGGATTGGATGCGATGCTCTTCGCATTATGGTCCCCTAGATAATACGTCCGGTTTGTTGGAACAAATACCACACGTTGTGACCAATTCCCTCACATTCTGTATTTCCTAAAAATTTTATGTTTGAATTATGACCCACATACATGTGAAGATAAAATGTCCCAAAGTTAACACACAGTTCAAAAGTCCTTACATGCAGCTTTCTATTGCTGCGCTAAGACCGCATGTGCATGCAACCGATAACATGTGGTCTAAAAATATTGAGCGATTAATTCCATTGCCTTTAAGAACCAATTTCATACTCAATTGAAACTTCTATGCTCGTAGAAGTTGAAAAGCTTCTCAACACATATCGCTCTTATTCTTCTACAGTCCTCTTACTTGCCCGAACCAAGTAAATATTCTGATTTCGATGCTGTCCCTCTCTAGAAATTGAAAAAAACGAGGCAAAATTTAAGCAGTAGTATAGAGTACTATACTACTATATAGTATAGAGTACTTTAACGTACATCTTACTTACTTCAAATGGGCGGCACAGTAAGAGGTTCGCGACCCCCGGCCGGTTTCTTTCTTTAACTTCCTTCTCTTTCCGTTTCAAAGAATTTCGTTATAAAAAGAATTTGGTTTTATTTCCATTTTTCTGTTGGCTAGTTTCAATTTGGAACCGAAAGAACCGAAAAATACTGTCTCAAACTAGGTAACCCAGTTGTTCGCCAAAATTTAAATTCTATTTTATGTAACATGTTTCATTGGCTGTGGGCAAAAAATAGATTGTAGACAATAATAAGCAATAAGCCCCTCAAATGGTGGTCAAAGGATAGACATGTGCACTCAAGAGGATACAAGCATCCACAGGCTTTCTAAACCCACCTCTGTCTATCAACTCCTACTCTCACCTCCCCGTGGTGAACACCGGGTGCCTAGTACCTCAACTGGAGATTGGGTTCCAACCCCTTTGGAAGGTTGTTGGGGGTAGCAGACGAGAGAGGGGGGGAGGAGTGTTCCCACTAAGGTACTTCTCCTTGCATCCGGACGGCAGCGGAGGAATTCCCCAGATGGAATCAACGGTGGCGTCCATAGTTCCAGTCAGGCCGAACTACTTAGTGAACACCTTATATGGGCTACTACGACGTATTCGGAGCTCAGGCCTATAAGGAGCGGGCTATCCGGCTCTCCGTCCTTAGAGCTAAGCAAAGGATCTGGTCCTCCAGGTTGGGGGTCGTGCCGTCGGGGTGACTTCCCGGCCACGTAAAGAAACACCAGTCACGAAGCAGAAACAAGCCTCGGATTCGGACGGATTTACTGTTGACGACCAATGCAAACAAGAAAAGGACAACGAGCTACGGATCTGCACGTGGAATGTTAGGTCCCTTAACAGACCACGTGCAGCCGAGCAACTAGCGGAGGCCCTTAACGACTGCAAGGCAGACATTACTGCCATCCAAGAAATGCGGTGGGACGGGCCGGGCAAAAGAAGGATGAGAAACTGCGACATCTACTACGGCGACTGCTATCGGCATCAAAGACAGCGCCTATTTGGATGTGGTTTCGTTGTTGGAGGCAGACTTAGGCAAAAAGTCTTGAGCTTCAGCCCTGTAAGCGAGCGCCTCGCGACGATCCGCATCAAGGCTAAATTCGCCAACATTAGCCTGATATGCGCACATGCCCCCACAGAGGAGAAAGATGACGAGACCAAAGATATGTTCTACGAGCTCCTGAACAAAACTTATGAGCAGTGCCCTAGCTACGACATTAAGATTGTCCTAGGCGATTTTAATGCCAAGCTAGGAAGGGAGGGCATCTTTGGTCGTACTGTCGGAAAGCATAGCCTGCACGACACGACCTCCGATAACGGATTCAGGCTGATCGACTTTGCTGCGGGGCGACACGTTGTGGTAGCTAGTACACAGTTCCCGCATCTCAATATCCACAAAGGGACATGGAGATCTCCCGATCAATCAACCGTCAACCAGATTGACCATATTGCGATCGACGCAAGGCACTCCTCCAGTATCATGGATGTCCGAACTTTCCGAGGGGCCAACATTGACTCACTACCTTGTTGTATCCAAGGTACGGCTGCGGATATCCCGACCAGCGCCAAGTAATGGAAATACTGTGAGGAAGTTTGACGTCGGCCGACTACAATCGCAAGAGATCGCCAGGTCCTTCTCCAACCGAGTCTCTCAAAACCTTCTACGAAGTCCTATGCAACCAGCATCAAGTATTGATAGCCAGTGGCAACACTGCCAAAATGCCATCAGAGACGCCGCCTCTGAAGTGCTGGGTTTCACACGGCGACCACAACGAAACCCCTGGTTTGACGATGAATGCCGGCAAGCACATGCAGCTAAACAGGAAGCATACAAAGCGGCGCTGCACAGAAGGACTAGAGCTGCTCGCGAGCTCTACGAGCAGAGGAGAAGAGAGGAGCACCGGCTTCTCCGAAGGAAAAAGAGAGAGCACGAGAAGCGCGCGGTTGAAGAGATAGAGAGATGTTACAACAGGAATGAGGTTAGAAAGTTTTACCAAAGGATCAAAAGGTCCTGCCAAGGGTATAAACTTCGAACTGAAGCCTGTAAGGACCATCAAGGGAACATCGTTGTAGAATCGCAGTCGGTGCTGAGGATTTGGAAAGACCACTTCTGCAGACTGTATAACGGCGAGGACGAACCAAATACCGCTGTCAGGCAGAACGAACCATTCAACCCGGGCGAAGACGTTACCGACGAAGCATACGAACGATACCGCCCACCCGACCTGGAGGAGGTAAAAGTAGCTGTGTCTAAGCTCAAGTGCAACAAAGCAGCCGGAGCAGACGGCCTAGCTGCCGAACTTTTTAAATCCGCTGGCGATGAGCTGGTTAGGAGCATGCACCAGCTCATCTGCAAGATATGGTCGGAAGAAAGCATGCCCGACGAATGGAACCTCAGCATTGTTTGCCCGATCCTGAAGGGATCCAACTACAGAGGCATAAGTCTTCTTAACATCGCATACAAGATCTTTTCTGCTGTACTGTGTGAACGCCTGAAGCCGTTTGTCAACAATCTGATAGGCACATATCAGTGTGGCTTTAGGCCAGGAAAGTCCACCATCGATCAAATATTCACACTGCGGCAGATCTTGGAGAAAACCCAGGAATTCCAAATCGATACACACCACCTCTTCATCGATTTCAAGGCCGCGTATGACAGCATCTATAGAGACGAGCTATATAGCGCAATGTCTAGTTTTGGCATCCCTGCCAAACTCGTCAGTCTGTGCAGGATGACGATGGAAAACTCACGCTGTTCCGTCAAGGTCGGCAAAGACCTCACCGACCCCTTTGATGTCAAAAAAGGATTTAGACAAGGCGACGCGCTGTCATGCGACTTCTTTAACATCATACTTGAGAGAATTGTGCAGAACTCTCGCGCCAACACCAGAGGTACAATCTTTCAAAAGTCCGTTCAACTACTTGCATACGCAGACGACATTGACATAATCGGTAGAACAAAGCGTGATGTCAGTGAAGCCTTCGTGAGTATTGGGACGGAAGCGGCGAATATGGGTTTAGCAGTCAATGAGGGCAAAACCAAGTATATGCTGTCATCAAGAAAAGACACCCAACACCGACGTCTTGGACAAAACATCACCATCGACAGATATAACTTTGAGGTAGTTAGGGACTTTGTCTACCTGGGTTCCGCTATCAATTCAGACAATGACACCAGCGCTGAAATCAAACGAAGGATAACTCTTGCCAATCGCTGTTTCTTTGGGCTAAGAAGGCAATTGAGTAGCAAAGCCCTCTCTCGAGCAACTAAAGTTTCCATGTATAAGACCCTCATCATCCCAGTCCTGCTTTACGGTGCAGAAGCATGGACCCTGTCAAAGGCGGATGAAAACACTTTAGGCTGCTTCGAGAGGAAAATTCTTCGGACGATTTACGGTCCCGTCTGCATAGACGGAGAGTGGAGGAGGAGATATAACATCGAACTGTACGGGCTGTACAGCGATACCGACCTAGCCAAAAGAGTCAAAACACAACGTCTACGATGGCTGGGTCATCTAGAGCGGATGGACACCAACGCCCCGGCCCGGAAAATCTTCGAATCCACACCGCAGGGACGACGCGGTAGAGGAGCACCGAGACTCAGGTGGCGCACGCAAGTGGAAGGGGACCTCAGCCAACTTCGCGTGCGAAACTGGAGACGGCTAGCTAGAGACAGAGCTGGCTGGCGAAGCTTGTTGGCTGAGGCCCAGGTCCACCCCGGACTGTAGCGCCACCTTAAGTAAGTAAGTAAGTAAGCCCCTCAAATGAAATTGGGCCACTACCTGCTTCACCAACTTTTTTAAGAAGAGTTTAATTGGGTTCGGTCCCTCATTTTATTTTTTGGGAACTGGGTGCTTAATACCGCGTAAGTTTTTTCAGTGCACCGACAATTCTATCGAATTAGGTGACAGGACTCCTAGACAGCCGGGCTATCATCATGTCACCCTGGAAATAAGTCTTAAAAAGTATTTGGAACTCTAAAAGACTGGTATGCGCGCTTTACTTGAGGCGCAAGAAATTGAATTGTCGTCAATGCAAAAAATTAATGATGATTGATGATAATAAAATTAAAGTATTTAATGCAGGTCGGTTGAAACGTTTACAAAAACTTCGGATTGCAAACCTTTTTTCGGATTCTAAACTTTGTATAGCAAAAAACAGACACAAACAGAATTTTTTCAACCTATTTTATCTAAAAGCACTACGTAGGGTGTAGGCATCTAGCCAAACATGGGTACCTATTCTAAAGTACACAACTCAGTTGAAGTGCCCGCTTTGACAAGGAATGTAGTGTAAGTCCCACACACATTTTCGCAACTCCCAATCAACAACAAAGTTTGAAGTTCAAATAACTTCCTTACTAAAAACATAAACTTTCCCGATCCACGTGTACCAAAAAGTAAGCAAAGAAAACTATTACCTACCAAACAATAAATAAATAAGACAAAAAGAAAAAAAACTCAAGTGGTGTCCTTACGCCATTTTTAACCACCCGCTTCACTTTCTATCAGCGAGTCACTATCGCACAAAAAAGGATGCCGAGTAGAGAAGGATGTGTGTAGAGGTAGACAATAACAGCGGCAGTCGTTGTCGTGCTTCATTTCCTAAAGTGCCATCTGGCATAACACTCACGTAAGGATTTGTTGGATACGTGTACGTGCAAGGGATATGAGAGGAGGATACCTACATACATGGCTGATGTTATTCACCTTGGTGAGGTGATATGTTAAAATTCTCTTTAAAATGAATGAAAATTGGTTACGAGTGAGGGAAACAGTAGTTGTTGAATGGTTAGGTGGAACGAGCCAATATGTCGTCCCTGACAACAATTGTTACAGTGACTCTGACTATGACAGTGGTTCTGCTGACAGTGGCACGCATAAGAAGACGTGACGTGCCATCCCCGTCCAGGGCAGTCTGATGTTGCTAACCTTCAGTTCTAACAATTTCGCTTTAAAAACCAAGATGATAATAGAATATGGGTTGGGTATGAGTTTTATATAGTACCCTTGGCGATGCTATGCAACAGGATAACCCACTTATACGTTGTGTTACCTCTATAGCCAGTGAGTGGAAGGTTAGGTAGGTACCTACCTACATACAATTGTAACGCGGCAATTTGTCACTACTAATGACACCCAAAACCCAATATGGAGAAGGGGACGAACAAACACAGATTGAAATTCTTTCCAGGTATGCTGACAGAAGGCGGGGTATAAACTGAGCCTTTCGCTCTTTAAGGTCATTCACATTGCATATTTGTATTACCCACTCCCAATTATTTCAGAGTTTACGGTTTTCTAGCCCTTACAAATATCAATCGGCATGACGCTCAACATGGGAAATACATTTTTTTTTCATCAAAAACCTTCAATCGAATGTGTGTGATGCAATCAGATAAATTTCCACGGAAACATGGACTTGATTGACGTCAATCGATTGACCGTATTATACAAGCACCAGGGAACTTGGATTGAAGAAAACTTAATCATATTGAAATCCGGTTGCTACAGAAACTATTATATGAAAAACTGAACTTGTGTCAATCAATACAGCTCTATGAGTAAGATTAATCTACACACGATTATTCGATTGACGTAAATCGAATGACCAAATAAAGTCCGAATTAGGCACAGAAAACCTAAATTAATTTATAGAAAGTCTGACTAGATTATGAGCAATCTTAAAATGAATGGCGGTCAGTCACAGGTCATTTTATTTTGACGCTAGGGCCCCATTATCCGGTCCATCGGCTGTGCATCATGGGGCCCTAGTCCGTAAATCAATAAGTGTTGGCAAGAATTAGCCACGTACTATGAGCACAAGATCGTGAGCATCAGCGAAGGGTAACACCGGTGACTGGTTGAGCTTCATAAGATTTGTGATCATAACAAGAAGCCATAAGTGAGGTGAGAGGACTCCACCTTGCGGGGTTCCTTTGGTAGTGATCATAGTATTCGGTCTGGCATCGCGATTATAAAGTCACAAACCACTTCAATGGCTCCAGTATCTTTGAGCGCATATTCAATGGCTTCAGTGGTTACATTGTTTAATGCACCTTCTTCATCAAGAAATGCTGCGAGGGTGTATTCTATTACTTGCAGTGACGCTTTAAATTAAAAACCACGTCGTGTAACGCTGCCTCTACCGACCTGCTTTTCAGGTAAGCGTGCTGGTTGGAGGACACATTGATTGGACTATGTTTTCGTATGTGTATGTCGAGGAGCCTCTCGACAGTTTTAAGCAGAAAGGATAACAGACTTATAACTAGGTCTATAGTCTTTTGCCTGATGAGGCTACTCTTACCTGGATGAAGATTATATTTACTTCTCGCCACGCTTTGGGGAAGTATTCGCATGAATAAGACATCCACGTTAAAACATGGCCTTTACAACGAGCGCCTTAAAAGTTTCATACATGACTTTCTTACCGAAAATATTGATTGCCTCAGTGCTTCAAACGATAGCCCTCATCCCTCAATCCTAATCCTCGGCAGCTACGGTCTATGCCGCAAAAGCTCTTTGACTTTTCTTCTGGTCTTTTTTTTTGTTTTAATTCCTGACTGGCCTATTGCAAACTATGGTACCTCTACCTGAAGAGATATTTTGTACCGTGAACGTCAGAATACTAAGGCTAAGAACTTACCCACCTTCCGTGCGAATTTTATAACGCAGCTAGCAAAGGAAATCTTTATGTCTTTCGTACTCAAATGTTCTGTTTCTGGTTTTTAAATCATGCCTGTTTAAGCTCAATTGTCGCTTCTTAAGCAGCTGAGGGGCACGTTCGCATAGCTCCCGATATACACAGGCGAGCAATACGCTGTACCTTCTTGAGTTTCATTGCGGCGGTATGTTGGGTGGTCTTAGTCCACCCTTGACCATCATTGTGTAACTCCCGTGCTGTTCTTCTTGTATAGCTGGTTTCAAATTGACGCGATCTTTTTTGGGACTTTATATAGATCTCAGACACTTTTCCACTTCCTTAGAAAGCTTGGCCATCGCAATTGTGCAACTAAGGAAAATTGGTATAACGAAGGAACACTTTTGCAGATATGCGATAAGATTAATAAGATTCCGGAACACAGTCTGAAATCCGGTCGGGCTCTGAGCTACAAAAAGATAAAATGTCTGAGAAAATACCACACATTGACCTCAGAAACCACAGGCTGATGCCCCCATTAGACCCCATTAGACCATTAGACACTGCTCATTCCTATGCTCAAATTCCTATGCTTGAACCTTGAGTAGGAAAAGTAAGTTCTCTCCGCCTAGCCGTCATAGTAATGAGCTAGTGCGAGCTGTTTCGAGGACACAAACCTTATCTAAGGGGTTTATTAAGCACAATAGACCACTTATATTAACAATGGTATATTACCATGTAATTTCAATTACTTGATAAAAATAAATAATAATAATAATAATATTAACAATATAAGTGGTCTATATTAACATTAAACCACAATGGTGCCCCTAGCAGAAGCAGAAGGATCCTCCTTTACATTATCGCCTCCATTTCTTTCTTATAAAAGAGGTGAAAGGAGGATAGTTTTGACTTTATGAGCGATTTAAAGAGCGCGTTTCTTTGTTTTCTTGCATGAAAAAATTACCTTTTTAGTGACTATTAGCAAGTTTCAGTGTTATTGCTTTCCGACCTCTCAATTGCTTCTACCCTTTGCCTTAAATCGTTTAAGGTCTTACCGTCCCGACCCTACCTCATTTAATACCAAAGGCCTTAGAATCATTACCGAGCGTTAAGGGACCCAATGTGGGTACAAAATACCTTGGTATTTGGAAAACTTTCAACAAAGAATACATGCGTTCTTAGTAATTGTTGGCCTTCACCTATGACTACTTACAATATTTTTTTTTAACTCCAGCAACAAAGAAGATTAGGATAACTATTCCGAAACAAACTTGCAATGCAATCAATCTTGTAAGTTTCTCTTCCATGCAATAAAATTGAATTTTTTATGACTTTTTTCAAAAGTAAATCTTCAGAATAACTTTTCCTGCCCAGACGCAAGCTTCCTACAAGAGCAATTAACTTTGCACTTAAAAAGTTTTTCTTCTCGAATAAACTAGAGCTCTGGTGTTGGATGCGAGATAAGCAGGATGTTGAAACTGTAAATCTGAAAGGACAACACGAGTGCAGCAAAAATAGCACAGAAAATTTCTATTCTTTCATTCAAAAAAAATCCTTTTCCACTCATTCTAGTCCCTATTTCGCAGGCTACAAAACAAAATTAAAATTAACAACTTTATTGAGGGATACACAAATACGTACTGATTGCGCGGCAAGGGATACATAAATCAGTACGACGGAATGACGTCAATCCATTCTCTGGCAGCAATGACGCCATCAAATTCAAGCTAACTTTGTATTTACAAAATCTCATTTACAAAGTTTTACCCGTCTGCTGGAATATTTTTTTGAAATCACTCTTTACTCCCTTGACAATCCCTGAGGGTTTTTTTTTTTAATTTTCAGGACGACACGACACATTTTTTTTTCGACACCTTCCTTCATTCTGGTCGCCCCCCATTTAGTTGAAGATTTCCCAAAATTTGTATCCTCGCCTGTTCTGATGAAATCAAGATGAGCTGACGACTGAAGGATATTCGAAGGGTTTTTATTCGCAATTCGAGATGCCTTGACAGACACACTTGGAAGTGAGATAGAGAGAAAAATCGATAAGGGGACGACTGTAGGACATGTTCGATTTTTTGTTGCCAAAATAGGGTAGGTATAAGGGGGGCAAGGGGCGTCACAGCAGACAAATACATATGTACATACGCAGTACATTCGTTATTGCCTGACAAGTGTATTAGAGCCTAATTTGATGCACAGACTGGTTGGCGTTTGCATGGAAACCACATCATCAGCATGCCAAGGACATTGACTTGCTATTAATTTGTGCCCTATCCGATGAAAGTTATCCGCTGCGTGTGTGTGGAATCCTTAATCGCACGAGAAGGTTTTCTTATAAGGTAGGTTGGTTTTAGCGTCGACATTCCATCGGCAAAAGGACATTTTATGGGCATTCCTTGGTTGAAATTAATTTCGCATTTTTTGGAGGTGTTGCCTTGCCTTTGTCATGGTTTTTACATCTCTCATATATAGAGGCACCTATGTATATACCAACTGAAGAAACAAAGGTTTTCACCTTATTCGTATGTTGTTTTCACCTTGATGGCTTTCTGTCAACACACCATGAGTTATTTATAAGAAGGTACCTACACAAAGAACCAAAGTCTCCCCGGTTTTGCTGTTCGTCAGCTCGTGAAGGTGTGGGAGACTCGGCTTTGTTGTTAGTTTTCGGGCAAAACGACCGAGCCAAGAAAGAGAATTTTAAAGCAAACAACATGAAATTAAAATAAAGTAAAAAAGAAAAAAAAATACAAAGAGAAACAACAACAGGGACTCGTGAATAGTCCTTTTTGGTGGGCTTTTGTTTTCGTCTTCTGTGAGACAATTTTTATGTACCCAGAACCCAGTTATGGTTCATTAAACATTTTGAATTGCGAACTTGGCTTGTGCTGGTGGATGAATGGCAACTTTGTATCGCTGTAATGGAGTTGTAATTTTGTTATATACCTACCTTAAGCACGAATGTCTTGAGATCATCGGGGGGATTACTTGGTCGTTAAACAAAGTTGTGTATGTCATCATCAGGTAGGCATAGCTTGAGGTAGGTATGCGGAAATGGATAAGGCATATTAAAATGAGAGCTTTTACGTTGGCACGGCATAGTTCGAATGAAAGAGTAGATTTATAGGAGAGAACAAAAGTCACAGATGGGGGGACAGGGCCCATTGTTTCCGAAAGTTGAAATAAGTTTTGTATAAAGGTTGTAAAATGTTGGGATTTTCTTTAGATTCCAATCCCAGAAATGTTATCCTTATGTTACCTATCAAAAGTCAGAGTAAGAATCTACAATTGAAAATATCTTTGTTAGGGGAGTTGGGGATATATAGCTAAAGATTTTTGAAATTTTGTCCCACTCTGAAGGTGTCTCATTGTGTTTATTTTTAAACAGTAGACATCAATTGGATTTGGAAGAATTTTTTTGATCCTTAAATGTACACATTGACATATTGAAAATAAAAAGATGCAACCGTTCTACCGCAAGTATCACACCCTGGCATTGGTTTTTGGATATTGCACTTAACACTCAAAATGGTCCTAAGTAACACTTAAGGTTTTGTAAATTTGGTAATCGTCTCGGTTGGTGCGCAGCTTATTTACTTATAAAAATGGTCAAAGAAACGTTTTTATTTACAAAACTGAAAGTGATAGCACTAGTTTTAAACTTGGTGTTATGTAAGGTGTAAATAAGTAAAGTCGTCATTTATTGAAAAATATAAATTCAGAAAGATTTTCTTAAATGGAAACATTACAGCATTGGCTTTTGCCGTCATCCGGGTAAGAAATACTAAGTTCAAATTAACTTTTTAAACCGCGAAAATCTTAAAAGTTATATTATTATTTGTTGTCTATATTTCACTGAAGCCTTTACGAAGCTTGACAGGGTATTCAAATTTTGCATATTTTTTATGGAAATGACCTTGTCCGATACGATACGATATATTTTCCCCAAAATGAAGAAACGGCCTCTTATGGTATCACTACCTTGTCCGTCCGTACGACTGTCCATCCAATCGCGTTATAACTTCTGAATGGTAAGTCGTAGAAAAACAAACTTGCGTGTGCTTTTAAACTGCGGAAATAGTCAGACAACTCAATCAGGGTAATTTTTCCTAATCCTAAATAACGGATTAGATGTTTTTCAATACTATTTTTAAGAAGTTTACCAGGCAAGAACAAGAAAAGCGAAACTAAAGCTACGGAAATACTGAACTTTTACGAAAAAATCTAGTTTTAGGAAAATATTGAAAAGATTTTGAGATATGAGGAGTTGAAAAAGTAGTTTATTGCACTTTATACTCTAAGTGCTAATAAGAGTAACTAAGAGTAACTAAGAGTTTATTGCACTTAGCTATTACTTTTGAACACTTAAGTGCGGAAAACCAATATTGAACACACGTATATAGCAACTCCAATTAAACGAAGTGCTAAAGTTATATTATTCGGAAAAAGTTTTAATAATGCTGTTTTGACGCATTTTCGAAAAAAAAAAATTATCAAAAATGCATAACAAACGTGCATAAAAAATCAGCGTATCAGGAATTGTCCAAAATTTTAAAGAAAAATATAGCAAATTTTAAAGATTCAAAATCTTCCGAAATTAACTCGAAAACATAAGAGCATTTTCAAAAACATTTTTTTTAAGCTTTCGGTAAAAGTAATCTTGTTTAGATTTGTTTTGAATACAAAGTGTATACTAATAGAAATCAGGCCGTGCCTAAGTTTTTCGAAGCCTGTTGAAAAAAAACGAAATAAAAATGGAGCTTGTTTCATCGTTACGCAAAAATCGGTTTCCATAGAATTTCAAAAAAAAATCCAATGCTAGCGCAGATTGCTATTGGAAAAAGTCCAACGGAAACTGAAAAAATCAATATACTGGTTTTTTGGATTAAAAATTTGAAAAATTATAATAAAGGTCAGAAGAATGTATGTTGCTCTCTCTATCTCCCAAAAAGTAAAGCATCATTTTGAAATAAACAACGGGCATAGTCTATTTTTTTAATTTTAAAATTTTTTGAATATTCAAAAACTTTAAAGGTTTGACTCAAAAACGTTAAAACATTTTGGAAAACGAATTTTTTAGAGATCTCTAGTCCCTCAACAGTTAAGACAGTCTGGATTGAATTCTGTTGAAGTATAAAACGTTTAAAAGGCAAGCTAACTGCTTTAAATTCGTTTCAAAATTACCGTTTTCAACCTCAAATTTTTGAGGCCATTTAAGCAAAGAAAACAAAAAACAGCATGTTTTACTATTATCTGAGAAATCCATGTCCGCAGAATTTACGAAACCAGTCAAATGCTAGCGCAGGCGGTTGTAAAATTTAGAAAATGTCTTAAGATTGTTTAAATAAAAAAAAACGAAATTGCTGTTTTGTGCATTTTAAATTTTAAAAATTGTCAAAAAGGTCAAGAAAACGTATATTCTTCCCTCTATTTTTGAAGGGGTAATAAGGCGAATTTCTTTAAAAATAAAACAAAAGTTTTAACAGTTTTGAAATAGTAAACATCGTAACTTTTGAACCACGTATCTTACATCAACCAAATTTGACACCATCTCATACACATGAACGTTAACCAACAAAATAGATTTGAAAAAAAAATAAACTTTTTACAATTTTTCTTAAGAAAAAAATAAATAAATAATGTGGCGCAACAGCTCGGGGTGAACCAGGGCCAGGGACCTTCAATTTTTTGCCGAATCCAAACGGCACTTTGAGAAGTTTTTCAAGACAAATGATACTCTCGGAGGGCTTATCAGACCTTCGCAAAGGTGGAGACCGTGAAAAAGAACAAGTCTTTTTTTTTCAGGTGACGATGGCAGGATATAAGAAATAAAAGAAATAAAAAATATACAAAAAAAAATTAAAGGAAAGGTTTTTCGCCAGCGATTATTTAAAATTAACGAAACTAAAGAAGCACCCACACACTACGAAAGACTGATGATATCCAGAAATAATAGTAACATAGACTTTTATACAAACTGCGCAATATTTGTTGAGCTTAGCCTTCAACAAAGCCGACGGACCACTCGGGGAAAGATAAAACCGTGTGTGGTTCACCGGCAGGAGATGATCCTACAACCCTTACTTGTCGCGAGTAGAGCTACCAATTGAGCAACGTGAACACGATTTATTGTTTGTCCAGTTTCGATCTTCCAATTGTCGGTCATAAGTGCTACCATCTGCCCCACAGCCCACTTCAATCTTGGGTGTCAAAATAGCCTACATGTTCTCTCTACATAAAAAATGCACATAAACCAACAACATTAATAATATATGTTTTTGTTTTGCTGTATGATTTTTTATGATCAGGAAGTTTAAAAGGAAAGCTTTGAACCCCGTTTGAGAATCCTAGTTTATTTTTAAAACTTTGAGGGAGACAGGTAGCCTCATTTGGATGAAATAAAATTGTAGGTTAAAAATTTCATAGGTTTATCGGGCTAGGTAATTGTAAATTTTTCTTCATAAAATTTCGGTTCATTGCCAAGATACCATAGCAGAGTGTTAATCACTTCTACTTGTGTTCTCGAAATAAGCATTTCAAAATAAGAAAATTTTGGGAGTCCAAAAAAAAAGGACAACAAGAGACAAAGATATCAAAATACATGCAAAATTAAGGGATCCGGCAGAGTCCAGACTTATTTAACACGCTTGCAGTCTCATCTGATCCACAAATTTCTTTATGTAGAGAGCAAATTCCCTAAAAAAAAAACCAAAGGCGCTTTACGCCCCGGAAATGCAGAGTTTATTCTTAAAGTTCTCTAATTCAGCTTCTAGGCAAAAATGTTGGTAGACCGTAGACGAACAATGAAAACAGGAGGGGCTCAAGAGAAGTCCTTGTTTAACGCCCACTTTGACACAATGTGACCATCTCATACTGCTGACTTGTTTCCCTCCTATAGCCTTTGTATAACCTTAAGCACTTTCGATGTAACACTTCTTCTTCTTTTTCATTTAGGTTCGAGGTTATGATCTGAAGTGATGGATAATAACCCTACCCTACCACTCTACTGCATTCCTAATGGTCGGCGTGTGGGGTACACTGATTTGACCTGGATCTCTTCGTCACTGAGGCCAAATACATGCTGTTGTCATGGCATTTGTGTGATCCATGAATGTTTAGACCTTCCTCTTCTTCGCGATTGCGCTGGAATGTTGATTGACATTGCCTTTTTGACGGGGTTCTTAGGATCTCTCCTTTGAACATGGCAATATCAACTGAGCCGTTCGTGCACGTACTTCTTATTCTATCTCGCTTTGTTACTCCTGCTTTCATGCGAAGCATCTTCATCTCAGCTGCCGTTAATTTGCTCTCATATTTTTTAAGCGTAGGATGCACAACTGCGGTGTAGAGCCTTCCTTTCAGCTTAGGGGCATTTTTCAGTCACAGAAGATGGCGCAGTTTTCTCGCCACTTCATCCACCCCACGCTTACGCGGTGAGTGATGTCGTCATAACAGTTTGCTTTGCTATTGATCATAGACCCCAGATACTTGAACTTTTCAAACTTGGGAAGCACATTTCCATTCAATTTAATGTCTGGAATCGGCTCGGGTGGGTCAGAGAATGGGCAGCACAGGTACTCTATCTTCTTTTTGCTTATACGAAACCCATTCCCCTCTAAAACATCCACCCATACATCAAGTGCTCGCTGCAGGGTTGTATGATCTTCACTTATGATGGCCCCATCGTCAGCGAAGAATAACTGATGTACTTTCAGGTCCGTTAGTTTTCCTTCAAGGACTGTAATGAAAAGCAGAGGACTTAGGACGCTCTCCTGGAGTACACCGACTTTAATTGAGAACTCATCAGTGATTCCGGAAGGACATCTTACTCTTGTCTTTGCTCCATCATACATGTCCATGTATGTCCATGTGTCCCTTCTCGAACTTCTCGTTTTCTTAGCGCCACCCCTATCAGATCTCGTGGTAGTCTATCGAAAGCTTTATCAGAATCAACCAGCACCATATGCAGATCTTTAAGGGCATCCCGATGTTTTTCCATTATTATCCTTATGCTTTGGATTGCATAAGTGGTTTGCCCGTGACAAACACACACTGGTCCTCAGATAGCCTTACTATTTTTCGTAGTCGACTATATGGTACCCGCTCGACGATCTTCATTGTGTGAGACATCAGCTTGATAGAACGGTAATTGTTACAGCTTCGTGTATCTTTTAAACAAAGGAAGGAGATAATTTTCCCTTCACTGATTAGGCATTGAATCCCCTCTTATTAGTTTGAAGATGAAGGTCTTGAGCCATCTGAACCCGCGATCTTCTCTTTTCTTCCAGAAATCTGAGGGTATTTGATCTGGTCCAACCGTTTTTCGCTTTTTGGAGTACTTAACCGCCTTCCCAACCTCGTCGACAGTGATGTCTGGTACTTCTTTTCGGTTGTCAGGAGTAGTTTCTTCTACTTTCGATGTGACATTATAAGCTTATAATCTATAAGCTTATAAAAAAGAGAACTTCTATCAATGTGGTCAAAAGCTGCGCTGAAGTCAACAAAATTTTATAATACACTTTGGCTTCCTGTGTTCAGTGAGTTAAGCAGTTGCTTAAAGTAACCTTACAACAACGATGCTCCCTCCAAACGTTTGGCCATTAAGAGTGATCGAATCACTTTCCAAAAGGAACGAATGTTTTTGACGCTTCCGAGCACGTTTTTTCACATCCTTCTCCGCAAGTTCTGTAAACTTTTATAGTAACTTTATAGCACCCTTAAAAAACCATAGTGTTGTCAAAAGCGTAGTACCTACTACTTTGCACTCTTACACTTGGAGTTGCCAAATGTCACACAACAGAATATATTAATATATATTATAAAGGAAGGAAGGAAAACGAAACCGAACGTGTCGTTGCTTGTAAGCGGCCCCTATGGCAAAGCCATACAAAATTAAATTTAGTATTAAAAAGTGAAAACAACAAATTCATTGTTGTAGTTTCATTCATTTTCAATTTATAAAAATGAATTCTTGTATGTTTGTTTGTCTTACACACGTGTCTATACCATTCATCAGATTGCAATGAAATTTTGGTGAGCGACTGTTTGCAAACTCGCCGTAATAGTTGTATCAAAAAAATGCGAAGGTTAATGCATCAAAAGAATGGTAAACGCGTTATGGATTGTTCATTTTTGACGATTTTGGGATTGATCAATTCGTGTTGGCCCAAGGAAGGACTTTGGCCCATAAATAAAATTCAGCTTGAATGTGCAACAACTTGCGCACATTAACTCTGTTTAAGATATTTTAATTTAATCAAATCAAAATTTCACAAATTAAATAAAAACTGTCAAAAAATTTGCCTTTGCAGTGTTTGGGTGGACCGCTTCGAAGATTTAAAGGATTTCCCTTCTTTTTCGCGGGGCTTAGCCGATAAAGGGGGTTGAAAGGTTCTTTTTAAAACTACTTGCTTAAAGTGATTTCCATTCCAGTTCGAATTGAAAATTCAAAGCTTGGACAGGAAAACGTCTGTCGGGTCAGCTAGGGGGGGGGGGGGGGGGGGGGCGTGAGCTGTCTGGCAGGCGCTTGTGGCCATATACGGATATGTTAAAGTTAAAGCATATAAAGTTTGTGGCCATATACGGATATGTTAAAGCACTCTTTTTTACCTTTTTTCCCTAACAATTCTAAACTAATCGAGACCGATAATTTTTAATAGCATATTCGGAATCGGGACACCCAAATTCCACTCCGACCTACAGTAAACTTAGTGCCACAATATATTACTTTAACGACAAATTTACAAAAAAAAGAACAGTTCTCAAATATATTTGTTTTAAAAAGTCGCTTAGTTCAAAAAGTTAAGTATTTCTTAAATTACCCAAATTTTTGGTCAATTGTCTTTATTTTTCTATCCGTAAGAAACTTCCTTAAAGTATATGAAAACTTTTTGATTAAAGGTGAATGAAATGGATAATGCCATTCTCAAGTTATAGCGGGGCCAAGGGGAATATGGATCGATTTGATGTTGACCACCGAGGCGAAAGCCAAGATCAGTGTTTCAATTTTGTTTGGATATCAAAAACCATTAGTAATAATAAAAATTATCGTTAGTTTTCATTCCAGTTCGAATAGAAAATTCAAAGCTTGAGCAGGACAACGTCTGTCGCGTCAGCTAGTAGAATATAAAGTAATTTTGAGAATAATTATTTATTCTTATTATTCTTTGCTTCTTAAGATAGTTAGCAAAGTTGTTATGTCCTACGTTATTTCCTAGTTCTTATTTCCTATTTACATTGCTTCTTTATGGAATAGTGATGCCAAAGTCACTTACTTGGGCAATGATCATGCGAGTGACCACTACGCGATCAATGTTGTGTAGATTATTTTTTTCAAACTCTTGTGAGTCGGTGCCCGCGAATTGCATACTGACCCGAGTAACCAACACAACGTTCAACTGATACCACCATTTTCCTATTAAATCAAACTAATATGCACTAATTCTAAAACTGCGTAATGAGGATGATTCACCCCAAAAAAACGTAGCATCCTTTAGAAGTGCTCCTAACATGGTATTATCATCGCTGCATGGTCGCAAATTGACAAAAACAACAATACTACAAAAAAAATCATAAAAAAATTACTAGAAAAACCATGAAAATCCCATTAATCATCGCATCACCGTTAAATAAGGTGGAAAATTTCATGTTCTCTCACATTGTCCGTCCATTTAGTTTTCATTTCATTCCAACAAGCTGCAAATGACACGTACTAAACTTCAAAAAGGACACGCTGCTGAAACCTACCGGCAGTTAACAAACATTACCGACGATGATCCTCTGTGTGGCTGCTGCAACCCCTAATTTTCGTCACAGACAACCCCTAAGGGTATCTATCAATTACGTAATATAATTCATTATTTGTGTCTCCTGATTCCCAAAGTACTTATGTCCTGATGAGTGTGCTAAAGAGAAATCCTTTTAAATAGAAATTTAACACCAAATTATCACATGAAAATGGAAAAACTATGACAATGTAAGTGGTTGTGCGTTGTTTCGCATTGTTTTGCCCGGGCCAACCCTCTTGAGAGTTGCGTCGATTGTGTGTTTGCGCGTCACATTGGGGTCCCGCAGGGGTGGCTTTACACTTCCCAACTATTTTTATTGAATTAAATCACTGAGGGTTATGTAGTTTTGGGAATGAGAAAAAAAAAGAAACTTTAGCAATTTTATAACCTTGACTAATTTGTTAAGGATGCGCTGCTGGCAAGGAGGAGGAGATTACAGTTTTGAGTCCCTTTGTGATTGATCTTCATTGAGAATTGTTGCGCGCTCATGAATGTATTTTATTGAAATAGCATTGCGATGGTTTGATTCGTCTTGGTGAAATGGGCTGAAACTGTTTATTGAGAGTTGCAATATTTGGTAATGAAATCACAATGAATAAGAAATGCAATTCAATTGATTGTAAAAATATGTTTAAGGGCTAAGGGGAGAGGTAGCAGATGTTAAAATTTACCGCATGTGATATATAATGTAATAATATAAGTTTTAAGATAAGAAATTGTGAATAATGAAGTTGGGAGTTTTTGTAGAAACTTTTAGTTGGCTTTACTCGGCCTGGTCTGCCAAAGTTCGATTCTTTTTCATTGTCCCTCATTGTAACTCCTTCAACATCAACATTATTTTGTTAAGTGTCTTTATTGACGATGTGCTTTTCATACTTTTTGATCCTACGTGACTAAACTCTAGACTCTAAACTCTTTGGCCACCTCGTTCTTGTCCTTCACAGTGGGCAGGTTTTTACTTCAGCCCAGTGAATCCGTTACGTCGAAGAACACAACTGAGAACTCAGTGACATATACACGTTCTTAAGAGAAGCGACGTGCGTCATGAAGCTCTTATATGGTCCGCTTCCCATAAGAACGACAGACGCAATGGATTCATTTGGCTGAAGGCTTAAATAAGCGGTCGCCGTTAGGTGGCTGTCCCCGCTACGCACTTAGACCAAGACAACACTTAGACCAAGGAGGTCTATTGTGATTCCACTTTGTAGGACCGGAGTAACCAGCTGAAGGACCTAAATAAAGACTACCCTTATTTCATATGTTTGGATAGCTTGCAGCTAAGGCACACTCCCAGAGCAATGAATCGGAACAAACAACGTAGAGATTGTTTGTTCCGATTAGGACAACTTATGATTAGGATAATGTCAAAGTTTTGATTAATTATACTCCATCTCATATAATAGGAGGTATATTAAGTTTGATTCATAGTTTGTAACATAGAAAAATAATCACCGTAGACCCCCAAGACCTTAAGGGCATATGATCGAGACCGGATTGTAAGTCGAATGAGCCATGTCCGTCCGTCCGTCTGTCGGTTGTTTTTAGGCCTTAAATTTTGAGCTAGGAAAATGAAACTTGATATCTTTTCTTTCTAGGTCCCGAAGCAGTACAAGTGTAAAATTTTTTGAAATCCGCTTACTTATTAGCATACAATTTAAAAGTTGTTGTAGGAAGCTGAAATTTGGTATGTAATATCCTCGCTAAAGTATGTTGTGATAAGCATTTAAAAAAAAAGCGAAAACCGCCCCCTTGTAGACGTGGTCATATTTAATATGCATTCTAATAAACGGCTTTTATTTGATTTATTTACTTTAAATCCAAAAAAACTTGCACTATAAACTGTTCAGATATGTGCGTAAGCTATCAATTCAAATGAGTAAATTTTTTCCACGCCCACTTTTGGGGGCGTTTTTAAGTAAAAAAATTATATCTTTGAAAAGCCCCTTTTTTAAAAAAGAAGATTCTTAACTGACAAATTCTTAACACAATAAAAGTTAATTGAAACTGAAATTGAACAGCCAATCTTAGGCATTTTGGAACTTGACAGTGGTCAATTGGGATGGGGTATCCAACGATTAGCCTAGGCGGATTATAACCCTCCCAATAGTTTTAATTTTCATTCCTTATTACAAGTGCACAAACATCATGGGATAAAATGTTCTCATAAATTTTCTACTATTTGAGCAGTTCCTCAAAATTCCTTAACTTGCAGAAAAAACTGCAGTTGAAAACTAAAATTCAATTCATATGCTCTCAAAAGATCAGGTAATTCAAAGTGCATGTTTAGCATGCCTTCCCTAAATTCTTAAAACCAAAACATGCAATATGGCGAAACATTTGCGGGAAATATTTTCTAATGAAAAAGGCCCAAAAATACTAAAAAGCTTCACGCCAAAAACGTCATCATAATTAAAAATCGCTCAAATCCCGAAAATTCAACGAATTATAAAAGCAAGTTGGAAAGTCAATGGTGCGTAAAAGCTGTAAAAGTTTAAGTCCGTCTGTGACGTATTTTTTAAAACCCTACCCTATAAAAAAAAACGGTCAAGTATGAAGTCATGCACGGAGCGGTCCTTCGGTGTTTTTGTATAATTGCCATTTTATGTTTTTTATTTCTTTTAATGACAATTTCCGCTTTTATAGTATTTTTTCAAACGCATCTCGATAACTCATTTGTTTCGCTTAAATAATATGTATATAATATTTTGAGTTGAATTTTAAGAAGATACATACAGGCACAAGATCTGTGTATCCTTATGACTTTTTAAATGCTATCATTTCAGTGTAGGTAATAAAGAGGGACATCTTTTACTATTTTCCCGATTTTCGGTTCTAAAATTAGTTAGCAACGAGATTTTTGAAAGATCTTAGAAATTTTATAATACTCTCCACAGGTTTATACAGGGTGTCCCGTAACGCCGAAGCTCAACGCCAAGCGAATACCGGGTGATAGGGGAGTTTTTCCCCGTACTGGAAAAAATCATAGACAAAATCTATTTTGCTTGGTTTAGTAATAATTGGAATGAATGAAAATTGATACCCGTCCCTTTTTTCAGGTGCAGTAGCCACAAGTTTAAAAATGTTGCATTGTTTTTTTTACATAATTCGTAATAATCATGCTATTGATCGAAATCGAAAATTTAAAAGGTTATGTTGCACGTTTCATGAAAAGAAATAAAGTTTAGCTGAGTCATGGTTCAAAAAAAGTATTAAGTCAACTCCTTTATTTCATATTCAAAAAAAAGTAAACAGAAGCATATTTTTTAATATTTTTCCCAGTATGGGTAAAAAAACATCCCCTATCACCCAGAATCCGCTTGGCGTTGAGCTTCAGGCTAACCGTTAAAATACAAGAATATTGTGAAAAAAAAATTTGAGGTGTTTTTAAAGTTTTCGAGCTATATCTCAGCATTTACTAATAATTCAAAAATTTCTATAGTTTTCCCGAAAATTACTTATAATTCTTGATTTATGTGATTTTTATCAACTTATTTGGCCCTTTAGCATCGGTGATAGTAATGGGAACAAATTAAAAAAAAAAAATTGTCACCATTTTTTTTTCGAAAATACGTTAAAACCGTAGTTCTTATTCAAAATACGATTTTAGCCTTTGCTTAAACTGATGCTGCTTTTTATGTAAGCCCAATATCGGCTTTTGAGTAAAGTAGTAATAATGATAAAATTATTATAATATAATAAAAATTATAAATAATTATAATTATTATTATATTATAATAATTTTATAAATTTTATGGAGCTTTAATTATTTTATAAATAATTAATAATAAACAGTTAAAAGATATGACCTTTAACACGTAACATTCCTTATTTTTCAAAAAGTTTTCTATATTTTTCAAAAACTCGATTTTATAATGAAAATTCAATATTTGTTCAGTGTTCATTTCAACTGTTTTTTTTCTGGCTGTAAAACTTTTTAAGATAAGTGCCAAAACACTTTTTATCTTTTTTACCATTAAAATTCAAACGGTAATTTAACCGCTAAGCCTATATGTTTAAAAAAAAAATCCCTCATATGTGTTCTCATTTTTTTCACGGACTTTATAAGTGTACTAAATTTCATCTTTCTCTATAACTCACCGTTCAGAAGTTAAAGGTGCGGACGGACGGATAACGAAGTGATACCATAAGAAGTCTTTTTTGCATTTTTGGACGGACTGCTAAAAGTTAGAAAATTCTAAATAATCATGGTTTATTTCAGATACATCTGTGCACAAAAAAAAACTATGTCAAAGACCGTGCTTGCTGAATCGGTATACTCATATTTTATAGCTTGAAAGAACTAAAATAGAGCGTCTATGATAAAGAACGTCTAACCTGAAAATATAAAGAATAAAACATTCAACATAAGGGTTAAGAAATTTCGTAAAAAAGAAGAAAACAAATCAAACTAATTTAGCATTTTTGTATTATGATCTGTTTGTTGAACGCGCAAATTACGCAAAATGAAACGCTATCCTGATACTTATAACCTACCGAGAGTATATGTGCCTATGTTTTTATTTTTTTATTAATTCTTATGCATAGTTTGTAGCATGCATAAGAATTAATGTCCAGTGTGCAATGTCCAGGAAAACCCATTTGGTTGTTTAATTGAAAGTCCACTTCATCCTTATACCCTTTAGTTTTACTAGGACTTTTATCGCCTTCAACTTATTCCCATGATATTCGTCCCTCGTGCTTTTTCAAAAAAAAAAAAAACTAAAGAAGAAAGTTAGAGTTATTGTTTTACCCGTTGGTATTGGTTGTCTTTTGCTAAACAGTACCCAATCTGAGCTCGGGATGTTTTGCAGAAGTAATTGCAGTTTTAAAATTAATTTTCAAATTATTATTACTGGGTTAAATTTCGTTTGGAAATTCCTAAAATGTAAAAAAAAACAAAGTTTTACTTTTGTCAGATTAATTTTTCAGTTGAGAAGAGAAGTGAGAGTTTTTTTTGGCTTGTGCTCCTTACCTCTTCAACTTTTGCACAAGCTTTCAAATCTATTTAATCACAGCGTATTTTCAATTTAGATCACTGCGTAGTGAGGAGAAAAAGCATAAACCATAAATAATAAAAAAAATTTAACTGTACATGGCACGCACTGTGCCAATCTCGGTTCCATTGTTCGAGGTCACGGAGTAAAACTCTTTCCTGTTCCAGTTTCTCCTAAAAATAGATTCCATCATTCTGATTCCATTGTGCATGCAAATCAGGAAAAACGAAACACATTTGTATACACTTGACAGGGTAACGAAATAAAAAAAGAATAGAATCCTTCCTTTTATCGTATATTCCGGTTCGCAAGTCAAATTCAAATACATAAACCATAAGCAAGGATTGCTTTCCATTCAAAAGTAATTCATCGCACAGAGGAAGCGAAATGAAAAAGTACCAGGATTTGCCACAAACAATTGAATCTCAGTGAATATCCTCTTTTTTGCCCGCCGCACAAAGGATGAGCTAATTCAATTAAATTTTGTGCAACTCATGCTCTGTTTGGCGTGTGTGTAAAAATGTAAATGCATTCAAATCAACTGCAAAAGACGGAAGAGCCAAAGGTTATCCCTTGGATGAATAGAAAGGATAATCAGCACAAGCAATTACACGTTGGCGCTAAAGCCCACGCGGTGCATCACAATACTGCACACAAACAGACCCACGCACAAAAGGCTCTATGTACCTTTACGTGTGCCATTAGGATTATGGTATGGAAATAGACGTCACAGGATAACACGAACAGAGCCGGAAATTAAAATGTTTCGGTAAAATTTTTAATCAAAAGTAGTTTTTGCCGGCACGGGTTCAGGTAGGTACTTTGGGGTGTTCCTTCAACAAAACCCGAACAATAACGGAAGGAAGGAAGAAAGAAAAGCAAAGTCCGGACATTGTCACCTGACCATAACAATTGATATCATGTTGAGATGATGGGACATGACTTTCCTGATGAAGTTGCGAAACCAAAGAATGCGTCAACACCCAAACAGCTCACGATAGTGAAATATCGTGGTGTGTGTTTAGCCAAAAGGAATAGTTTAATCCTGCTTAAAAAAATACACAAAAAGAAGATTAAATGTGACAACAAACAGGTGCATAGTGACACGAACCCACGCACAGGACACAGGACAGAAACGAAGAAAAATTGTCATGAAAAGATGAGACTCCAGGATGGCGGTTGGTTGTCCTAATTCTTTTGAATAACAAATCCGCTTTTACGATTATTGGCGGAAGGTTGCCTTTTTTATTGCTCTTTAGTTTGTTGTGTTTTTCCTATTCTCCGACTCTACTTGATATCCTTTGCTTTCTTTATCTGCGAATGCCACAGGACAATCAATATGGTTTGTGTGGCTGCCCAAATGCATTAAAAGATACAAATCAGGACAATACGTTTAATGGAAAAGTTTGGTTTAAGATAGGTATACAGAAATACTATTGGGAACATGAACATTTCAAGGATATAATCTTATTAGGTCGTACAGATATTTCTGTACTTGCATAAAAATATTTTAAAATGAACGGAATGAAAGGAATGCCAATGCGCTTGTAGTAAATTTTGTATTTTTCGTAGATGAAAAGTTTGAGGTTTGTGGTACCTAGGGTTGGGAGCTTCGAACGTTTAAGTAACAACAGAATCGATCCCAAATGGGGTTAGTTTGGCTTAAGCACGGAAGACTGCGGCTCAAAAAGAATCCCAGGCAGATAATGAGCTCCATTTTGCATGCAGATGGCTTTGTACTTCCTCGGACTTATTCCAAAGAATTCTGCCGAGCCTCTTTAGTCCTTCTTCAAATCGAAGCATCTTGATTTCGGCTTGAGTTTCTCTCATAATCCTTTATACGCTTTCCAACATTGGGAGCACCTTCATCCATCCTTAGATTAATCCCCATGATTTACTTCGTGACTTTTACTTTGTGACTTTAGTTTTCATCCAGGTATCAACATTTTTCAAACTTGTAAAGTACATTTTCCTTCAATTTAATGTCTGAAACTGGCTCGGGTGGGTGAAAAATGATGTTCAACAAAGAGGCTTGGTCTTTTCGGGGCTTATACGATACCCATGTCCATCCATAATGTCGACTCATACATAAGATGCTCGCTGCAGGAAAGTTCATGACCACTTTCATGGCTCCATCGGCAGCATAGCATAATTGGTGTACTCATCAGTTTTCCTTCAAGATTACTATTGAAAGCATAGGGCATTGGATGCTTCCCTGATGCACACCATCTATAAATGGGAATACTGCTATCGAGTCCCCTATGCACTCGATCATCAGGCTTCTCAAACTCCTTGCTTTACCAAGGCATCTGAAACTTTTCCTAAGTATAACTCCTTATTAAGTCTCGTGATTGTATATCGAAAGCTTTTTCAAAATCAACGAACCGATTTCTATAGTTTCGATGCAGATCATTTTCGGAATTACGAAATGATTTGAGCCATCCGTAGGCGAGCCATCCGGAACTCCGAGGGCCTTTGATCGTCCAAGCTTCAGAAAGGGATAAATGGGATTAGTCATCGTATGATCGCTACGCAAAACAAGATGGGTCACACAATAGATACCTGAGGCACACCGCATAGCCTTTTCTAGCGATATTAACTTAGAGGATATCCCACTACAAATGATATTTTTTAACTAATATTTCAGCTCTGGGCAGACGAGCCGAAACATGAGCTCAGAAAAGATGTTAAAGACGAATGCTCTATGGGTCGCAAGGGTAGGACGGGTCAGAAGCTTGATCCCACCTAGCGACATTGCATTTTCCAGTGGAAGTCCGTATCCGGTTCCAGTTGAACCACAACTTCATCGGCAGTTCTAACCTTCTGTTTTCGTTTTTGAATATTGTGCTATGACTGCTTGAATTCGCACACGAAGATGACCAGGATTTTTGCAGGAATAAGTTTTTGGCAATTAACTATTTCGCGATTTCTATCAGAGGATGAGTTTCCAATATCCGCAAAAAGAACTCTGCCATTAGCTTAGATTTTGTGGAATTCTTTGATAAAGCTTGTTTCCTACTTAGATCCGTTTTAGACTTGCAGACCATGGGAAGCTAGATATCCCGCATTCCAGCTTGCGTTGACCGTTTCTCAGAAGCAATCATAAAGATAATCCAACTTAGCCTTAACCATTGCGAGGTAGCTTAGGACCTTCTTACACAGATGGCCCGAGAGCACGATGCGGATATCGCTGTTCTCAGCGAACCCCTTCAAGCTGTTGAACCGAAGTGTATGGACGGCGGAAACTTCAGGCAAAAATCAGAAAACATGGTGATGTACCAGGAAGATTTTGTGTGGGCCAAAGTAAATGGTATCTTATTCTTCAGTTGCTATATGCCACCAAGTTCCTTATGGAATTATGTGACGCCCGACTGCGCACCAAACGCCGCAGGTTGCGTTGATTGCACCAACGTCCCAGGGAACAAAATAACCACGGAGAACTCCATGCCAGCTGGCAGATAGACTCGGTGAAAACTTCACCCCAGAGACATCATCAAACAGATGCTGAGCACGCAGGAAACTGGGAGAAGCAGTTAGCGTAACACTGTCCAGCGTCATGAGAAAACAACGAAGACATGCAGCTAACGCAAAAGAGCCAAATATGTTAGGCTCAAAGCCCCGGGTTCAGTTTCGTCTTTCAAAAATTCCCACCTTTCTTCAAATAAATAAAAAACCAGTAAGTAAGTGCAAGAGTGTGTCTGTAACGAACTTCTAAATACTCGACCCTATTTAGCTAGTTACACCAAATCTAAAAGCTTTTTAGCGTGAAAACATAAATTGTATGGCAATTATTTGTATTGAACACACCCCCAAAATTGGGCGTGGGCTGAAAACTTAAATCGGTTAAGCTTTAGCTTCTTTAGGATCATGAGAAAATCACGTTAAAACCCCCTTAAAAGTAGTCGGAGCTCAATGCTTTGGATAATGTAACAAACTTAGCGAATGGTCCCTAATACCTTTGATATTTGTCACAATATTTTTCTTTCGATTAAGAATTGATTTTCCGATAAATCAGGTTTTCAAAGATGTAACAAGTAACAAGTGGACTTAGTTGAAGATGTGGGCGGCCCAATTTTTGCAATTTTTGCTACACACCAAAATTTAAGTGCCTACGCCTTGTTTAACTTGACCAAAAAGCAGCTTCCTTCCCCGAGACATTACCCTTTTACAATAATTACTTTGATTTCATTGTCTAATCGAGGAGGTACAAGCTTATCGAACTTCTGCTGGAGTTCATCTGTTACTTCAATCCGCTTCTTCCCACGTTATGATGTTAATGGGAAGCCTAATGTATCATCTCAAGCAAGTCAACATCGAGTGTCTTCGAGTGCCAATAAGACATTCAAGACAGCAAATATTCAAAAGAAGTTTGAACCTGTCTACATATGCGTTGGTTTACAATACGCACATGACGCATTGCTTTGTTCAGTGATACAAGAACAAAATACATAGAAAAAGATCCATTATTTAATACAGCAATCATAACGCCCCACGACCAGCACACTTGCAGGGGTATGTTTAACGCCTACAGCACCATGTAATTGGATTCCGATCGACTGCGTAAGGACAATCAAGCACTGAACAAGGCTATACAGGATTAGGAGGATATCACGGCATCACAATACCCATGTATCGGCGAAAGCTTTTTGCACGCATCCAGGTCCTTGATGTGCGTCTCTGCTGTTTATATCCTACTTTCATCGTATCATGTCCAAATGCGAAAAAGCAATTAATTCGAGAGCTCAAAGGGGGCGACGAAGGGGCCACCTGTAAGTCTTCGTTGTCGGTCGCTCGGTCGGTCGGCCGACATCACTCGTTCTCGACTGTTTTCATGGCAATCATTTATCTCCGTTCAGCCACCATTACCATCGGCCTAAAGAACGACAGGCAGGCAAGGCAAAAGCCCTACCTTCATTGCAATTTCTAAATGGAATTTTGATTTTGATCCCTTGCCGCCCTCCATCGGATTCTCAATAGCGTATATACGCACTGAAAATTTCCATTTCGACAAATTGCTGTCTCTTTCTGAGTCCTTGGTGTGCGGGCCTCCCCGTCGCCGTCGTAGTCGGAGCCAGGCACAACTTTCCCGATGGTGGTAAAACGTATATGAACTGGGTGAAATGTCAAAGGTTAAATTTGCCAATTTTTGTTGCCATTCTCGACAACGCAAGAGAGAAGTCATACTAATGTAGCCCTGTGCCTGTAACATGATATGGCTTCGGCGGCGCAAAGGATATGCAGATCCCTGTATCTAGCAGAGGAGACACACAATCAAAATAGATTGTTTTCGGAGGCTGGGCTCGCAGTGCGTAACAAAGTGTTGCCTCTATTGGGTGTGGAAAGGGCGGTGAAGTACATGTACATCGAAATGTATTTTAAGGCTGCCTGAAAGCTTGAAATGTTTAATTAAGGATAAGGGATATTATTGCAAATTAATGCGGCACTTAATAACGACTTTCTTAGGAATTGTGTTGCCAATTACAGCCAGGGAAGCCGTTTACTTGTCAGTCGGTCATTGGATGTTTGTGAGTAAATTCTATTTAATCGGAATTTCGTCTGCCAGAGCGAGGCTGGCGAATCCATTTATCCCGAAGGGAGATAAAGGATTCAGTGCTGGAGGTCAAATGTCAGGGGTATTGCGATCTTAATTAGTTCTCTGTGGCTTGCCAAAGTGTTCGAAAACGGTTCGTTATTTCAAGTGGCTCTACTCAATGGTTGTAGTGTGTCTATGTCTATGATATCGTAAAGTATGTGGAAATGTGAAATTGAGACGCCTCGAGAGATTCGAAGATGTAACGGAAACTTTGAAAGTTTTTTATTATTAATTAAAACAAGACTAGGAGCGCTTGAAGTGCAAATCTTATTTTGTGTATAGAGTCTCAAATACGCAATTTAATACTTAACGTCTGTAAAAGATTTTGCATTTTACCAGCTGGAAATATTAAAAAAAAAACGGTATAAACCATTTTGTAACTATTAATTTGCGGCTGATAAAGATCTGAAAAGCAGCTAAGGCTCTTGGTCTTAATGTGGCACAAACAAAGCCAGGTTTGGCGTCGCGTCGTTCGGGTACATTTTGAATAATTGTAATGTTTAGTAGCGAAACTCCATGACAAAACTATTATGAATGCATTTAAAGGTGAAAAGATCTGAAAAAATCTGGTGAAAAAAGAGAAAATTGGTTTAGTTTAGCCTGGCAGGCTAGGTTAGCCTGGTTAACGGCAGAGCATGATCCTGCTGAAACTTCACTACACTATTTTTTGTCATCCTACTCTGCCGATGCGGTCAGCGGTTTTTTCTTTCGACATTTCGTCCGCTAATATTTCCGCTCCACTTTACGAAATAATTTAAAAATAGAGGGAACCTGTACACCTTGATTGTCATCATAATTATTATAATTTACTTTACAAGACATGTTGGCAGTAGAACAAAAATAGACCAAAAATAGTAAGTTTGACCTATTGGCTCCGATTGTCGATCATATCTACCATCTGCACCAAAATGCAGGGGCGAATTAAGATAAAATGCCGTTCTAGGCCACACTTTTTTGCCGCCCCTCAAAGCACCTAACATAAAAAACACACTTACACACACTTAGTCACATTTTGACTAAAATTTTGTGGAAGAACTAACTCATGAGTTAATTGTTAGACTTTCTAAGGGACACGACATTTCTGATGTTATACTTTTGGCTTGACATAGTTTGGATTGGCATGGTTTCAACTTGTTGCGACTACTTTTTTCACCAATTTCTAATTTTCACAACTAAATTTTACCCTTATGAATGAAGGATGCATGTTAGTGGGCGGATTTCCAAAACTTGACGCTTGTACTATTTCGGAACCTCGACTCTAAATTCCGCCTCGAACATATTTCCGGTCTTGGGGTCTGCCATCATTGTTACCGTGTGACAACAAAAGGTTTTGAATACACGTTTTATGGATTTATAAAAAAAATTCAGGAAAAAGCTAAAAAACCGCGTGTCACCCACACTACCTCGATAGGCAACGGTAACACATACAGCTTTGAAAAAAATACCAAACTTTTTATTGGACTAATTTAGCCAACCCACCCAAGTTAAAGTAAATCTCCACACCTAATACGTGTTTAACGTCCACACGTGTTTAACGTCATAACTTTTTCAGCACTTTATTTAAAAACCCGATATTTAGCTAACATATACAGCATCCAAAGTGTAAGCACAGACTAGAATCAAAATTTGGTTAAACGGTTTTAGAACTGTCGTTTTGTCGTGTTTTCGAAAAAAAAATCGCGAAAAAAATTTTGTCCCCGCCACTATCTCCCATGAAGCATCGGCCAAATGATTTGAAAAAAATCACACACATCAAGAATTATTTGTAATTTTCAGAAAAACTATTGAAATTTTCGAATATTTAGCAGATTGAGATTTAGCTCGAAAACTTCAAAAACACTTCAAAAATTTTTTTCAAAATATTCTGGTATCTTAACGGTGGTAACGATTATAATGAAATTTGATTTGTATATAAAGTGTATGAAATGAATTCTAAAACTTTTAAGATCATTTAAAATTGACGTTTCTAACTTAAAATTTTCTGAAACGGTTTGAAAAATAAATTAAAAAACTCGCTTTTATAACCGATAACTAAAAAAATCGTGGTCTGAGTATTAAGAAAAAGTAACTGCTAGCTCGAAGTATATGAGAATCAAAAAAATATAACAATAAATCTATATAAAATAAAACAATATATAAAAAAAATCAACAAAAGGTTTCGAATACGCGTTTTATGGATATTAAATAAAAAAAAGACCGTCAAGTACGAAGACATACGCAGAGCGGTCCGTCGGCTTTTGTTGAAGGTTATAGTCATCTATATTGCGCAGTTTGTGTAAAATTCTATTAACTTATTAAAACTATTTCTGGATATATTTTACAGTCTGTAATATACTTTTTTCGAAGTGCTGTCTACTGTTCTTAAATTGGATGATGAATATATAGAATCACCCAATATAAGAACAGTAGACAGCACTGCGAAAAAAGCACAACCAGCCAGCACTAGCCTTGGTTTTTTTTTTTAATTCTATGGCCACCGGTTTATGCGCAAACGGTAAAACAAGCTCCTTTTTTATTTCGATTTTTAAATAGGCTTCTAAAAACTTGGGTTAAAAACCTTCTTTTTGTAAGCTTTGTACTTTAACCGAATCTGAAAAAGATCGCCTATACCGTTAAGCTACTAGAAGACTTAAAAAAATTGTTTTTGAAAATGCTTTTATGTTTTTCAATTGAATCTCAGGCTAAATCTCACGCTAGAGAATCCACAGACGTTTTTTCATGCATTTTTGCGATTTTTTTTCGAAAATTCGTCAAAACTGCAGTACTCAAACTGTTTTTGAAAAATATAACCTAAGCACTTAGTTTACTTTGAGTTGCTTTATACGTGTGTACAATATTTTGCGCGATAAGCCGTTCAAAAGTTATGGCCTCCAACACTTGGAAAAACGTCATGCATTTTCGGCTCTTCTTTTCTCAAAAACGTTTTGATATTTTCAGTTGTGAAAACACCTAAGTTGTGTTTTTCTAGTTCTTGTGTGCTAAACTTCTTAGCGATACTTCCTTTTTTCTTTTTTTGGACGGACCGCTAAAAATAGACACAAAAAATTGTGTTTTCTATGTGAAGCTACAGTGCAAGGCGTCAATCAAAGTTTATTTTGATTGACGCCTGTTCCTCAAAGGTCTGTCAAAGCTTACTCTGTCAAAGTTTTTCACAAAAAACCTCTCAGTTTGCCACTCGAATCGGTAAAAAAAAACATAAGGCCAAACTTGGATGTGAGAGGCTAGATCACGGCTCTTTTGAGTTGTAATCATGCTGCATATTTTTATTTTTTCCAAATGTAACCTGTTTGGATTAGTTCACTTTTTTACGCCGCGCCGTCAAAGGTGCCTTCAGCCAACTCGATGATTCAAAGTACCTAAAAGGACAGCTTAGACAAGATCATGTCTTTCATATCTCGTAACTAAAATTTGGCCCTAAATCCCTTAGTGTAAGCGATGGGCTTAACGAACGGTGAGTTTCCCGGGCTTTATTCGAAATTCGTTTATTACTCTAGCTAGAAGGAAAGGTGGAAGATAAGGGTTGGGTTCTAAAATCACAATTAAACAAGTGCACAATTCTACCAAATAGCCCAATCAATTCAAAACGCACAGGATTATTTAAAGAGTCTGAAGCCAAATTCCAACAATTACGTTGGGGCGTCGACTCCAATGGTCTTGCCCAGAAGATTTACAGTAGTTTGAGCTTTAAGTGTAGAAATCAACATTTTAGCCACTGAGTAGTGAGCCAGTTATATCCTAGTCTTAAAGTTAAATTGCATAAACAGTTTCAATTCAATTGTTACGTCGAAGTGCATCTGCACATTTGTGTGCTCAGCATAGCAAGCGCGCGTACACACTTTGAATATAGAAAAGTATTTGAAACTTGCGAAATACACAGATAATTCCCTGCCAGCCCGCACACTTACTCCTTTTGCCCAACAAATCCCATCATTCCGCGCCCTGAACACGCTTGCACTTCGCAAAAGCCCCTCACTTGGTAGTCGTAAAAATGCCTTTATCCATTTGTTTTTATTGCCATTTTAGGAGACCCGCCCTCTTGAATGGCTTTTTAAACGGATATGTGCTACACTTCTTAGGCAATCTATTTACATACTCCTTGGTACACACAAACAAACACCAATTTCTTAAGGACGCCCTTAAAATCACATTAATTTCCGACATCAATTCCATGCCAAATGTCAGATTTCTATCATTCGCATACGCACACGGATTCCGAACGGATATTTTTTTTGCCAATTTAAACGTTGTTTCCTCTCGAACTTGGACGCAAAAATCGATGACCATATTTCCCCTACACAACTTACGTGTATGGTACTTCATCCGGGCATCTCTTCCAAAAAAAAAAGATCCTAAGCAAAAAAGTGAGTCGGGTCCATGACAAGAGCATAAAAGGTTAACCAAAGAACTTCCTAATGGCCAATAACTTCCCACTTGAGGACGAAAAAAAAAACACAAACATACACACAAGGCGAGAGTCAAGTGCAGGACATTGTCATCTGGGGAGAAAACAGCGGTATAGGATAATCTGGATGGTTGTGCGTGTATTTTTATATTATACGAAATTCATTTCCCTTTGCCCACTTTCGAGTTTGACAACAATGTTAATGATGTTTCCCAAAAGACACAAGGACTTTGAGCTAATTTTCTCAGGCAAATCCTTTCTCCCCACATGGCCCTCGTGTGACTCCGTGGAGCCTCCCTTTGTGACTTAATTTTCGGTCGTTTTGTACCTTCTTTTATGGCTTTTGGCTCACATAAAAAAAGTGGTTAAATGTCTCAAGACGGTGTGTGGGAGACAAAGTGCTGAAGAGAATGTCATCAAAGTACTCCACGTAAAACCTGGGTAATTGCGCTGTGATCGTAAAAACGAATTTTCCTTTCCTTCTGTTGTTGCTCATTATCCGGTAGGAAAGGTTGTTGGTTGTTTTTTTTTCATGCATTTCCTTCAGGAATGTCAAGGAACTTTTTTTGCGGTAAATTAATTTCGTACTTTTGATTAATTTAATTGGTATAACGTTACTTGTGCAGCAACAAAAAATCTAGGGTGCGCAAAAGTTAGCTTAGTGCTTTTCTTTATTCGTCTCCTTTTTCCTGGAAGACTGACAGGTCAATTTCGCGGAAGCGACTTTTAAGTCATAAAGTTATTACACGTGGAATCAATTATTGTAAATTGTTCAAGTGTTTTCAAACTTGATGGTTTTGGGGAAAAAGACGCTTTTCCAAGAACTCTTAACGCGTTGTTACTGACGTCAGAGGCTGAAAATTTATTTACGAAAACCAAATTTTTTTTGAAATTTTTTGCCGGGGATCTAAGCTGGTTTGTTACATTCTAAATTAGAAAGGAATTGTGATGCAAGTAAAACCATGTCATTGTACAAATCATATATAGAAAACGATGTTGCTATGGGGCGTTCATGTCCGTACTCCTGATCTAGGCTGAATACCAGGAATTGCTGTGCGAAAATTTTCTGGTCATATGTTTAGTGTGTGTTTTCCTAAAGGAGCATTTAAAGATCGTGACTAGTTTACGTACTTCAACTGTCAAGAGGGGACAGAACGTATCAATTGTGTCGCAATATGAGTTTATATCTTCTCCAATATGAGAAATTTGCTTTGCCATTATTAAAAAAAAAAACACTAAAATAAACATTGAATAGGTAAAAGTCCAAAACTGAAAAACATGTAAAAAAAACAAAGGCAAGAACATTGTTTATTTAAACGTCAACCTTAGAAACGAAGAAAAAGTGAGTACAAGTCCAGGGATAAAAAAAATTTAAAAGCCATATCCCCCAATGGCGGGTGACATGGTACAGCCATTTGGTTATTTGGCGGAACTTTTTTCTGCACCCTTCATTCTCATCATATTGGAGCCGGTTTATTGTAAATTTTATAATAACTAATAACTAATAAATAAATAAGTAAATTTTTAATCAAAAAAGATCAAATTTGGTATTGACCCTAGTTGTAAACCACGTCTGTTTCACTCGCGATCCTAGTTGATACTCATCAGTGGGTAACACCAAAATTGCTTAACATAATAAACATTGCTTATAATAAAAATTAAAAAATATATAAGAAAAACTTTAATAAATATAAGATTAAAAGATAAACACCACGACAATAAGCATGCATATCACAAATTTTCTAGAAGTTGTCAGTTTCTAGAAGCTCTTCAACTTCCGCTTCTTCGAAAACAAGAACCGAAAAGTAAAAAAAAACTTATTTTAATTAGTTTTGGAATTTAAACGGTTTCTTTACCCTCGGTTTCCTTGTTTCGGTGAAGGTTAAAACTTAAGTTTACTTACTTACTTACTTACTTAAATTTTTCCCGCACATTGTGGGAGAATACATGATACTGGCTCCGACTTCAGATATTGATTTGTACTTAACGCTCAGGACGAGTTTTTGACCAGTATTCGATTAAATGTAGAGTAGAAGACTGATAGAATTTTGCAAAGACAATAATTGCCTCTGCGAAAATGATTGTGGAGTGAAGCGGCTTTATGTGGATAATATAGAAGCTTGCTGTTATATTATATAGAAACATCGTTTGGAGCCTTGGTATTCAGGACGCCATTATAAGTAAGAAAAAGAACCTACAACTGAACTTCCCAAATACAACAGATGAGGTCTCTGTTGTCGTCAATCCGCTAAAAGTCATCAAGTTGACCAGGTGCTTGTGAAGAAGAGCTTAAAAGTGGAAATGAACAAAAATAGAAAAGACGGGTTTTACTAGGTGTATAACTATCTTATATTGCTTAATAGGAAAAACCTGCTCTGGGAAAAAGTATTCGCTAAGTTTCTAAAGGCCCTGTTCTAGAGCTGTAATTATGCAATCTTAGGGGAACGAAGAGTTTCACTTTGGCTGTCGGCCTTGTGGATGAATGGCCGAGCAGCGTTCACTTCTAGGGCTGTTGAATAAAGTGAGAAAGCTAAAGAAAGTACGTCAAAGAATGGTTCAAATCAAAGAATTCTCTTATAGGACACTAATCTGTGATTAGAACATATCTTCTTTGAATCTTAGGACACATCTTATAGGACACTAATCTTCCACCATCTTATAGGACACTAATCTTCCACTAATCTGTGATTACACCATATCTTCTTTAAATCCTCCCTAGATCTCGAGATTGAACGCGCGAATTTTAATCTCTGAAAAATTCTTAAATATTAATTTCATAATAAATCTAGAAAACCTGAAGTCTCAAAACAAAAATTCTACGTACTCCGTTCGTGTTCTGAATAAAAAAATCAAACAAACCTTTTACTGACAGCTGGGTATCATCCACTCAGCTGTGCTTGTTGTATTGTGTAAAGAGATGAGAATGATTGTTGCGGTTGGACCTGGGTTAGGGTGGAAATTCTGCCTGGGTCAAAAATTATGTTTTCCGAAATTCTGTTTTACAAAATTCTGGAAATGCAGCTTTGACAAAGCGAAACAGTTAAATATACCCTGCCTGTTTCTTGTTTTATCTTTGCTTTACTTCAAAAAGTTAAAAAAAAATCTTAAATAAACAAAACAGAATGAGCTAAATTTTATTTCTTAAGTCAGAGTTTCGACAAGGAGAATTATTTTTCGAAAAAAATAGAATTTTGAAAGTATAATTATGTCTGCTTGTGGCTGGATCTGTCAAAAACGTTAAATGAACTGAACTAAGCTCCATCCAACAAAATGCTGGATTTTGATGTTGATGTTGATTTTGTCTGCGTCGTGACGATTCATCAATTGAATCGTGCAATTAAGTTCTATTTTATCCGCAAAAGGAAACTCAACAATTCTGCGCAAGGTTTAAAAGCAGTTTGTTTATTTGGTGAATTAAATTGAATTTGACTGGACTCTTTTGTCAAAAATAAAATCACTTCGACTGTTTTGTCAAAAATAAAATCAATGCGTCAAGTTGGTCTTTTTTCTGGTGGAGAAAACTTTTAGGATTAACTCTTAATCTTCCTTTGTTTATCTATGTTTTATGTGCAGTGGAAATACCCAATTACGGCTTACATGTTGCCAATATCTTAAAAAAAAAAATCGATCGAAAACACAAGTAATCGAGAAAAAAATCTCAAAAAGCCCAGTTAAACATGTGTTTGGGTAACACGCTGCCCCCTGCCACTTTCTGCTTGGCCCCACTACAAGATTTGGGGTCGGTACAAGTTTAAGTGCTTAAACACTTATGTCTAGGTCAATTCATCAGATTATAAAAATTTCGAAAAATATTGTGTGTTATAGGTTATATCCCTAAGATATTCGTGAATTCTGGATTTTTGTGATTTTTTCCATTCTAAATTTTTGCCGTTCTAGTAGTAGGGATGATTCCGAATTACATACAAAACATAAAATTACATAGAAAAAAAAAACTTTCATAAAGTAAAAGAGGAGTTGAGGTGTTTTGTAATTCTATGTACTAAGAATCTAGTACAGTTTTGCGTATGAAGCGTGCCTTAATAAAAACAACGATATACATTCGGACATGGCATAGGAAATTATAAACGGAAGAGAATTAACGAAGTCATTAAGGTATGGCTGGAGGCCGTCTACCATTATGAAGGTCTACCGAGTATAAGACATCCCAAGATTGATCCCAAGTGATTTAAGTCAAATCTTTTTGGGTTCGATTTTCGAGCCAGATATGTCAATTTAAATTTATTTCAATTCAAGATTCTAAAAACTCGTTTTGTAACCCCGCACAAGGGTACAAAACCTGTAAGTAGTATGCTGGCATCGTAGATGAAAAAAAATACAACCTTCGATTTTATGATATAAATGGCTTTCACGATGTTTGGCTGCCCGAGAGATGAAAATGATTTTGCCTCTTGTAGGTGTTAAAACTGTAGTAGATTAGTTATGGTGCGAATGTTGAGGACTATGGCAAGGGCTTATGCCCGTAAATAAATTAGCTCTTACCTACACTGACAGAAAAGGTTAAAACACGTTGATTTCACTTCACCTAACCAATTCTCTCCCCATCAAACTTCAGTACAGCACACATACTAGGGCATAAGACAAAGTTTAAATCTTATTGACACTTGAAAAAAAGAAAAATATCCCATAGAGAATGCCAACAAATCCCATCTGTAAATTGAGGACAATATAACTCTCCACAGTCAACCTCTGTTTGGTTTTTTTTTAACTACCATGCTACGTGCTGGGGGCCAAAAATCAATAAATCATCGAAAGGAAAATCTTCAAATAAAACTCGGGTATCCCCGCCCTACGCCCAAAAAATAGAAACAAATTGGGATTCTTTTCCCCATTCCGCATTATACATGCAGACCTACGGAATCGGAGCCCTTAAGGACATCGATATGAACTCCATATCCTCGACGTAAATACCAATAATTGAATCAGTGAAATGAAAATCATTGCGGATTTATATTTATTTTCACGTTTCGGGTTGTTTAGCAACAGGATCCCTCCCAGCTCCCACATAAGTTACAATGTCTTCTACCTTTTCGTTCCTAATTTATACCGAATCATTCGCTGTAATGAAGGCTGTACATATGTAATGGAGAGTAACAGGAGAGTAGAACGAGGGGAAAAAATCAATTTCGAGTGGATAAAAGATGGATCGGTATGTGCCTTACTTGAAGGACGATTAAAAGTGAGAGTATAAAACCCATTATGGCTGATAAAAGTACACTAAATTTCAGCTATAATTTGATATTGGACAGGCAGATTTATTTCATAAAACTCAAACAAAATGGTGAAACTATGCCCAAGTCCATTCGTTTTATGTACACATCCTTTTTCGTCTGGTCAAGATACGATAACAACGGCCGCCACTCTATAATCCAGTGAGTCCACGTCGAGAATCCCATCAACTTGTGTTTTCTTGATTTGATTTTCCACATTCAGGACACCGCACCGAAGACGACTTGAGGTCCTTTAGAAGGGATTATAACAACCGGATTTATATCTAGTTTGTTTCAGTCTTTGGGATATATATTTTCAGTCGTGGTCAGTAGATAAAAGGACAAAAACACACCGAGTAAATATTTGCTTCATTATTGTTATTATTTTTTATTTTATTTTTTTCCTGCTGTTCGATCCATGCCCTTTGTGTACATTGAAAACCAAACACAAGAGCGCTAGGGACAATATGCGGCCTTTGTGCTCCAACGGGAGGTGAAACCTTGTTTTTTTCTTTGTTTCGTTTGCTATAAAATGAACTTTAACTTTCGTTGACTAGTTAGTAGTAGCATTCTCTAAGGACCTTCGAGGGCAATCCTGGGGAGACGCGTCGTATATGCTCTTCGAACAAAATTGCTTATGCATAATTTACTAGATTATATTTATGTAAACTGAGAGGCTCTAAGCGAGCGAATACAAGTGCCCCAGAGATTTCTTTGTGTACATCGTTCCGCACTGAGTGTTCCGGGTTTCGGTACTAATTTTGGTTGGGTGCGGGAATGGCAGCAGGACGATGTCCTTTGTCATATCAATTTGTAAATGTAATCAGAAAATTAGGAGTGGATGGGTATAGATGGATGGAAACAGAATGGTGTTCGCTGTGTTTGAATAATGTATGCACTGCGATGAATGCTCGCTAAATTGGCGAGGTCGGTCGATAAGACATTAAGGAAGCCGGTAATCGCTTGTCAGTTTTAAGGATGAATCAAGGTTATTTTGACTTCTTGCATATTTTATGCATGACAAGGAAATTGGAGGAGGCATTTTGTGCTTGCTTATCATCGCATGCGAAAAATATTCACATGTGGATTGTGGTGCCGAAAAGTCACATGTTTTCGTGCGACTGCAAGGAAGGTGAATGTTTTTTAAAACTCAGAATGCTCATTTTTTTGTTCTTTTAGGTGTTCAAATATGCTTCTAAAGATAAATTTTTCTGCCCGACATTTCAACCTATACTATTCAAGTTCAATTGAGCTTTAAAAGATCCTCACAATAAGAGGCTATTTTTTTTAAAAATTGGGAACGTTAAAGACCTCAATGCGGCTACAATCTAAGTTTGTTTTGGAAGATGAAGGTACTTGTACTGTTTTAAGAACTAAATTTTGAAAATTGTCTATGCCTGTTTTTTTTTTAACGGTATATGTTACCGCCGTGGAAACGGCGCTGCTTGAGGTGACGAGTACAATCGAGAGGTCCTTATACAACAAAGAATTCGCATTGGCAACCTTTCTAGACCTAGAAGGAGCGTTTAATAATCTAAAAACAGAAACCATTATCTCATCCCTGGAGGAATATGGCATCGATTCCCTCTTGACGAATTGGGTAAAGACAATGCTTAAAAGCAGAGTCATCAACTCTAATCTGGGAGACTATTCTATAAAGAAAACGGTTGAAAGGGGAACCCCACAAGGAGGGGTGCTTTCACCCCTTCTATGGAACATCTCACTCAACAAAATTCTTAATTCTCTCGTTAAAAGAGGAATAAAAGTAGGCGCTTACGCAGATGACATATAGTTATACTGATTACAGGAAAATTTCTTCCAACAGTCAGTGAACTAATGGAGTCTGTGTTAACAGATTTATCAAGATGGGGAGAGAACAGTGGACTTAAAGTCAACCCGTACAAGACAGATATGGTCCTGTTTACAAGGAAGTGCAAATTGCGGGGATGGATAACTCCTAAATTCAATGGGACCAATCTTAAACTCTCCCTTGAAGCCAAATATCTTGGCGTTTTGTTTGACTCCAAACTAAATTGGAAACGGAACACGGAGGAGAGAATGAAGAAAGGTCTCACTGCTCTGTACACATGTAAACAAGCCATTGGGAAAAAGTGGGGTCTTCAACCCAAAATAACATACTGGCTTTATACAGCGGTTGTTAGACCTATTCTTAACTATGGATCATTGGTATGGTGGGAGGCGTGTAAAACGAAATCTTACCTCAATAATCTGAAAAAGGTACAAAGATTAGCTTGCTTAGGTATCACAGGTGCATTAAGTTCCACACCTCAAACAGGTCTGGAAACATTGCTGCACCTCCAACCTCTAGAGCTTTTCACAAGAAATGTGGCGGCAAAGCCAGCTCTCAGACTAAGAGAGAAACAGCTCTGGAAATCACAATGTCTAGGACACTCGAACATACTGAACATCTTAAATCAAAATGGGTCTGTAACCCGTACGGATTATAAGAAATCTCAGTTTGACTTCGATAAAGGCAAGACTTGGTAGAGACTAATGTTGACATCAAAGGTATAGCTATCTATACCGATGGTTCGAAAACAGAACATGGAGCAGGTTCTGGAGTCTTCTCGAAAACACTGCAAATCAACCAGTCATATCGATTAAATAACTACTGCAGTGTTTTTCAAGCTGAGATTTATGCGGTGAAGAGAGCTGCACAGACAATTCAATCTATGGATCTTCCAGCAACGGAAACCACCATATGTGTTGATAGTCAAGCAGCACTTAAAGCCCTGGACTTCAACCTCGTATACTCTAAGTGTGTCTAGGAATGCCTCATGACATTAATGGAAATAAGCCTCCACACAGTTCTACTCTGCTGGGTTCCTGGGCACGTTGGCGTGGTCGGAAATGAAATGGCGGACGAATTGGCCAGAAAAGGTTCTGATATGGGCATAACGATGGCTGACCGACGGGTTTATCTCCCTTTTAACACAGCCAAAAGTCTTATAGATCAATACACGATCAAACTAGTCAGTTCTTTGATACCCTGGACGACCTGGCAGGAATATCACTACTAGACCTAAAAAGATTTATTAAAAGATCAGGCTGGTTCAGTTAGCAAGACATATATCCAACCATGTTTGTCTACCTTACAAGGGTAATCACAATAGGCCAATCTGGCCACCGAGTGAACTTTGCACTAATTGCAAACAACCATTTCCAACCTTACCTAACCTTACCGCTATCGAGATAGTGTGGGGTTTTTAGCTTTTTTCTGCATTTTTTTGATTTAAAATCCATAAAACGTCTATTCGGAACCTCATGTTAAATACCGTTATCTTTTTTTTTTATTCTCATATACGTTGCGCTAGCAACGGTAACTTTTTTCTAATACTCAGAGCACACGTTTTTTAGTTAATTTTAGTTTTTTAGTTTCAGAAAAAATTTCAGGTTAGAAACGCCATTTTTTAAAGATCCTTAAATTAAAGTTTTAGAATTAACTTCATACGTTTTATGTACAAAGATTATTTTATTACAATCGGTACCACCGTTAAGATTCCGGAATATTTTGAAAAATTATTTTTGAAATGTTTTTAAAGTCTCAGAATCTGCTAAAGATTCGAAAATTTCTATAGTTTTTCCGAAAATTAAAAATAATTCTTGATGTGTGTGATTTTTTTCAAATCATTTGGCCGATGTAATAATATCTGGGATAGTAATGGGGACAACATTTTTTTCACGATTTTTTTTAAGAAAATACGCCAAGCTACAGTTTTAAAACCGTTTAACCAAAATAGCCTTTGGCTGCTTTATATGTTAGCCCAACATCGGCTTCTAAATAAAGTGATGAAAAAGTTGTGACGTTAAACACGCTGAAAATCGGTATCTATTTTCCATTCCTTATTTCTCAAAAACTTTTCAATATTTTGCGAAAATTCGATTTTATTATGAAAGCCCATTATTTTTTTAGTGCGTTTTTCAATATTCTTTTTTCTGGCTGTAAAACTTTTTAAGATAAGACCAAAAGACTTTTTGTCTTTTTTTACGGACAACGGAGTGTTACTAGAAGAGTTCATTTTTCCATTTTTGAATTTTGAAAAAAGTTTTACACGCGCATTAACATTGCTAGCCAATGTGCATGTGTGAATAGGAGGTTAACCTTATTCTCCGTTTTTGGTCGTGTGTTTCGCTGAGAAATCATGGTATTGAGCATCTTCAGTGGGTACTCACCAAAATTTCTATACCCTGAAAGCTTTATACCTTGAAGTTTTTGACACTTTTCATAAAAGTGTCAAAAACTCTTTTTTTTTATTTCTTCCTAGTTGCCAAAATTTAAGAGAGAAAAGTGTAGAATATTTCATCTGTTTATGTGTAGGTGCCTTGAGAGAACTGCAAAAAGTTGCTCATGAGAGTGAGTGTATCGTGAGTAAACTATTCGAGCTTCTTAAAATTGAACATGCTTTGAAGATAACGTTGGGAAGAAGTATTGTTGCCAGACATGCCAAAGGTTTTTGCACCGAGAAAAATTAGCACCTTTCAGATCACCAGTTACTATACGTAACAGCGTCAGAACCGTAAGAGTCGAATAAGAAAATAAAATGTTCAAACATCACAAAGAAAGAAGAGAACTTTTTGTCAAAAATCCTACAAGCCCACCATTTTTGTAAAAAAAATTTGCAAAAATTAAAAGAAGTGACCAGACTTGTCTACTGACAAAAGAGTGGCCTCCTTCTGATAGCGGTTGTTCCCTTTTAGGTCCATTATAGATTTTTAGCTTGTGGGCTTATGACCCTACGCCCACCTGTCGTGCCAAGTAGGGAGGTTGGTTCTCTATAGTTGACCTGCCTTTGCACGTAACCTCTTCATAGTTCTTATAACTTAATAGAATGAGAGCTCTATTCTTTAAATCTTTTTCAAAACATGTGTGAGTTCATTTTGAATCTCAGGCACTGGAAAAAAAACTTTCTCAGAGCAGGACCCACAATCCCCTGCGCTCTACCATAGCTCTGACGAAACTTTGACATCTATTTTAAATTACCACAAAACCAATTGATTTCATGGCAAACCGAAGACCCACAAAGATGAGCAATCACACGACAGGAAATAAGTTTAGTTGCATGGATATTTAATTAATTTGCGTTGACATGATTCCCAGCACACATTTAAGCCGCCTCGCATATTATACTTATCAATTTGGAAGGCTTGAATTATTAATTTCCTTCCTGAAATTTAGTTGAGCGGAATTTCCTTTTCCTGTCATCGCTTCATCAGCATTTCATGGAGGATGCAATTCCAATTTGTGACGCACTTTGCCACAAGTATTAGAGAACAACGTACATACATACACGTGTACAAATAGTCAAAGCGCACACATGTATAGCTGTGTAGGCGACATGATAAGGGGGATGTCACTCTTCCATGACCCCAATAAATAGGCGCTGTTGGTTGATCAGAGTTATTTACATGCGGAATTTTGCGAAATTACATTTCCGGCCCTCGAGCCATAATATGATTTGCGAAATTGAAAATGGAAAAATCCTTGTGTTTTCTTCTCCCCAAAAATTTCGCATCCAACCAAGCCTTTGAGCGAACTAATGGTTCCACATCTATCAGAGTGACCTCCAGGGTAGTATGGTTGATAAAAGGTTCGAGCTTTTTCTTTTATTCAATTTATTGCTATGAGCATGAGGGTCAGCTAATGAGCAGTTGCCAGCCAGGATGGAAGGACGAATGGGGGATGTTTTTTAGATACAACTTCGTGTATGCTAACTGCAGTACAATGCCTGTTGCGTTCTGATTGGGCGCTGTTCAAACGAAAAAATGTTCACCTGGGGCCGACAAGGTTGTTGGATTTTTCGATTGATTCTTTTGTGGGGATTATAATGACGAAATATGTCTGGCAAATAGCACTAATGATGTGAATACCGAACTTTTATTTGCGTCATACGCAGTCATTCTGGGGTGGAGTTTGCCCTGAGGGAAACATTTTCAGGAGCATCGCTTTTTGTACAGTACTTGATGAGTCCAAAAAAGGAAGCGGCAACCAACGATTAAGCCCTCAACAAATCTGGATTAACGTGGATTGCGGATGAAAACGGGTACTGTTTGTTTTTGTTAAATGTGTTCCTTGAGATCGACCCTTGGAGGATACGTCCCGGCAGAGTGTTGAATCCCAATCAGCAAAGTCGAAAAATGCTTTAAATTGTATGTGAAGTTCTTTTTTTACAAAAAGTACGACCCGCTTAATAGTTTGTGTTGTGTTTTTTTCACAAATAGTGCCTCGATAGACTGCATAGACATTAAGGACTAGAAAAATAAGAAAATGATTTGAAGCCTTTGGTTTAAATAGTTCAACACAAACAATAGTTAACCACTAGTGACAGCACTAGTGCTAGAGAATATAAGATTCATTTAATAAAAGGCCTCACCATTACCGAATCGCTGAGGGACAAAATGAGTGGCCTAGGCCCAGCCGCGTGCTGGCTAGCCCACAAAAGACTCGAATCTTGGTCTCGCATGGCCAAGGAGCGAGTAGGCGCTGTGCGACGTATACCAGCTGAACGCGATTCGGAAGATAACCCATCGACGACGCCACCGCCAATGACACCATCATCGGTTTCGTCGACGACCAGCGGCCTGGGCGGCAGCGTCAGTGGGGGAAGCTATGATCTATCAAATGATTCTTCATTGGAGGTTGGAAAGGACCTGTGTGGAGCACTCATAAAAAACTAATAAATGAAACTGTTTTCTTTTTCGTTATAGGAATGCAACATGACAAGAGAAGCGCAAGCCATCCAGCCATTAGCATCGGTTCCAGCCCATACAGTTAACACGGAGCTACTTCGCGGCCCGTTGGAAGTTAGTCCTAGTCCACTGCATATGCATCTGCAGCACCAGAGTAAATCGTTCCCACCGCGACTGCAACGTACGCCATCTGTATCGAGTCAAAGTAGTATAGACAGTGCACCATCAAGACAATCGGTATAAGACACAATTGTAAAAGGTCACAAGGGCAGTTTTTTTTACGAACGAAGTAAATTTAATTTTAGGGACACCGTGGTTCATCACCTCAGATTCGGACGTTTGGACCAGATGGCCGCAGCTCATTGCCATCCGAACATGGACTACCGCACGTAAGTAACATGACAAATCTTAAATCTTTAAAAACGTTGTCAAATGGGTTACGTTGCAGATTTCCCGCTCGCCAAGTCCAATGCGCACAATCAGTTTAGATGCCCGTTGCTGCTCACCAGCAGCCTCGACCGACCTCAGTGACATACGAACACCCTCGCCATCGCAGAGTAGCTTGGCATCCATTGCTGGCGGCAGTGCGAGTAGCATTTGCTTGCAGAGTCCAAAGGTAGGTCGTTGTCTATCGCCACTTTTGATACCACCTCGATCTCAGCCAGGAGGAGTTGAACCGGGATGTGGTCCCGCATCCCCACTGGGCGCTCTGCAGCCGGATTTGTATACCCGGCAAGATGGACCGATTTACTTGACTGCACCCGAATCGAGCCCGGCTTTGGGACGTCTACACTTGAGGGTGAAGTACGACTACCACTTGTTTGATCTGACTGTGCACTTGATTGAGGGTGAGAGTCCCAAAGGGAAGCGACTTGATTAAATTGTAATATTTGCTGCGCACTTTCTGTTTCAGCTCACAATCTTTGCCCTATTGAAGAAGGCGGTTTTCGTGATCCGTATGTCAGGTTAATGCTGCTACCAGGCGTCGATGAGCGAAAGCGTCAAACGCATATTCATCGCGGTGAATCGAATCCATATTTTGATCAACATTTTAAGTTTCCTGTGTCCAGAGATCAGTTGCAGGGAAAGGAGTTGATCTTGCAAGTTTTGGACTATGATCGGTATTCGCACAACGACATCATTGGCGAAGTAAGAGTTTTGATTGACGAGTTGGATCTTTCCAAGTCGGTTGAGGTAAGCAATTTTTTATACCGTATTGTATTAAGCATGAAACCGTACGAGAGCACAACGGAAACTGATCGTTTCTGTGTGTTATAACAGGTGATTTCTTAAGAGGTTGAGAACTTTTTCAAAAAAAAAAACACAAAAAATTCGAAAAAATTAATGAAATATTTATTTGAATCGATAGTTTGAACCTTGCAATTTAATTTTTAAAGATAATTTCATGCAAATGTTGACCGCGGCTGCGTCTCAGGTAGCCCATCCGCTGAGTCCAATTTTGGCATACTCTTTCACACATATCGGCCGGTATCTCACGAATGAATGCATGGATGTTGGCTTCCAATCGACATTTCGCGGTCTTCTGTCACACTAGCTGATACGGCCGCAATATTTTCTTCACTACGCATAGTACGTAAACGTGTTGGTGGTTTAATGTCCAACAAAGTAAATTTGGTGCGAAATTTGGTCACAATCTTCCGCGCGATGAACATTTCGAACCGAGCACGAATTTTGATAGTAAAATTCAATAATTTGCAAGCGTTGTTCATTTGTAAGATCCATGGTTAAATTGCAAACCAAACTGAAGCTGTTTGACAGTGACACAAGGTACTAAACACACGTCAGCTGTCAAAACCAGTGTTGCCAAAACCAAACCAGCTAAAAAATCACCCTTTAGCATCAACGCTTTCGAAGGCATAATGTTTCACTGAACTTGCGCCTTAAGCGATCGTGAAAGTCACCATGATTATAATAAAATATAAAACTTTTGGGAAATTTAAGCAATTTTCTGTAGGATTGTGACAGATTATTCTGTGATCTACCGATCGAGTGATTTATGTAAATAAAAGAAGCCTAAGATGAACTTGTTTTATACACCATGTCATACATGCTGCGATAAAAATCCGTCTATTCAATAATTTAGCTTATAATTAGAGAGAATTACCCAGATCGTTGTCCGGCTATTTAAGAAGATTCATCTTATCGGTCTACGACTTCTGGGGAAAGGTCTTTCTGCTTCTTTATGCGGGTATAGTATTTCTGCACCAACAAGATCGCCTATTCAAAGGCAATGGAAAACAATGGTTTTTGGGAAACCCAGCAAAACTTTAGCAAAATAAAGGGTCCCGATGAGAAAGTGGTTGCTTTGATTAAGGTATAAGGACTTTGGGGCCTTAAAGGCCCCAACTTGATTATTGGGCTAAATTTTGTTGGTCTTATTTTCGAAGCTTGAGTTTACAACCGTAGGTGTCAAATTGTCAACTGTCACTCTTCAACCGCGACTCTAAAACTGAGTCAAGGTCCAGGATTGCTACACATCATCTACATAGCTTCAAGTTGAAGACTTCTTTCATCGTGGTAAGGACAGTGCCTCATATGGTGTTCCTCTACTGCCTTTTCGTCTTGTGCAAACTCCACCCACGCAACTTTTTATCGTTCGTGTGGTTTTGTACCTACCATATGGGTATAATCCAAAGATCATCATTGGATCAAGCTACGCAGTATCGCGTTTGCTTCGATGTTGTTAAACGCTCCTTCTATTTCTAAGGACATACCCAAAGTATTTGCTCCCAAATATTGTCAATAGGTACGTTTTTCTTCATCTCCTCGTTCTTATCGTCCCTCTTTAACTGCTCCGAGATACCTGTTAATGTAGTGTATTTCCTAAAAGTATGGAAACAAATTTGTATTGGAAGAACAGGGTAGGCTAATTGGCGTCATTTTGGCGAAGCCCGGTGTAGGATAGGTACTAGGAACGCCAAGGAATAACGTGCTTAAGCGCTGTGCGATTACCTTTCTCCAATGGGTAAAACTGTCTGTTCTTCTTCGGAAAACCACATGGAAATTCACGGTAAAATATTGCTGACTTGCTAAGAACACCAACCAAGAAGTAATTAAGAGCCTGATATATTTCAATCATGTCATGGAGAATTTTTACGGCAATCCGGAATAGAGTACGACGCGTCACCATAATACCGTGTTACGTAGCCGAGACCACTTTTGCGGTTTAAAAAGACGTTTTTGTTACAGCCGCCGGAATACTGCAAGACTCTGTGTGCTGCTCCGTCAAGTTAATGGGAGACTAGCACAATGGCGAAAGGTTTGTGAATTTAAGTAATGCCAATCAAGCCGATCGCTGCAAGATCTGGCACAAAACCAATTGGATATCAACTTATAGCCGAGAATGCTCCAATTAAATCGACAATTTTACCTTAAGACCCCGTTTTAAGAGCAGCATCTTGCAGAGCAACAGGACAATAGAAGAGGAGCGGAAAACGGTTAAGTACAAGATTAAGATCCTTTGGTTGAAACGTAGAGGCTTCGGACTGCAGTTTTTCGAAAGATCTAAGACGACAAAAAATGCATTGTTTGGTACAACAATAAGGTTACAAAATCCCTCATTTAGCAAACGACTGCCATCCATATTCGAGAGTTATGAAAAACGAAAGAAGCTCGCCGAGATCCAGCTGCCATCGATCTTCTTAAGCGAGATTAAGAAAGGACTTTTCTTTGTGGAGACGCTTCTGTTGCGAGTCTTCAACTTCAAACTTAAACTTAATTCGCAGAAATTCTTTCATCGCATTTTCTTTGCTCATATAATCTGATTTGGGTTGTAGGTTGTAGGCTTCTTTGATTACAATGTGGAAGTAATAGAAATATTACCTAATTAAGTAGTAAAAGTCAATCACTGCGGTCGAACTCATTAAAAACCGCCGTTCGTTCCGCCAAAGTGCAAAATTGACAACGATTTCTGGTTAGATTCAAAAAGCAAAGATTCAGAAGCAAAGTTCACGGATGGCACCATTATTGCCTGGGGCAAAAAAGCATGATTATGTAAGGCCAGGACATGGCTTGTCTGAGTTAGTTTGTTCGCCCAGTGATTAAGTTTTATTTTTTTCTTATGGGATGCGAAACGACTTTTCAAATTTTCAAAATTGTCAAAGTCAAATTTCTAGAAACTTTCAACTAAATTAATACAAGAGCAACAAATTTCACAAAGCTTAGGGCGCAACAAATTCTATGAGTCGTTCCTTTAAGTTCTTCCTCAATAAAAAATAATAAGCCTTTCTTAAATTTGGAACAAAAATTTGGTATTTACAGATCTGGGGTGACCTGCTCCGGATCAAGAAGCCACCAGAGGACCGACCCGAACTACTTCTGTCGTTAAATTACTTGCCACAGGCAGAACGCCTTACGGTCGTAATCATGAAAGCGAAAAATCTGGACAGCATGCAGGAGCCATACGTTAAGGTTTGTTTAATGCCAATTCCATCTCCAACATATCCTTTAACAAAACAAATTAAATCACACTAATACCGCAATTTGATGTGCACATTTCCGCAGCTGTATTTAATACAAAACGGTAAACGTGTCAAAAAGAAGAAGACAAGCAACGGCAAATCTGATGATCCATCAAATCCTATTTGGAATGAAGCTTTCACTTTTAATTTGCCCTCGTCTGGGATGCCAACAGCAGCGCTTGAGGTAAGTTGCTTTTGCCATCACTGCTTATAAAAGGATCAATATTGCTAGACTATACCTTGTTCCGCAGTTGTATGTTGTAACCACTGGTGGGGAAGCGAATGCGATTGGAAGCTGTGGCATTGGACCACAAGAGAATGGTCCTGGCCGTCAGCATTGGCATGATATGATACACAATGCACGCAAGCCGACCGCAATGTGGCATTATCTGAGATAAGGACATGCATAGAAATTCACAGCATCCGAACAAAGCAGCTATGACCACAGAGTAAAATCAAATTGCATGCATTTTATTACTTATGGTTATCCTTAGAGAGAACATTATTACTTTTCAATCGAGTGCTGGAGATTTATTTTTATTTTTATTTTTATTTTGTTTTTGTTAATAAAAGGACATTCAAGCGCAATTTTAACTGCGCTTACCTATGTATGTCAAAATTTATGTTTAGGCTCTTTTTTCGTAGTTTTTCAAGTGGCAGGATATTTGCTTTGCGATGTCAACACGAGTTTTTTTTTTTTTATTTCTTTAAAAAATAATGTTTGAGATTTTCTTTTTTGGTGGACTATTCATGTCAGCATCAATCATGTGACATACCCCTTTTTCAGAGAGTTGACATATTCATTGAGGGATTAAAGGGACATTGTATACATTGAATGTTAAGTGGCTGAAGTGCAACGACTTTCTTAAGAACTATTAGAAGTGGTTAATGGAGGAATGCTTGTGTTTTGATTTAAGAGTTGTTTGAATGCGAAACATATAAGGAAATAATGGCAAGAGAGTCATTGGGTGACTTTGAGATTGAGATATTTGAACGACTGTCAAAAGATTAAGTATAGTAGTAATGCCATATTATGAAAATTAAAGAGATTGGGCTGTTTAAGAAATATTTGCATTAAGAATGCCTGTCAGATCTACTCGTAGGGCCTATTTTTTTAATCTCACGCCTGTATAATATTTTGAGAATAGTTCTATAAGGATATTGGCTGTTGCATTTCCATTGCATTTACATTATTCTTCCCTTACTTATTGAATGTGTTTGCAGGCAGGAGGTTCGTGTATCATGATACCATATTTCCAGAGAACACACTGCAACTAATTATCCCTCTTTCTGGAAGCATTGTATTCTGCCCACTTATTCCTAATGGACCATCAGATTCCTCATAGGCAGACACATTTAGATTGTTGTCATCTGATCTGAGGATCATGTAAGGTTGAAAGGTTAAGAAAACTTCATAATGTAAAGGCTTAGTTTTGTTGCGCTTCATTAGTCCTAAGCTTTGTCTTAAGCTTTTATTATGTTAATTTTTACTTATTCATGTTATCTTGTTAAACTTAAGCTTTTGGCCGTTTTTTACAACTTCCGCTAATTGTACCTTTTTAAAATTTTAGTAAATCTACGTGGAACCCGAGCCATATCGCCCTCACAAAAATGCGCTTCTACCTTAGAGCGAAGCGAATAATCTCGGTTAAAGAAACCCAAAAATACGAAAAAAAATTGGTTAAAAACACGCATACTTTGCCTATTTTTTGCTGTTTGTTTAAAACACTTATTGATTAGAAAAAAATTAAGTGGACTGTTTCCCCTGTCGCTAAGACGCCTGACATGACCATACTGAATTTGGATGAAATTTAAAGCAAAAGCTTTTCAACGCTCGACTCGATTAAGTATGGAATAAAAATCTGGCAAAAGACCCCAATATTTCATTGACTAGACAGGATATTGCTCTTTTCATCTGCTTACTCACTCTGTAACACAAAACTTAATCACCAACAAACGAGTCTTACAATGTTTTCATCAGACACTTATCCGCGATTAAGAACAATCTTCATTAAATCCCCCCTAAATCTAGATTATCTATACGAGCATTAATCTCTATATACTATGCTTACAACGGCCATAAAACTGCGATCAGCGCAAGGCGATTGCAAATAAATCCCGAAGTGTCTCCACCGGAAAAACATAAGATTAATATTTAATTTCACAAGAGCACTCTCTTGTTGTCATATGGGCTCTCAAAAGGAAATGCGATGAAATTTCCCAGAAGCGCGAAAACAGTTATTTAAATTCCAATAGAAAATATATTTTGGCAGATCTGTTTCCAACTGTTTTAAAGGTGCGCGAAAAGTGTTAAAAGTGGTATAAAGAAAGGTTTGTGAAAAGGGTGAATTTTATACCGTGTCTCCACCAGCCGTACAACTACAATCGAGACTATTGAGGCTATAGGAGACTATTGAAAATAAATCTCAAATTGTTTACGCCAGTGAAACAAATTACTAATTTGACACGAACTGTCACTGTTTGCTCTCAAAAGAAATAAGTCATTTCAATAAATTTTCAGACAAGTCGCGTTTTTTGTTTTTAATGAGCACAATTCTGAAAACTCACCCCGGCGTGAAAAATTATTGAATTGTTGAAAGCCTTAAAAGTATTTGAGACAGTCAAGGTTTCAGGTCAGGTGTGCGAAAAGTAATGAAGGTGGCATAAAAAAGATTCGTGGAAAAGGTGAATGAGATTTATGTTATGCCTACATCGGCCATAAAACAGCGATCGGAGGGAAACGATAAAAAATAATGTTTTCACCAGACTAACATAGAATTCATTGAACACGAGCACTCGTTGATTGTCATTTTGGCTCTGAAAAGAGATTGGCGATGACATTTCCCAGAAGCGAGGTTACGATTTCGTTTTGAAAATTCCAAACGGTCGAAAAAGTATTTGTGACAGATTTTTCATACGTGGACAGTTTCAGTTTCTACCTACTAACACAACCACCGGACTCTAATCCGCGATTAAGAAAAATCATCTATTTGTGACAGATCTGTCATACGCTAGAATGACTGTCAATACCGTTGGAATTCTACGTATTCTGCCCGGGTTCTGACAGGTGGTTATTATCATATATCAGCTGTGTTAAGGCTATGTCACAAAGCTGCGTTACGCCAACGTTGATTTGACAGCTTAAATTCAAAAACATTAATTTTACTTGGATCTACCCGCCGTTACGTTTTTTAACGTAAGAAAGTTTTAGAAAGCAGAAAAATTCAAAAAGATGAAAATTCAAAACATTTCTGTGAACCTGGAATTGTTGGCTTTTGCGGTGGTTTGTGTTCTTGTGGATTTGTCGCCATTTTCTATTGTTTTAATCGTTTTTCGAATGGAATACCTTTAACGCGGTTGTAAAATAACGGGAACGTACCGGGACAAAGCAAACGGCAGCGTATCTTTGTGACATAGCCTTTAGTTGTACTGTATAAAGGGATGCGCCGAATGGAAATGTTGATGTTAGTTTCTTTCAACTTAAGGGACTGAAATTGCAACAAAATTTTTGACGTTTTCGAAAAATCGAAAAATTCGGCAAAAATTAAAAAACAATTTAGTTATTTTTAAAACTGAATACCATGTTTTGCTAAAAAAAATGTTCATTGTGTGGTGGAGAATTTCAATCGTACAGTAAAATTCTATTCCGTGCTCATCAACATCAACATCGAAAACGAAAGAGTACGTCAAGTTAATAGGCTTTTTCCCGAGGAAACACTTAGGGATCAACTTTTTATCTTTCTACGTTAATCCCTTTTTTATGAGCGGTAGAAACACTAATTTGACGAACTAAGTTAAAAGTTTCATCCTCACTAATAACTTACGTAAATTTTACGACGAGTTAGGGATTTTTGCTTGAACGAAATCTAGCATCTGTTTAAATAAAAATTACTAAAAGAAAAAAGGCTTTCCTTCTTCCACAGAGAAGAGCCATGTTTTCGAAAGCCATCGATTATTGAAACAGACTGAATAATCCTTGTAACAGTTTAGACAAAATTGAAAATGCTGGCAATACCATGAATCGCAACTGTTGCTAGAGTATTGTGATCCTACCTGTAAGTTCACTGTTGAAAGAAGGTTTGTGCATAAGATAAAACTTAACGATACTCGATCAAAAATTGTGCTTATTAAAGACACAAGCCACTAACAAGTTATTGGCAGTCTTTGGTAAGGGGTTCTTGTCTTTGGATAAAATAAGGGGTACAAAAGAATCAAACAAAGTAAAGTTCCAGTTCGACGTAGGGTTCGGTCAGTGTCTAAGATTAGTGCCACTTCCAATTGTCCTAAATTATAGGGATATTTAAACGATAAACGTGTGCGTCCTGGATTGAAATACATGTGTTTTAATTAAACGAAATCAATTTTGAATACAAAAAGTGTACAGCGTGGCCTAAGAGTGTCAAAAATATGAACCCTATAAAATTGTCATTTATTTGTACTTCCTTAAAATGTTTTTTCGGCTTCACGGACTTTTTCATGATTTCATTTCTTTTTCATTTTTGATGGCAATAAGTTAAATATGCCACGACTACTGATGCATAGCGAACGATTCTTCGATGGTTTGGACACGTCGTTCGCATGCCCCCTGACAGACTTCCTAGACAGATCATGCTAGCCGATATGCTAGCGCGCCGCCCCCCTGGTAGGCCAAGAAACAGGTGGTGGGATCAGGTAAAGAACCTCCCTGAGTCCCGCCTGGGGATTGCGTCGGCGTCTCTTGAGTTGGTGGCGAAGGATCGGGAACGATGGAAAGAACATTTAGCCACCCTCGCTCCGCGACCCTTTTAAGGTCGAAAATGATGATGATGACGATTACTGATGTCCTTCGGGTCTTCTTACGCCAAAGTCTTATTTTTCGATTTGGCAAGAACGTTAAGCGATTATTTCTAATAACCGGATAACAGCGCGCGTGCAATTCGTGATTTGGAGAAGCGTAGTTTTCCTTGGTTAAAACAAATCGATAGATTAATTTTAGGCCACTCTATACTCCAATCAAGGGTCTCATTTTGTCGAGATTCTTTTTGTGAGGTAGGTACTTTGTGAAGAGATATCTCAATAACACTGTCAAAGTCCAAAATATTCCCCAGCACTCGAAAGTATAAGTTCACATCACATTAACAAATGATAACATTAAAAGTAAAATCAAAATAGCCCACCAATAAAATAATAGCGCAAACGAAATGGAGTCCTTTTACACTTGTTATTCTTAAGCTACTAATCAACAAAGAAAGCATAAGTAACCAACTATATTATTCACTTTTTCAAAAGCAAAACTATCTCAATACACAATTGATTTTTTAGTTTAGACTATAATTTGCTACACATAATGGAAGAGCATATGAAAAAAAAAAACAAATCAAATTCTTATGATAAAAATAACCAAAAAGACACAAAATATAAATTTTAGTACATTTTTTAGATCGATGATATGAGATGAAATTATGATGTTAATATATTTTTATTTTAAAAATATTTTTATTTATATAAAAAAAATACTAACTGAAAAGTAAATTACTAATAACGAATTTTTCAATGCCTATATATGAATTATTCATTTCCCTATTTAGTTCTCTATACAAACTAAAAGTAACATTGTACTATAAAAATAAAATTATTTGTATGCCATATTTAGTGAATAACAAAATATTTATACTAACTTGACTATTCCTTTTTTTGTATAGTTAGATTCTCTATATAATAGGTATATATTCGTCTTTTCACAAACATAAAAAAAATTAAGCATTACAACAAATGTAAATAAATAGCAAAAATACAAACAAATTTTACATTTTGCTCAATGAAATAAATTTTTATTCAATAAGGTTTCAGGTGATTTATTTTTCAATTATGGTTTATTTTTCTGTCATAAAAATGTAACAATAAGAAAAACAAGGAATCACTGTATCTTCGTTCCTAATAAAATATTTAACCACAACTACGAAAAACCTTCCTAGAGAAGATGAAGAATACAAAAACAAAAAGAATAAAAAACGCTTCAAAGTACTGTGCTAAAAATTTAAAGTGTCTAATGTATTATTTTACCTAAAGAGGATTATATTGAGAAATGAAACTTTATACATGTCTATGATAAAATTAATTGAAGAAATATAATAAAAAGTATTCTATAAATTTATATAAAAATATTTCTTACTGTCCGAAGCATATATATACGAGAGTTGTTCTTGATTTTCAAATACAAAAACAACACACTTACTTAACAATCTTCAATGCATTCTCACATAATATTAAAAAAAAAACTAATTGTAATATTTGTCCACAATAATCTCTTAAAATCTCTGCAGAACGAATGATTAATGATTTATATTTCCCATAAGGATGTGTAAATGAATTCGGTGAAAACATTCCAAAAACGACTACAAGAAAGTACCTAAAATATTTTATTTCGAAACCAATAAAATTTAAAAAAACTGCGATAGCTAAGGAAAAACAAAATTACTATTGCAAAAATACGGTTACAAAATACACACAATAAAAAATATTCTTGATCAAAAACTAAATATAGAATAAAAATGATTTTTTAACAGAATCATAGAAGTATTTATTATAATGTAATAATTATTGTTTAATACAAAATAGAAACGGAAATAAATATATATATTATATGCTATACAAACAAAATTAAATAAAGAAATATATAGAGAATCAGTGTACTAAACAAAAATATATACAAACATATATATTAAAAGTATATTACAATAGAAATAATATTTTTAAATATTATTAATAAATCAAAGTATTTAATTTAAAATGTAAAAAATGTGTAAAAAAGACAGTGTTATGTATTAACTATTAATGAACAAATTATGCATTATACACACATGAAACATTTGAAAAAAAAAATTAAGTAAATATATTATAATAATAAAAAATAAGAAAAAACTAATTTCAATGCGTTTGTCAATCAAATAAAAGAGACGAAAATGGGAAAGGTCTACCAAAATAATCAAACGTCAAATGAAATACGGTCAATCAGTTTAAAATTGTTTCTAATCGAAACAGTAAGTGCTATAAAAAGTGATTAAAAACTTAAGCCGCATCAGCAAGCTTACAGAACGGTCAGAATTAGTCTGGCCGCTCTTTAGTATTTTGTATGGAATTGGTCTAATGAGTTTAACTTAGCTGACGATCACCTTTCCTCCAAACAATTTCTGGCCAAATGCAGGAACTAAATCTGTAAAAATGGTGTAACGTGAGTTTCAAGTTAGGGATATTCCTTGGATATCTAAGGCAACCAAATATCTGAAATTGAATTTAACTCCTCCCTATGATCGACAAGGAGGAATTTCATGACCCACTGGATAAAATTCGTACTCTGGATAGAGCTTATATAGAGCCTGCCTGGACTACGATGTCAACATTGAACTGATGTCGAAAAGGAGAATATCTTCGGCGGATTAGTTTGTAAGCACATACTCCACCAAAGAAAACGGCGGATAGATACTAATAGTTCTAAGAATCCAAACTGGGGGTCTCCAGACGGTCGAAGCGCCAACCAAATACAAGAGGTTTGCTAACCCAAGAGAAAGAAAGACAAAAGTTCACTACGATGAAAGAAGGGGGAATAAGCACGCAATCTTTTTTTTGTAAGGAACTCCCGTTCAAGGGTTTTTGATACCTTTATAATGTGTTACCATAACGCTAGCGAAAAGGATCAGAGGGGAGAGGTACTGATGCACTTTGGTTTTAAACTGTCGAGGACTAAAGTGAGGAGGAAAGATCTGGTGTGGGAGCCTATCGTAAACACGCTAAAAAGGTAATCCAATACAACGCGGAATGCCCAAAACTAGGCTCCCAGGGTAAACTGGTGAGCACTAGTTCTTTTGCGTGTTTTTCGGCTGAATTCCTTAAGCGGTGGAATAAATAAATAAATAAATAGGGTGGCGCAACAGCTCGAGGTGAACCAGGGCCAACTTCTCAACAATGTATGCTGGATGTGTTAATTTCTTCACGTGCAAGGGTACCTAAAATTTTTTGTCAAATGCGAACGGCACTTCGAGAAGTTTTTAAAGACAAGTGATACCCTCGGAGGGCTTGTCAGACCCTCGCGGAGGCGGGAGACTTAAAAAAGAACGAGTCTTTTTTTCAGGTGACGATGGTAGGATTTGAACCCATACCTCTGGCGTAGTAAGCACACACACTAACCACTACGCCATGGCACAGCACTGAGGGGTGGAATACAGCTATCTATTTCGCTATTTCTTCTTTCTCAAGCCAAAGAAAGCTCAAGGGATCGCTTAAGCTCAAGGAAATCGAAGAGTCTGGCGATCGAACAAAACCAAAAGTTCCAACGGCCAGGAACTGGATGGTGACACCTGCGTTATGGTGAACCGTAACGCAGGCTCTTCATAGAAAACCTAGTCTAAGAAGCACAAAGAATAGTTGAAGTATTAAAGCAGAATTTCCAGTAGCTGCTTAATAGGCAACATGTAGAAAAAGTGGAAAAATTACAAGAGATAGGAAATAGTATCAGAAAATTATATTCTGACGATAGCCGACCGAGAGGTAGCCCCACCACCTGGTATTTATTAAGTTAGCTTAGCTATAAAAAGGCTTAAAACAATAACGTTGCGGGTTCTGCTGGGTTCATATGGAGCTCTAGTTATTCGAATGTGATATTTTGGTACCTGTTCATTACCCAAGTGCGGGTGATGGATAGCATACCCGACGACTAGACAATCAGTTCCGCATGCCTTATTTTTAAGAAGTGCGGTAATATGTCTTGCTAGAACATCAATCGCAGCATATATCTCTGTTAATGCCACATAAAAGGATATATCTAACGTAGGTACTGTGCAAGCGCCCTAGGCCGTTCTGCGACACATACCAGTGTGGCTTCCAGCCTGGAAGAAACCAATGAATTTAAAGTTGTGGAAAATACGGGTTGCAGCAACATGCAGTTCAGGCATAGGTGTTCGGAACTGCATAGAATAAGAAATTATGTTCCGCCTTTACGAAAAAAAAACACTCTACGGCGAATTTATGGTCATGTTGTGTTCAAGGCAGGCGAAAAAATGGAACTCCGTTACTCATTGTCATTACTTATGTCACGTGACATGAGATTCAAGCTCAGGATAGATAAACTAGAGCTCGTATTGGCCTCCCTAAGATCGACTTCGACAATTAAAAAAAATCGGCTCTTACGAATTACTAGAGAGTGAGAAAGACTGAAGAGCTCCACAACAACTATACACTAACCCCTTTCCCCTGCTCACAAATAAGGAAAGACCAAAGAAGGTTGACTGTCGCTTCGGCATCAGACACTCCAGAATACCTGACATACTTAGACCAAAGGAGGTCCATTGTGATACCACTTGTAGGACCGGAGTTACCAGCCCGAGAACTTAAATGATAACTAACCGTTTGGGTGGGAAGGGCTTAAGCAACCAGTGACGGTATAAACCTGTACCAAAGGTCACGTAATAAACGTTGGGGGTAAACGTTTCGGTGTGAACCGCTGTTGAGGGGCGCCAGTGAGAGACTTCCTGAAGAAAGGTTAGTCTCGTAACTGTTGGACTCCAAATGGGAATTTGCCTTGATGGTGGAGGGGGCGGGTTGATACGAAACGGGGGGAAATAGCTTGAGGTCGAGGGGTGACGTCGACAAGGAGGTGGAGGTCGGTGAGGAATGGAGAGAAGGCCCGGCAGTGGCCACCGATTTCGGTATAAGTCCGAACCTATTGCTTCACTGCTAAGAATTATCCTCGGGGATGAGAAGGTGCAGGTGTAACCGATTCAGTGTGAACCCTTGCAGGGGGAAATTCTCAGGCAAGAAGCTGATGTAGGGTAACCGCATTCGGTGAAACCCTAGAGGTGCTGAAGGTGCTGAATTTATATTAATACACGAATGACGCAGGTTATATTTGAAACGTTGACTTTTGAAAATCGAGAGTATAGTTAAAAGCGGTTGAATTGAAATAAAGTACTTAATTTTAAGTAGTGAATTTAAATAAAGTATGATTTCAATTTTAATAAGATGTGTTTGATAAATGAATTGTTTTATTGTGTAATTATAAAAGTGTAATTGATCTTTATTCTATGAACCCCAGGCAAAACAATAACAATCCATTAACAATCGGTAAGATTCTCTTACTTTCACATTTTCAAAAAGCTTTCTTTCATAGAAAGCTCTTTTGAACCGTTTCTTCCTAAGAAACGGTTCAAAACGGTAATAATAGTAGTTTTTTCAAATTTTAGTATGAAATTTCGAAATCCTAAAGATGATTATGGCATATTTTTTTTTGAATGCAGATGTAAATGTCAATGTGGAAGCAGAAGAAATCTCATATTTCGAGAGGCGTTAGGTATTAACCACAACGTCTAAACGCCGAGTTTTATGACATTTTGAAATTTGGGCGATAAGACCATACGCCTTTCCGTGATAGGTCTTATCGCCCAAAACCATAACGGAAAAAATAAGGAAAGGTGTTCGAGGAAAATCAAACCCAAAGCGGTGTAAGGCAAGGCTGCATCTATTCTCTAATCCAATACATTTGACATTGTACTTATTACGGTCGTCTACAGGCACATGCAGTGGTTTTTTGCAATGGTGTACATCCTCGTTATGTTAAAGAGCTCTACTTTGCCTTTAATTGAATACGTATGGCGTAAAAATGTTTAAAAAAATAAATCGTTGCAAAGCCTGCCTTACACCTTCTTTTTTACGAAAATCCTGCCCTTAACTTCCCATTGTAGATTCTCATTTACTTTCCCGATATTTTTGTAAATTATTCAATACGATAACGACTTCAAACTGCTCTACATACACTTCTTTTTTTTCGTTCCATAATTAATTTAAGTTTCAAAACCAATAGACTGTTTCGCAAAACTTCTATTCGGATTGCAATTAATTAATTATTTCTTACTATGTTTCACTTTATTCATTTAATAACTTGTTAGCCGCCACCAACACTAAGTCGACCTACCCCAACATTGCATTGCCACTAATCGTTTCTACATCAACGCTTTGCAAAAAAAAAAAATAAAAAATCCTTAACACATCAATGCGTAGCTTTAACAACGCGTAGCTTATGATGATGACTCGTCGAATGACACGATGGGGACAAAGCCCCATGAAACAGCTTTAAGCCAAAACGAAAACAAAGAACGACAATGTAGTAGGTCCTTGCAGGTCAAATAATATCCTTGAGTTAAAATTTCTATCATAAATAAAAAATCGTGGAACAGAAGCATTCATGCGGATGAATCTGCCGATATAGCTGCATGCCACTGCGTTGATGACACGACATTTATGGTGTGCGGAGTTGATCAAGTGAATAACAAACACTAAAAGGGTTGGAAATATGAGAGTTTTATCCGCTGGGTGGAAAATTTAACATGAATTGCATAGAGACGGAAAAACTGCCAACAAATTGTTACAAAATAATAAAAACTTAAGCCGCGACACATTTTACAAGGGACGGAATAGTTTGCATAAAAAATTTAATTTAAGAGCCCTTTCTCTGTATTCCAAATACAGGGAAAGGGAAAAGGCAAATTCGAAAAAATTTCGATATGGTTCGCAACTTTTTGAGATCATTTTGGCTCGTATGATAAAAATTTAAACGCCATATGAAAGATCTGTTTATTCTCTTTAAAATCATTAATGGTTTTTTTTTTAAGCTGGAACATAGCCATGAACATTTAAATAAATGTTTTGGTGTATTTACAGATTTCAGCTAAAACTGCTTATCCCATCTGAACTTTTTAGAACAACCGTCTGTTGGATTCACTTGAATTTAGTTTTTTTTAAAGGCAATAAATAGATCTTTAAAACCATCAAAAATTATTAAAAAAATCTATACGGTTGCGAAATAATATTGATTTGAAAAACAGTAAAAAAACTAAATTTCAATGCTGTTTTTCATACATTTATTCAATGATTTTTTCTACGGTAATGATGCAAAATAACATATTCTTATTTGCAAATAAAAAATTCAGGAAAAAAAGTTCTATGAATATGCAGAATTTATTGCAAAATAATGCATTTTTTGATCCGTGGCTATAAAATTGTTAACAATCTTAATATCCTCATAAAAATCATTAAATTAAAAAAAAAACTAAAACAGCGTTTTTTCCTTATTTTACAATATTATTGTCTTACTTACCGGCTCACACAGAGGCTAAGCAAAAGTTAAAACAGAAGCGAACAAACAATAATTATAATTCGACTTATAATTATAACTTTACCTGAAAAGAAAAAAATGCAAAATGATAAGAGTGAGAATATAATTATTTTTATAAAAGTTTTAAGGGAATAAACAAAACATTGAAAATTTCGTTCAAAAGTTTTTATTTTTAGAAACTATGCAGTATTTTAAATTCGTTATTGTTTCCCTTAACACTTTAAGGTCTTTGTTAGGGGAGAGAGTGGTTCAAAAACGCGTTTTAAGATCTAAAATAAATGCGTTTTTTTTTAAATGATATTCCAGTTGTTTTAACTGGATGTTAATGTGTTTGCTTTTAACTTAGACTGATTTAAAGATTTTTTTTTTTATTCTCTGCCTGTCTCGAGCTCGGGCAAAAAAAAAAACAGTGAGCCATGAATACCCGTTTCATTTAGTCGAACGCCTCTTTACGCACACCGAGAACGTCAACGATGTCGGTGTGGGAGCTAAAGTCGCGGAAATTCTGATGCTAATGAGGCTGATGAGACCGGACTCCATAGGTGGTGTTATAACACTGCAACCCATGCCAAAGGACGCAAGGCGATGACCTGCGAAAAAAAACAAACCCTTACCCCGGTATGGCGGCTTTGCTGGCCCGGACCATCCTTTCCGGCCATACTCGCATGGGAAAAAAATTTGTTCAACAAACAAAAACACAAAAGATACCCAATCGGTTGTACCGTGCGATCTAAATGAGGCCCTAGAATCCTGCTGAGATCGATGCTGAGGAAATCTCAAAGAAAAGGGAGGAACAGGAGGAACAGCTTTTACTAAACACTCCGGCGACAAAAAAGCGACCAATGCTGGGAGTAAATGTGGAAGGACACCTGGCCTAGAGAAAAGAAAGGATACAAGGCTGATGGTTTAATAAGCCTCCTACGAGCTCCTTCAAAAGCCGTTGGCTTTTCGTAACTGTGCCTTATCCCAGCAAACCCGGCACTACTCTTTGGATGAACCTTTTCCTACAAGCTTTGAGCGCAATAGCCCTCACTTAGCCCCAATGGACGAAAACGGACAATCCGACGATAACGGACAGGGCGTGAAACCAGGAAGTGGAGCAATAGCTTTACAGGCTGAGCATTGCAAACGGTACCTCCATCTCCCTGTCGAAAAGGGACTCAAATTTAAGGGCGTCTTCTGCTTCGGAGACCGCCACGCGAAATCCAACCTGCCATAAAATGACCTGCACCTGTTCCAGCGGGTTGTCCTGTGGCAGGCAAAAAAGCACTGAATAAGCTTATTTTATTTTTTTATTTATTTAGATCTACGAATTTTCTCAACAGATCGATCATAATGAAAAAAGAAATAACAGTACATATATAAATTATCTTAATGCTTAGCCTCAGTGTTCAGTTTTACAAAAAGCGCTCGTCCTCGGTCCATACTCTGAAGCATCTCCTGAAAAAGCACGAGGCATATTGCGGTGTGAGTGACGAAGAGTCAGCAATTCTAACGACTCTCGTTGACAGTGCTAACCTGTATCAGATAAGAGCTCAGCTAATAAGCCTGGAACGGCTTATTTTGGGAAGTCACATGCAAACAGCACTTTACGCAAAGTAGTCAACACGCTTCAGTAGGGCTCTCTACCAAGCTTTTAAGCTCGGACTCTATGGGTTCAAGAGTTCCAGAAAACGAAGACAGGTTCAACGTTTATATATGCCAGGTTGTCTTTATTGAATATTCTCCTGTTTCTATCTCTTATTTTCTTCGCAAAGGCATAACAGCTTTGGTGTTTCTGAGCAGTATTGGATCGAGAAATCCCTTTCTTTTCTATCTCTTCTATCCTCATATACTTCGTGTTCACAAAGTACTGCCCATTTAAAGGGTACTTCTAGTCATATACCCTTGTTTGCAAGCTTATTAGAGGGGGGACCATCTTCGGTATGATGGCCTGGGTGACGAAGAAGTTCCAGTTAGTCCCAGGGATCCTACAGTATTGCCTGCCCAACCCCACTGTTAAACCGCCATCATTGACGGCGACTTGCATATGACAGGTACCGAGCTCCTAATACCAGACCACAGCTCGATGGTCTGGTCTGGTCACAAATCGATGCTCTCAAACGTCAGCGCTGCTTTTTTTTACTACCGCCTCAGTAAATGAACCTAAACGATTTTAGGCGTATTTCAAAAACCTTACAATATTTCAGCCCCGCTATATATTTTTTATGTTTTTGTTATATTTTTTTGCTGTTATATATATTTTTTTTTTCATGTGTTTTTCGCTAGCATTGGCTGTTTTTCCCCAATACTCTGGGCACAGGTATTTTAGTAGTGGTTATAAATTCGAGTTTTTCAACTCGAGCTTCTTAAACCGTTTCAGAAAATTTTAAGTTAAAAACGTAATCTTTGAAAGATCTTAAAAATTTCTTCATACGTTTTTCATAAAAACAAAATGTCGTTATAATCGGCTCTACCGTTAAGGTATCAGAATATTTTGACAAATAATTTTTGAAATGCTTTCGAAACTTTTGGGCTAAATCTCAGGGACTGCTAAATCTTCAAAAACGCCTATCGATTCCCTGAAAATTACAAATAATTCCTGATGTCTGAGATATTTTCACATCATTTGGCCTTACAGCATTGGAGATATGAATGGTGAGGACAAAACTGTTTTAAAAAAGGAATTGAAAAGTTATGACTTTAAACATGTTGCGAATGGGCACATATTAATTCTCAAAAACTTCTTAATATTTTGCAAACCATCGAAATTATTATAAAAATTCAGAACCTATTTGTTTAGTGTACGTTTCAGCTTTCTTTTTTCTGGCTGTAAAACTTTCTAAAATAAGTTTTACCTTTAGCCTTTTTTACCATCAAAATTCAAACTATAATTCAACCGTTATGTTTTTATAAAAAAATTTCCTTGTACCTATCGTTCTAATTTTTTTCACGAACTTTATAATTGTACTAAATTTCATCTTTTACGACTCACTGTTCAGAAGGTGCAGGGGCGAACCGACCAAGGGTCAACGGAGTCATACCATAAGAAATTCTTTTTCCTCTTTTTTGACGGGCCGCTAAAAAGGTTCTATCTGCAGGATATGCCTGGACACTGATCAGATATAATGAGATAGGCAACTTGCAATCCCCTTGCCTGAAACACCCGCAAAAAAAAAGTAACGGGATCTCTCTCTTGACCCTGTCTGTGAATGCATGTGAAGTGAGCAATGGAAGTGTTCAGTGAATCCATTAAAAAATGGCGGAAGCTGAGATAATTTGCCGTCACAGTCATTCAAAAAATATAAACAAAGTAATCAGCCTCCATTCTCTTTTGGTTTTTTTTTTACAAATAATTATTATCTTCTTAGTAAAGGAAAAATCTGTCGTCTAAGCGAGTGCCCATTAGGAATAAATTTTTGCCATGCACAACGGGTCAACTCAAAATCGAATTTGTTTTGATTACACTACACAAATGTCAAAAGACATCTGATTCTGATTTGCTGCAAAGGTAGAGTTCAGCACAATTGAGGTGGAAATAGGAGGTGGAAATCTTTGCTATACGGAGTTTTTTTTCCTTTTTGCTTATTTGCTTATAAATTTTGTTAATTAATGCGTTTTCTTATAAAAAAAATTACGTGAGACTTTCTGGTCTAAACTTCTTATAAAAACTAGTTGCAAAAGGAATTTGATAAATTTTCCAGTAGTCCGAAACACATTTTGAAAACAGTTTTTTTTATAAATGAATTTAAACAATACTCTGTTGACTCTGTTACATTTAAACAATACTCTGTTGACTTTTAGATCAATGTTTAGAGCTTTTTCCCTCAATTTTTTTTTTTTGTTTTCGAATGATTTCATGAATAGTTTCAATAGTTCGTTTTAATTATTACTAGTTCATTTATCCAATTAAATAGTAATCCAAATAAATAAATTGACGTCTCAAGTCGACAAGAAATAAAAGGAACAAACGTAGGGTCTAGACACGGATAACGTTTTTATTCACATGAAACAAATTACAGATCCCATCACAAAAAAAGAAATTTTTCGCGATTGCACACAAAATTGAGAAAAATGTACTTCAATTTGATTTTTAATAAAAATTTCCATGACACATGAATAATTTTTATTTGAATAGCAGGAATTGTTTGTTAATAAAATGTTATTTAAATAAAAAAATTATTTAGCTATTTGCGCATTATTGCAAATAAAATTGGTGGCATGATTGAAATCAAGTCAAATGATTTATTTGCAAATGTATTTTTATTTCATTATGGAAATTCAAATAACTTCAGAAGGTACAAATTTAAAAAAGCTCTTAAACTTTACAAAAGAAAATTTAAAAGCAAGAGATTTTGTAATATATAATATATAATATATATAAGCTTTTCCAATAGTTTGAAATTTTGACATCTATTTAATTATATTTGATTTCTTTGACATCATCTGGAAATTGAAGAAGCCGGTTTACTCGACTGCGGTAACTAGCTATTTTTGTTTCGATGAATGCAATTATATAACTATGCAGTGGATATGATTGCAGTGCTGGTGTAAAGTAAAAGTAGCACAGTAAAGCTGCGTTGTCACAAGGAACAGAAACAGAATCTCATACATCAGCAACTGAAACCTAAATTCGCTGAATGCTTTTTGCGTTGCTAATGTAGGAAAATCTGTTTTGTTCGCCGTTCTGTTCCTTGTGACAACACGGATTTACGAAGCGTTTAATATTATCTCATTGCTTCAAAGTGTATTCAAGCTTATCAACAGACGAGCTATCCGTTCTTCTGTATCTCTCTCAGATGGTCCAAGGTCTTTATTTAAATATATCTTTTACACGAATTTAAAAGACTGTACATTTTTTACCAGTATATCTAAGGCGTCACTGACAAAGTCACTAGAATTTTAGAGCAATACAGAGTGAAACAGATCTTACCACCAGAAAAGGTGATCTTTTAAACAAGAGTAATATTCACCCAAAGACCAGTTCCCATTCTAGACAGCAGTATTTTATATGCTGTGCCCTTTAGTTGTCATCGGCATTCATTGGACAAACCCGGCGAAGTATTTAATTTCTTTTGAAAGAATGTACACATGCTGTTAGCATATACAGTTAGTTGTAGGTTTAATAAAGGCCAATTTATCTTGTGCAAACTATTTATCAATTTACCAATTTATATTAGGCAAATAATAAAGGTAGCATTTCTGAGCGTGATTTGTGTATCATTCTAATATTTAATATTACTTGCACAAACAAAGATTTCATCGTTTTTCACAATCAATTTATTCATTTCTTTCTTTTCCATGAAAGCGAACAATGCAGCATTAAAAAAATAATAAATAAACTCTTATTTGAAAGGAAAAATCAAACTTTCTTGCACGAGATTCGGAAAAGTCAACTTGTCTGCTCGGAAATCTGAATAAAAACTCCGAACGATTGCCACGAATCGATCCTCGATATGATGACCTGAAACGCAGTCGATATCTAAAATGTGTAGCCTGAAACGCACTCAAAACCCAAAATTAGCTGCACCAAGCGCACTCATTTTGGCCTTGGAGGCACAAATCTTGCTTCCAGCTTGGTTGACTGTATTAGTGAATTTTTTTTTTGCACCCCATAAAGTAGCATAGCAACCCACTAGCACAATCATGATAGCTGGCAGCATTTTCCCTAGAGAGCCGAAAACGAGTTTGGGGGCAAAAAGAGGCACCCCAGCGAAGATGACTATCTCATTATACCTGATCAATGTGCCTGGAGTTCAATCATTTTAATTTCTCGTATCTTTACCTTGATTTGAATCTTTCACAGAGAAACTTTTTGGACATAAAAATAATATCGACAGTAGACAGCACAGCTCCTTGTTCATGTTTAAAAAAACATGCGTGCTAATGCCGAATTTGGCCACTTACAAATTGTGTTTGTTAGCCTAATGATATAGGTAATTTCCATTTTTATTTTTTTATAAGTTATGTCTTAATTCGAAATATTCAGTTCTGTTATTTAATAGTTCGCCATTCAGCCAATTTCAACGAAGATCGGATTTTTATTACATTCCACAAGGGATTTGTATACGAAACATATTTTTCACGACAAGCTATAAAAATTTTCATCCCTGGTGGATATGTCATCATACAGAGTGGATGACATTTATGTTATCACATGTGGAGCTGTCTAAGTTTATACTTCTGGGAGACCAGTAATTTTAAACAATTTGAGATTTGATTTTAAACACTTGATGTGTAGATAGGTATAGGTTCGTATTTCAATTTTAAAACTATTTCTTCATCTTAAAATTGGGATTTCTTACCTTCGTTTTGTGTCGTGCTACCACCTACTCAATTACAAGATAAATACGTTTTGACAACCCAATGAATCCCTCCTAAAACAAGTTAAGGACATGATTAATTCAAACGACGAACGGAAAGAAGAGGAGTGTCCACCCACCACCCCACACCCATGTCGCCACGGTCTATAATGGCGTTTATAACGGACTACCATTCAAATTGAGGGAAATCTTTCTAATTCCCCATAACTCATCCTTTCAATCCGCGCCCACTTCAATTCACATATATCACACTCATTTTTCTCTCCACTTAAGATACACATCATTCCGAAAAAGGGTGAAAAGAATTTGTATTTCACTTTTTCACCCAAAGGATCTTTCACATAATGACGTCAGAAAGAGGACAAAACAACAAAATCAAAGCAACATCAAAGTCAAAGGCGAGAAAACACTTCACCAAAGAGCTCCAGTAAAAAATACAGCAACACAAAAAGGAAAACTGTGAAAAGGAAAGAAAAGAAACATAATCAACATATTCATACATATATCTACACACAACATGTGACAAAATCCAAAAAGCGAAAAGAAGGAATAAAGCGAGCAAAACAAAACAAAAAACCAAAAAAAAACACGTCTGACACACGATGACGACAACGAAGCCAAGCAACGAGGTCTCTCTCAAACGTTGCAGACAACTCCCTCCCAGTTTTCGATTGATAGCGCTCGTGGTCGTTTGGTAGTAGTGCTGGTCTCTGTTCCATTCAGACTTTACTTTCCGTCGGGATAGACGCTAGAGCTTACAAAGAACCGATACGTTTACGCGCCGCGCCGGCTCTTGTGGAACGTCTTCTCCCAAACTTTTAACGGTATTCGAAAATCGTTTCCTGTTTCAAAAAAAAGTCGAAAATTTGATCTAACGGTCTTTTGCACTGCACAACCGGAAGTGCAGGGTGAAATTTCGGTGATGTGGATCCTATGTGGATCGTAACTGGTGTTAAGTGCGACAGGGCGGCTAATTACTGTATCTTTTCATGGTATTTTTGGCCCGCGCACAGGTGGATTTTATCCACTTGGCTTTTGAATTGCTTTTCTGAGATTGCTGCCATCTGGTCTAGTGCGGTGGCTTATTGATCCTTATACCCGACGCAAAGAAGAGTTCATTTGTCTACCCTGCCTCCATTGCTTTGAAGTCTATTTCTGGCATCAATTGAAGAAGTGTATTTTCCCCAAGCACTTTAAATGGATTTTGTTTTGATTGAAAAATCACAAGTTGTTCCGAAACCCTGAAAGAAAAACATATTTTAAACTTTAGCACAGGTTCCAGACAAAGCGGACATGGCATACTTGCGGATTAGTCTCATTAATTAATGACTCTGCTAAGAATAAATTTTTAAATTTCGTTTTTTTTTAAACGCAGCTATACAATTTCTTCAACCCTCATGTTCATGTATGTCGGTGGAACTCATGAAGAAATTAATTAGACTACACCGAGTGTTGGTTTGTTCCCGTTTCGGAGGAGCGATATTCGTTCGTTTCAACGCTGATTTAAGTGCCATGGCAATTAACTGTAATAAAAATTAATTAACCAATGTGACTGTCCACTTCGACGCAGTATAGTGGAATGAAGATGTTGTTTAGTTTTGAATAATTTGACGAGTGTTCTTTTTTTGTCGAAAAGTGTATTTAAACGCAAATCATGAAGTCGTCCCTTCAATGGATTTTACTGATTGTGATGACTGTGCGTTGCAATGGAGCGTATTCTAATGAGGACGAGGAGGACTACCACAGTGACAACTCATCGCCCCCCTATACCATAGCATCGACGGATAATAGTCAGCGCGGTAAGTGAAAAGCCTTCGCCTTGTGCTGGATGAATCACTTGCTTTTTTAGTTTATGAAAATACATATACGTCGAGTGCTTAATTTGAACTATAAAGTGTCCAACGAATGAGTGGCTGAGCTCTGAAAGCCAGCTTATCAGCCCAAGAAACCGCAGTATAAAGTCAGCGCGATTGTGTAGAGCGATTTCCTTGTAGCGCTAATAGGGGATGAGAAGGTTATCGTAAATGGAATGTGGGTTTGAGATTTTTGTTTTGTCTTCGATTCGAAGAAAGCAATTTTATTACGCGACAGCAGGTTTTAAAAGTGACTAGATGCACTTGGGATTAGGGGGGTTTATTTTTTGAGTTGACATCGAGGCAACCAATCATTGGTCCGATCGAGACAAGTTAAGCGCACGAATAGACCCTTTTATCAGTGGGAGCGCATTGCTCTCTATAAGAATTTTATGTCATCAGTTATAAAGCGTTGAACTTGTAAAAGGTTATCAAAACACGATCTAAACTTAGTGTTTGCTAAAAGTGCTGTATAGTGTATACCTATCCACCTATCTAGTTATACTTTAAGTATAGATTTGGGCAGCTCCCCAATATTACTTGGCGTCTCCATTCGACTTGCCGATTTCTACGATTGGAAGACTACTGGAAAATGGATGAATATAGTCTTGACAACTGGTGTCTCCATAAGATGTTTTTCAGTCTCTATCGCGGAAATCCGCAAGGTTGCGCACGTATTAACCGTGGAATGGAGACGGTAAGTATAAGCAACGATACGTTCGCTTAGCCTTTTAATTAGTAGGTATAGTTTAAGTATTAAAAACGTTGGCGCAACGCTGCAACAGTATTTCGAAACTAAAATATTTCGTTTCAGGGCTGTTATACCGAGTCTAAAGAGTCGAACCTCTTAACTGTTCAAATTTTGCCAAAAACTTTCAACCTAAAGACCCTTGGAGAACAAAAGTAAAATCCGCCATACCGAACTTTATTCTGGGGTCCCGGATGTTGGTCGCCGATCCAGCAACTCCCCTGTGGCGGATAGGGAACTGACTACTAGATAAGGCGGTTACCGACCTACAAAGCATCCTAGGACGACAAAAACCAGCAACCAAAATAAAGAACTAAGAGCATCTTTCTATTTCACAATGAGCGGCTTCCTGGTTTGCTCCTGTTGTTCAGATTAGGGCTGGTTGATTTTTAACACTGGCAGCTAGACATGAAAGTTACTCCTTCTTAATTTTCTTCCTTCCGCCAAAAGAAGTAAAAATAAATATAAATAAATAGAGTGGCGCAACAGCTCGAGGTGAACCAGGGCCAACTTCTCAACAATGTATGCTGGTGTGTTAATTTCTTTTACATACAAAGGGACCTACAATTTTTTGCCGAATCCGAACGGCACTTTGAGAAGTATTTCAAGACAAATGATACTCTCGGAGGGCTTGTCAGACCCTCGCGGAGGTGGGGACCGTGAAAAAGTTAAGTCTTTTTTTTCAGGTGACGATGGCAGGATTCGAACCCAGGCCTCCGGCGTAGTAAGCACACACACTAACCACTACGCCACGGCACCCCACGTAAAAATGCCAGATTTCATTCGCGGTTTATAACTCAATACATTGTTCGGCGTACCCCAAAAGTGGACCATTTGAAATGCAGTTAAGTGGAAGGGCTAAAATCCATCACTTTAGATCATAACCTCGCGCTTAAATGAAAAAGAAGAGGAATAACTCAATAATTTGTTATTTACATGACAATTGACTACCTTCGTAAAGGCATAACACTGGCGGGAGAAAGCTTTTTTTATTTCTACACACGATTTTTATGTTTCAGCCTTGAGCATCAGTATTACAGCCGGGACCATCAATCCTTCACTTCTTCTTCGTCTTTTTATCTTCCCGAACGTAATATGCTTTTCCATTTGAATCATAACCACGATTATGACTTCATTAAAAAAAACTTCGTATTGCGACTAGTTCTCATTATAAGGAATCTCTGGCTCAATAAACTATATTTATAACTTGTTATGCCTCGAGCCATCGCGTAAGCGTAGGGTGGATAAAGTGGCGAGAAAAATCCGCCGCCGTCTTCTGTGACCAAAAATGACGCCTTAGCTGAAGGGAAGGCTCTACACCGCAGTTGTGGTTCGGCGCTCACATATGGTTCACAATGTTGGAGAGCGTAAAAGAAAAATGAGAGCAAATTATCGGCAGCTGAGATGAAGTTGCTTCGCATGACAGCAAGAGTATAACATACCATACATTTGCCATCACTGCTGAATTTGTGGTAGATGCGAGGTTGGGTGCATCCATAGGTCTAAAAGCCAATTTCAAATGATAAAAGTTATCAAAACAGAAACTTATTATCTCCTATATAGGGTGTTCCGAAACTCAACGTCAAGCGGATACCGGGTCATAGCGGAGGTTTTACCCATACTGGGAAAAATAATAGAAAAAATCTATCTCGCTTGGTTTAGTAATATTAAAAAGGAATATTTAGAAGAAACTAACCCAAGGTGGCTCGACACTTCATATTATATAAAAAATTTTTATTATTTTTTCCAGTTTGGGTAAAACTTCCCTTATTACCCGGTTTCCTTTTGACGTTCAGTTCCGGGACACCCGGTATAATATAATATAATATAATATCAAAATAATTGGATGATTGATTAAGAAGGCCTACTTTCAACTTCGTTCATTAAAATCCTATTCCGAAACAACAAATTTGACATTTCGTTTTTTTGCTGTTTTCGTTTGGTAGAAGCAAAAAATTTGTCGGTAATTCAAAATCGTGCAGAAAAATTCTATTGTGTTCGCAATAAGCGAGATCTGCATCAACGAAAATTTCGGGAAGTCACATGTTTGGACACATCAACATCAACCACTCTGCGCAGGGCTTAGATGCTGTTTGCTTATTTGCTTAATTAACCTGAATTGGGCAAACATTTAAGCAGTTAATCTTAGTTTTTTCGGAGCAAACACTTTTGGATTAACTTTTAATCTTCCTACGCTAATCTTTGTTTAATGATTTTTGTATGTTGGCCAATAACAAAAAGATAAGAAATAGTTTATCTTTGTTTTATGTGCTGTGGAAACACTCCATTAACGGCACGCACAAAAGTGGGCAAACACCACCTCTTACTTTTTAACCCCCCTTCTGTGGACAAAATTAGTACGATCTTTAGAAAGAGAGGAGAGCTGGTTATCATAAATTTTATACCTCGCTGTACGGATCTACCAACCCTCTGCGAACTTTGCAACATGAGGACTAGGGAAGACGTGTGACATTTTTTGCAATCTGTCAAATTTTGAAGGAAATTCATGGTTTCTGTTCCCAAAAGCCGTCTTAGATGAAGGAAAAGCAATAAATACTTTAAGCGGGGACAAAGGATGGGCTGTTTTATACAACTTCATCGTACCTACACTTAAATACAGTAAACGAATTTTAGAAGGAAATTTTAATTATTTATTATGAGTTTCGTTTGGAAATATATTCGGAATTTAGTTATATTGCCAAGCATGGTCATACAAAATGTACAGGATTTTCTTTATATAATATGCTTGTGACCAACTGATATGTTTATACTTAAAATACGTAGCACATCGCAAGCGAAAAGAATTTGGGGATAGAAAAGACAGAAAAAGAAAGGAATTCTCGATCCAACACAAACCTCTGCACAGAAACACTAAAGCTTTCCCCCGCAAGTGTTGTGCCTTTAAAAAGCAATAGTACGACCAGCAGAATATTTCATAAAAACATCTGGCATTCATCTAATTGTTGTCTATTTTCTTTGCATATTAGAAGAAAAAAAAAGGTATTTTGATTTCGGCCGACCTTAACCTGGGTAATAGACGCCGACCAGGAAGCCGCTCATTTTGAGACAGACGCTTCTGGATTTTTCGTTTGTTGCTGGTTTTGATCGGCCCAGGGTATTTTCCATACCGGTACCCACAATATCTGGTAAGCGCTCCCCTATCCAACCAACTTAGAATACGAAAGATTAGGTTAAACAAAGTATTTAAAAGGTTGAAGGGCTAGCATACATATGTACGTCTGCATGAGGTGCTCTTTGTGAACTTAATGACAGTTGCACTAGAAGTTATGTTTATGAGCTACTTCTTGACACGTTTTGGAATTTTTGGTCAACAAGTGCTTCACCCGAGCTGGCTTCTTTCTTTTTCCTTTAAGCTTAAACAATGTCAATCTACTTGGATCTAAGATGTAAACGCTTTTGATCTTAATTGGTGCTACATTCCGAGTAGAGGTAGCCTTCAACGGCTAGCTAGAACCTGCAAGCTGTTTTAAGCTAGCCGTCTCCATTTTTGCACGCTTAGTTGGCTGGGGTTCTCTTCGACTCGCATGCTTCATTTAAATCTCGGTCCTCCTGTACTGCCCGAGATTTTCCAAAGTAACCACACTAAATGACCCGCGATTAGCCTTTGTATTTTGTTTTGACTCTTCTGGCTAGATTGTTGTTGCTGTACACCTTATGCAGTTCTATGTTACACCCCCACCTCCACTCTCTTTTTATGAGACCCTTAAGCCACCCGACGTCTTCATTCGCCTATTATAAGGCCCAAGCTTTGGCAGCGTTATTTTTATTAAGTTGGGTTTTGCACTGCGACCTGTTGGTTTATTGTAGGTACCCCCTACTAAGCCTTGGAAAGGTTCCCTCAAAGGAGCTCCCCTACACTATAAGGCAGCGTAAACCAGATCTGAAATGATAATGGTCGAATAAATTACTTTAGTTGCTCGAAAACGAGCTTTTCTCAACAGCTTTCTTAGCCCTGGGAAACCGAAGATCTCGGTGCTGGGTTCCTATCTTCTTGATGACGCTTGGTTGTAAGCTATTCATAAAATAATCTGAAATCAATAGCTTTTCAACTTAAATTTACTTAAAGAGATTACCCTTGGGGGCCAATGTCTCATGTGTTCGACTCCCACTTGCATTATATTCTGGCCCCTATCACATACTGGCTCCACCCACAACTCAGTTCGCAGCCGAGTGATTAATCGCAGAATTCCACTAATCGAAAGCTATAATCACCACTCATACGGCACTTGTACACCACTTATAGTCCAGTTAATATTCCATCATCGGCCTCACTCGCTCCCTTAATTGCGTATGCGAATATTTACCGCGCCACCGTTGCGCGATTTGAATAATTCAAACTTCACTTAAGCGGAAAAGCACCACTTGGCAATAACAGCAACAACCATACAAAAGCAACTCGCTGTGTGACAACTTAAGTGAACTGGAAAAGAAGAAGAAGAAGAAGGCGCGCACTCACAAACAAGCCGCCAACTGTTGGCCCCTCTCACTTGCCGTCGTCATTAAGGGGCACGTCAGTCTCTAATCACCGATTATGATTGCCTTTATCGTCGTCATTTGTGATGTTTGACCGAAAACTGTTTTCTGTCCGGGGCGACACCACCGGCCAGAGCCCTAAACCTAGATAGAGGAAAGCCATATCTCCATTACTCCGAATTATTATGATTTTAATCAACGTCGTCATTGCGCCGTACCCGCACATGACTTGGTTGCGTCGCAGCGGCACGAACGCGCAGCTATGCCGCAGCGCTCCTCCAGAAACGAGATTCAACGCGACGACGCGCTAATTTTAATTCAGTTATCATTCAAAGGAAGCGTTAATAATTTTATTGTGTAGCTCCAGAGCCCCGCTGATATATGCACAAACATTCTCATTCCGAGTGCGTAGAGTTGACAATAAAATTGCCACCAGCACCAGTAGCACCACACCGCCAGCCATCACCAAAGCGGCTCGGCTCGGCTGTTGCTTTCGCCTTTTATTCCAAGGAAGGCCGAAGCCGAAAAGGCTCCGCCCGTCAACTGGCAGTTTAATGACACGAAGCGTGAGATATTTTGCATTCGCTGTTACGTTGAGTATAAATAAAAAATTAAGGACGGTAGGTGGCAGCCCTTCGGTCCCAAGAATGTGAGAATTATCTGCAACAACTGCGGATGGATATCCGGTATGGCATTGCCTACATCGAAGATCGAACGAAGCACTTTCGAAAAGGCAATAAAATCCGTTGGGGAATTTTTTAATGCATTACAAATTCTTCTAATAAAAAATATTGTCCACTTTCTGTGTTCCAATACTCTTTTCTTTATTATTAATTTAGAACAACAATTTCCCAATCTGATGAAGTAGATCATTGGAATCTAAAAATATCGCTAAGATAAATAGCTGAAGATTCAAAAATATTTTGTTTTGTTCTCGGGGGGAGAACAAAAAATATCAAGGGAAGAAGAACGACGAAGAGGCGGTTGCTTTTTTTATTTTAGATTAATTAATAGCCTTGGGGTGGACGTAGTGACTTCAGGTGGTCACCACTAGTCTTGTGTCTTTCTTTGTGTCCTTGATGACATTTTTAGAATTGACAAGCTTCACACATGCACGCTGAGGCTGGAAGGTGGAAAAGAACTCGGCAGATTTAGGGGATTTTAAGTGTGACGCTTGGTTGGAGATTTAACAATCAATCTTTCGTTGGTTAGATGAGGATCGTGAAATGAGAAATGAGGTGTCGAAGGTAGACGATTGCGATCGGAAGCTTGAGATATTATTTATGTTTCCTAAAAGGAAACGAGAATGGGTGGAAAACAGGTATTATTTTTTTATTCGAATGCAAGATCACTGCTAGAGGTGTGAGAGTACATATACGATGGTTCGGAAGTATTCCCTGTAAAGACGTTTAAATTCAAAGCAGAGAGAAACTCAACGTGGGTATGATGGATGAACTAAATATTATATTTCTTAGCTCATTTAAGTAAATATGATGTAAATTGAGGGGATCAGAGGAGAGTGAGATAAAAATACACTTGCTTAGCTTCTAAAATCTCCCGATAAGCCTATTGATGTCGAGCTTGTCTCTTTTATTTAGAAACTTTTTTTAAGCTTTCATGTAAATTTTACATCGAGAGTAATTTCGCTTCGCTTGCAGGTAAGTGGTTTAATATTTAATCTATATATTAATGGCTTAAATTTTTTATTTTTGGCTGCTACCGAGGCGAAGGCCAAAGCCATGCCATTTTACTATTACTATATATAGCATCCATAGTCAACTATAGCTGAATTTTAAAGAAGAAGTTTTAACTCGCGGAAAATAAGCATAGCAATGTCATGTCATTTGATCTCGAAAAGGCTTCGATCATGTAACAATGTTTGAGGTCATAGAGCAAATGTATGCCTGGGAAGTTCAGAAATAAGTCCTTAAAGTTATAATATCATTTTTTATCTGGAAGAAATTTTCGAGCGAATATGTAAATGGGTATAACTCAGCAAACAGAAAGCCGCAGGTGTCGCCCCTCTCGGTAATCTTCTTTAATTTATACATTTTTTTTTTATATATTATTTTAATTTAATTTTAATTAATACATCGGTTCACTTATCGTCAAAATATCAGAACTAGGACTTATTCTTGATTTCGTTGGTGTATACGTGGATAATTTACGTTATAGCTTCTGGTGACTCATTACGAGTGAATTAAATACTTGAAAGAATAGATACGACATTGGCTTCGTAAGCTGAAAAAAGCAGGCGCTATAATTCCTCCAAAAAAATAGAGTTGCTCCATCACTGCAGGAAACTAAATTACCATCCCACTCCAATAGCCATGCGGGGCAAAACAATATTGCTTCAAATGGAGATGAAAGTTCTTGGCTTAGTTTTGGCAATTTAAGATGGAATGCTCAGGTTAAAAATTCAGTTACCCACTGAAGCAACAAATAGAGGGCCTCACTTTGGAACTGCACTAAGTATATCAAAAACGCTAGTGCAATGGACAATATACAGCGGAGTTACCAACTAAATGTGGACTACACTAAAAAAACCGTCAAGTATCAAGACATACGCCGAGCGGTCCGACGGCTTTTGTTATAGGTGAATCTTACCTTCATTGTGCAGTTTGTGTAAAATTCTATTTGCTTATTGTTATTTCTGGGAATATTTTACATTCCGTTGTTTAGTTTTTCATAGTGATTTGGGTGATTGGGTGATTTTTAGTTTTGTCATTTAAAAAAGGCATAAAACTTTTCCTTTTATTTTTCTTCTTAGAAATGAACTGTTATAAGCTTATTGCTTTCTTTCAAAGCTCTTGTGTTGGTTAACGTTTATGTGGTTGTGCCTGTGTCACATTTGGTTGATTTAAAATAAGTGGCGCAGTACTTACGATACGTCAGTCAACTAAAGTGTTGTCAAGCACATCTAGAAAACCATAAACTATTTCAAAAATGCTTCAGTTTTTTTTTTGTTTCATAAGATGGACTATGTTCGGTACTTATTGTAAATTTTTGCCTTTAATTGTTTCGAAAATAGGGGGAAAGGCATATATTTTCTTGGCCTAATTTTACAATCAGCTGCGTTCCATTGGGCATTTTCCTTAAATTCTGCGGACATAGATTTCTGAGAAAACAATAAAACATGTTGTTTTCTATTTCATTTGTTTAAACAGACACAAAAAATTTTAGGTTCGAAACGGCAATATTCAAACTTTTTAAAGGCAGCAAACTTGCATTGTTTAAATTTTAGCCAAATTTAAATTAGATCGTCATTACTGTTAACAGACTAGCAACTTTTAAAAAATCGTTTTCAAAAATGTTTTAAAGTTTTTGAGTTAAATCTTCAAAATTTTTGGATATTTCAAGTTTGGTTTAGCTTAAGATGAAATCTCAGAAGTTGGACTATGTCCGTTATTTAGGAGCTAGAGGGGGACACATACCTTTTTTTGATCTTTTTTATAATTTTTTAAATTTCAAATCTATGCAACAACTATTTTGAATTTTTTTTCAGTTCCCGTTAGACTTTTTTCCAATAGCACAACTACCTGTGCTAGCACTGGATGTTTTTTTTTCAAATTCTATGGCCAACGGTGTTTTGCGAAAACGGTAAAACAAGCTCCTTGATTATTTCGTTTTTTAAAAAGGCTTCGAAAAACTTAGGTTAAAAACGGCAAATTGAACAGAAAACTGTTTTTTTGAACACAGCTTGCTTTCATATTGTAACCTTTGAATTTATATAAGTAAGACTTCAGGTGAACAAGATCACTTTTACCGTTGAGATACTAGTATTCATTTCATTTATTTGTCGGAGGTTGCTACTATCCTATGGAGCACTCAGACACAACTACTGGTCCATTGTACTACCACGCGGACACATTTCTTTAATGTATTTAGTTTACCCGTCTTTCGAACAAAAAACTAGAAGGAGCTTCAGTGATGAAGAGCTAAGGTGTTCAGCACTCACCTCACGTGCTGAAGATGCACTCACCAAAGATCCGCCACCTGATGCGAGCAAAGGCAAGACAACTACATAGGAAATGTTCCGCTACATCGCCGTCCTCTCCACAGGCAGGACAAGTGGTAGTTTCGCTCAAGCCTAGCATATTCAAGTGCTTGGCTTGGTGGCCCGTAAGGACGCCTACAAGAAGTCTGCAATCGATTCTGCTGAGAGATAGAAGAAAAGACGCTGACCCCTCGCAGATATCCGGGCGTAGTCGTTTAGTCTGTCTGCACCCATCGCGGTCACGCCAACGAGCCCTGTGCTCACGAGAAACCCAAGTATCAATGGCAGACGTGACAACAGATACAGGCAGGCCTAAAGCAGGTTCGGGTCCTGAGAAAACCCGTAGATGGGGGGGGGGGATGGTTGTGGTAGTTTCATCACAGCATCTAGAGCAGAGCCCGGAGTACTAGGGAAGGCCCGTGTGCACCAAACAACCGATGCATATGAGAGGAGTGGTCTTACCATGGCCGTATAGATCCAGAGGACCCTTTTCGGAGATAGGCCCCATGTCTTGCCAAAAGCCCCTCTACACTGCCAGAAAGTAGACATTGCTTTTTCGGTTTTGGATTCAAAATGCTTGGACCAAAGAAGTTTTCTGTCAAGGATTCCTCCCAATTATTTGACTTCATCGGATATCGGGATAGTGACACCTTTAAGCACGAGTTGAGTCAGACCAGTGACATTCCTCCTTCTCGTAAAGAGAACAACCGTAGTTTTAAGAGGATTCACTGAAAGCCCATTCCTAGTGCACCAATGGTCGATCAAGTCTAGGGATCTCTGCGCCTAAGTGCACACAGTCCCTAGGTGTGAGCCGACAGAAAGAACGGCTACATCATCCGCGTAGGCTTGTGTGTAGGTTTCAGGAAGGTTGAGAGCCGATAGGAGAGAGTCTACCACCATGCACCATAAAAGGGGAGACTGAACGCCACCTTGCGGACAGCCCCTGTTTACCCCAGTCATGACGCACTTGCCACAATCTGCCTAGGTTATTAGCGTCCTGTGCATTAGCATTGCCCTAATCCACACTGAACTAATGTTTCATCTACACCGTGTTGTCTGGCTGAGTTGCACATGCTGTCAAACGTCGCGTTATCAAAAGCACCCTTAATATCGACGAAAAAGCCCACCACGCACTAATTCTGGTCAAGAGCACATTCAATCCTACCAACAAGGTTTCGAAGCGCAGTTTCGCAGGATTTTTAGCGCTGATAAGCGTGTTGCATCTCAGAAAGAGCATGTAAACGAAGAGCAACCTTGCGTACGCGCAGCTTAACCAGTCTCTCCAAGCTTTTCAGCAGGTAGGAATATAGGCTTATGGGTCTAAAACTTTTAGCTAGGCTATAGTCAAACTTACCATGTTTTGGTATGAATACGACTTTAACCATGCGCCAAAGGGTGGGGATGTAAGGCAAGGCGAGGCTTGTAGTAAATATTTTTTTCAGCATTGGCAGCAGCTGATTTAAACTTTGTTTAGCTTAACTGGGTAGATTCCATCTGGACCAGGTGACTTGAAACTGTCAAAAGATGCAATCGCATATTTGATAGCGTCATATCAGTCACCACTCTGGATGCAATAAACCAGTTTAGCTGTGTTGTTTTTTTAAGATTTTAAAAAATAGTTTTGGAAAGTGCTTTTCTGTTTTTGAGTTAAGTCTCAGAAGTTTTTCAAACTTTAAAGTTCGCTATAATCTTGCTTAAAATTTTGGATAAATTCTGATACGAGCGATTTTTTTTCATATGCTTTGTCCACACAAGACCGGTGATAAGGGGGTGGCACACTTTTTTCGTGAATTTTTGTGATTTTTTCGCGAAAAAGCGTAAAAACGGTAGTATCAAAACTTTTTCTAAAAAATATGACTTTAGCATTGGGTTTACTTTGTATTGCTTTATACTTTATTGCTTGTGTTTTTTGTTTAACACAGGTCTAGTTCGAACGCGTTTCTAGCTTGAGCTTTTCTGACTGAATATTGTCAATTTTAGCATAGACTTACCAACTTTAAGCGTTTTAATCGCGACAGTGACTTGATCTACTGTGGTATTCGCTGCCTAATTTTGTCAGCAGTGGGATTGCTTCATGGCCCTGTTTAGAGTTTAGGACCTCCTAAAATGGCTCCAACTGCGTGGCTCCAATCGTTCTCAACCCCTTAATGACGAACTAATTATGTTTATAAAAAGAAGCCTTTTGCGATATTTAATTTCTTTCTCTGCATTCCTCTGTCTTTCTTTCGTTTAAATGTCCTATTTTCAAATCAATAATCGAAGAGGTTCACAGTGTTGAGGCCTGTTTTTCCTAGCAAAGGTACTCTGTCAAAGGGTCCGTGTAACACGTACATATTTCTAGACACGTGTTTCAAGAGACGTGTTTATAAGACAACGCCTTTTTGAAGAGCCTTGTCTACAATTAATTACAAATCCAACAAGTCCAAATATAGAAAAATCGAGAAACATCGTTTACTAATGGTTTTTGAAGTAGCGTTTCCTTCAAATTCAATTATCAGCTTTTCTTTTTTTTTCTATAATTTAAAAGTTTCGATTCTATTCGTTTCGACTTTAAACTTTCTTCTGTGTGTATAAATAATTCTTGAAACTCTCGGTGCTCCACACTCCGTATCGTCGTAAAAAAACACACACAACTTTACCCCAGAACAAGTACCTACTTCTAAATCACTCCAATATAACTTCAACCAAATAAACAAGAAACTTTCCACCGAAACCGCAGAGTGACAAACTGAAGGCCCCCCCGTTTTATGTGATTAAGAGCAAAAATAAACCTCCACATGCCTCGCCGATCAAAAGATTCGCAACTAGACGCAGCAGCGATAATGAATGTGAAAGTGAATCTCCTGCGCATCAAAGGAAACTCTAAATTATGCGCCAAATTGAAACTGACTCCCAAATCTCTTGCACCCCATCATCATTTGCATCTTTTGCTTCTGCACAAGGTGCGTGTAATTATATTCTGATTAGCATACTGCACGATGCTACCGCGCGCCGCAAGTACACGCGTTGGTTTTTTTTTGTATCTGTGCTAACCACCAGAGTCTATTTATGCAACCTTCCATCGACGTCCTATAAATAGAGAGAAGATGCGCATAAAATATCAAAGACAAACGATCGCACGTTCGTGTAACCAAAGAGATACTTAGGATGAAATTAATCATTGCACTGCCGAAGTAACGTTGTAAAGCACACAAGATGGGAACAGCCAGCAGCACGCCATGTCGCCGGCCGGCCTATCGTCTTGCTGCATCCATCCTGTCAACCACAAAAACCGAAAAACCACACTACACACGTAGGTACATACTTGTGATTGATATATCGTAGGAAAAAAGTACAGGCCCGATATGGCTGCTTTGGGGTACTCCTCTAAAGTTTCTACCCGAAAGCAAGGAAAAAATTTACATCACTTTAACGGTAACCGCAGCAAAGGGTGACAACAGGTTCAACTTCATGGATAGGGGGGAATGTGTAGGCGACAGTCTCGGGGTGAAATTTTGGCTTCGTGATCTGGTTCTTCTTCTGTAATTATTCTGTTTCACCACCATCACCGCCACCCGCATGAGAAACATATTGCACTTCTGCTGGTGCTTCAATCATGTTCAGTTGATTTATTTCGCCCCTACTCCCTGGTGCGCGCTGTCTGTTGCACTTTGTTGTCGTTCATTATGGTGATGATGACGATTGTGACGCTTTTCCTTTGAAATCGAGATGAATGCATTCCACCAACTGTTTGTAATTATCTATAAGCTGGGGGATTGTTGTAGATACTGTGCTTGACTCTAGCCTCCCTTGTGTTGTTGTCTGTCGTTTGCATGAATGGAGATGGATGTGAAATTGCGTCTATGAATTTCGCGAGGGGAGTCAATATGTTGGACCAATGAGTGGCGAATAAAATCATAAAGTGAAAAAGAAATCATATTGACATCTATCGCATACACTTATAATGAATTTTATTCAAGACATTTTTAAATTGTCGAAGCTTTTAATACAGACGGAATGAGGTGCAGAAGTTAAAGAGGTTTATAGAAGAGGACTGGGTTTAACTTTAAAAACATATCGACTCTGTCAAACAGTACATTATGACCATGTTTATTATTGACCATGGGAAGAAGAACGACGAAGAGGCGGTTGCTTTTTTTATTTTAGATTAATTAATAGCCTTGGGGTGGACGTAGTGACTTCAGGTGGTCACCACTAGTCTTGTGTCTTTCTTTGTGTCCTTGATGACATTTTTAGAATTGACAAGCTTCACACATGCACGCTGAGGCTGGAAGGTGGAAAAGAACTCGGCAGATTTAGGGGATTTTAAGTGTGACGCTTGGTTGGAGATTTAACAATCAATCTTTCGTTGGTTAGATGAGGATCGTGAAATGAGAAATGAGGTGTCGAAGGTAGACGATTGCGATCGGAAGCTTGAGATATTATTTATGTTTCCTAAAAGGAAACGAGAATGGGTGGAAAACAGGTATTATTTTTTTATTCGAATGCAAGATCACTGCTAGAGGTGTGAGAGTACATATACGATGGTTCGGAAGTATTCCCTGTAAAGACGTTTAAATTCAAAGCAGAGAGAAACTCAACGTGGGTATGATGGATGAACTAAATATTATATTTCTTAGCTCATTTAAGTAAATATGATGTAAATTGAGGGGATCAGAGGAGAGTGAGATAAAAATACACTTGCTTAGCTTCTAAAATCTCCCGATAAGCCTATTGATGTCGAGCTTGTCTCTTTTATTTAGAAACTTTTTTTAAGCTTTCATGTAAATTTTACATCGAGAGTAATTTCGCTTCGCTTGCAGGTAAGTGGTTTAATATTTAATCTATATATTAATGGCTTAAATTTTTTATTTTTGGCTGCTACCGAGGCGAAGGCCAAAGCCATGCCATTTTACTATTACTATATATAGCATCCATAGTCAACTATAGCTGAATTTTAAAGAAGAAGTTTTAACTCGCGGAAAATAAGCATAGCAATGTCATGTCATTTGATCTCGAAAAGGCTTCGATCATGTAACAATGTTTGAGGTCATAGAGCAAATGTATGCCTGGGAAGTTCAGAAATAAGTCCTTAAAGTTATAATATCATTTTTTATCTGGAAGAAATTTTCGAGCGAATATGTAAATGGGTATAACTCAGCAAACAGAAAGCCGCAGGTGTCGCCCCTCTCGGTAATCTTCTTTAATTTATACATTTTTTTTTTATATATTATTTTAATTTAATTTTAATTAATACATCGGTTCACTTATCGTCAAAATATCAGAACTAGGACTTATTCTTGATTTCGTTGGTGTATACGTGGATAATTTACGTTATAGCTTCTGGTGACTCATTACGAGTGAATTAAATACTTGAAAGAATAGATACGACATTGGCTTCGTAAGCTGAAAAAAGCAGGCGCTATAATTCCTCCAAAAAAATAGAGTTGCTCCATCACTGCAGGAAACTAAATTACCATCCCACTCCAATAGCCATGCGGGGCAAAACAATATTGCTTCAAATGGAGATGAAAGTTCTTGGCTTAGTTTTGGCAATTTAAGATGGAATGCTCAGGTTAAAAATTCAGTTACCCACTGAAGCAACAAATAGAGGGCCTCACTTTGGAACTGCACTAAGTATATCAAAAACGCTAGTGCAATGGACAATATACAGCGGAGTTACCAACTAAATGTGGACTACACTAAAAAAACCGTCAAGTATCAAGACATACGCCGAGCGGTCCGACGGCTTTTGTTATAGGTGAATCTTACCTTCATTGTGCAGTTTGTGTAAAATTCTATTTGCTTATTGTTATTTCTGGGAATATTTTACATTCCGTTGTTTAGTTTTTCATAGTGATTTGGGTGATTGGGTGATTTTTAGTTTTGTCATTTAAAAAAGGCATAAAACTTTTCCTTTTATTTTTCTTCTTAGAAATGAACTGTTATAAGCTTATTGCTTTCTTTCAAAGCTCTTGTGTTGGTTAACGTTTATGTGGTTGTGCCTGTGTCACATTTGGTTGATTTAAAATAAGTGGCGCAGTACTTACGATACGTCAGTCAACTAAAGTGTTGTCAAGCACATCTAGAAAACCATAAACTATTTCAAAAATGCTTCAGTTTTTTTTTTGTTTCATAAGATGGACTATGTTCGGTACTTATTGTAAATTTTTGCCTTTAATTGTTTCGAAAATAGGGGGAAAGGCATATATTTTCTTGGCCTAATTTTACAATCAGCTGCGTTCCATTGGGCATTTTCCTTAAATTCTGCGGACATAGATTTCTGAGAAAACAATAAAACATGTTGTTTTCTATTTCATTTGTTTAAACAGACACAAAAAATTTTAGGTTCGAAACGGCAATATTCAAACTTTTTAAAGGCAGCAAACTTGCATTGTTTAAATTTTAGCCAAATTTAAATTAGATCGTCATTACTGTTAACAGACTAGCAACTTTTAAAAAATCGTTTTCAAAAATGTTTTAAAGTTTTTGAGTTAAATCTTCAAAATTTTTGGATATTTCAAGTTTGGTTTAGCTTAAGATGAAATCTCAGAAGTTGGACTATGTCCGTTATTTAGGAGCTAGAGGGGGACACATACCTTTTTTTGATCTTTTTTATAATTTTTTAAATTTCAAATCTATGCAACAACTATTTTGAATTTTTTTTCAGTTCCCGTTAGACTTTTTTCCAATAGCACAACTACCTGTGCTAGCACTGGATGTTTTTTTTTCAAATTCTATGGCCAACGGTGTTTTGCGAAAACGGTAAAACAAGCTCCTTGATTATTTCGTTTTTTAAAAAGGCTTCGAAAAACTTAGGTTAAAAACGGCAAATTGAACAGAAAACTGTTTTTTTGAACACAGCTTGCTTTCATATTGTAACCTTTGAATTTATATAAGTAAGACTTCAGGTGAACAAGATCACTTTTACCGTTGAGATACTAGTATTCATTTCATTTATTTGTCGGAGGTTGCTACTATCCTATGGAGCACTCAGACACAACTACTGGTCCATTGTACTACCACGCGGACACATTTCTTTAATGTATTTAGTTTACCCGTCTTTCGAACAAAAAACTAGAAGGAGCTTCAGTGATGAAGAGCTAAGGTGTTCAGCACTCACCTCACGTGCTGAAGATGCACTCACCAAAGATCCGCCACCTGATGCGAGCAAAGGCAAGACAACTACATAGGAAATGTTCCGCTACATCGCCGTCCTCTCCACAGGCAGGACAAGTGGTAGTTTCGCTCAAGCCTAGCATATTCAAGTGCTTGGCTTGGTGGCCCGTAAGGACGCCTACAAGAAGTCTGCAATCGATTCTGCTGAGAGATAGAAGAAAAGACGCTGACCCCTCGCAGATATCCGGGCGTAGTCGTTTAGTCTGTCTGCACCCATCGCGGTCACGCCAACGAGCCCTGTGCTCACGAGAAACCCAAGTATCAATGGCAGACGTGACAACAGATACAGGCAGGCCTAAAGCAGGTTCGGGTCCTGAGAAAACCCGTAGATGGGGGGGGGGGATGGTTGTGGTAGTTTCATCACAGCATCTAGAGCAGAGCCCGGAGTACTAGGGAAGGCCCGTGTGCACCAAACAACCGATGCATATGAGAGGAGTGGTCTTACCATGGCCGTATAGATCCAGAGGACCCTTTTCGGAGATAGGCCCCATGTCTTGCCAAAAGCCCCTCTACACTGCCAGAAAGTAGACATTGCTTTTTCGGTTTTGGATTCAAAATGCTTGGACCAAAGAAGTTTTCTGTCAAGGATTCCTCCCAATTATTTGACTTCATCGGATATCGGGATAGTGACACCTTTAAGCACGAGTTGAGTCAGACCAGTGACATTCCTCCTTCTCGTAAAGAGAACAACCGTAGTTTTAAGAGGATTCACTGAAAGCCCATTCCTAGTGCACCAATGGTCGATCAAGTCTAGGGATCTCTGCGCCTAAGTGCACACAGTCCCTAGGTGTGAGCCGACAGAAAGAACGGCTACATCATCCGCGTAGGCTTGTGTGTAGGTTTCAGGAAGGTTGAGAGCCGATAGGAGAGAGTCTACCACCATGCACCATAAAAGGGGAGACTGAACGCCACCTTGCGGACAGCCCCTGTTTACCCCAGTCATGACGCACTTGCCACAATCTGCCTAGGTTATTAGCGTCCTGTGCATTAGCATTGCCCTAATCCACACTGAACTAATGTTTCATCTACACCGTGTTGTCTGGCTGAGTTGCACATGCTGTCAAACGTCGCGTTATCAAAAGCACCCTTAATATCGACGAAAAAGCCCACCACGCACTAATTCTGGTCAAGAGCACATTCAATCCTACCAACAAGGTTTCGAAGCGCAGTTTCGCAGGATTTTTAGCGCTGATAAGCGTGTTGCATCTCAGAAAGAGCATGTAAACGAAGAGCAACCTTGCGTACGCGCAGCTTAACCAGTCTCTCCAAGCTTTTCAGCAGGTAGGAATATAGGCTTATGGGTCTAAAACTTTTAGCTAGGCTATAGTCAAACTTACCATGTTTTGGTATGAATACGACTTTAACCATGCGCCAAAGGGTGGGGATGTAAGGCAAGGCGAGGCTTGTAGTAAATATTTTTTTCAGCATTGGCAGCAGCTGATTTAAACTTTGTTTAGCTTAACTGGGTAGATTCCATCTGGACCAGGTGACTTGAAACTGTCAAAAGATGCAATCGCATATTTGATAGCGTCATATCAGTCACCACTCTGGATGCAATAAACCAGTTTAGCTGTGTTGTTTTTTTAAGATTTTAAAAAATAGTTTTGGAAAGTGCTTTTCTGTTTTTGAGTTAAGTCTCAGAAGTTTTTCAAACTTTAAAGTTCGCTATAATCTTGCTTAAAATTTTGGATAAATTCTGATACGAGCGATTTTTTTTCATATGCTTTGTCCACACAAGACCGGTGATAAGGGGGTGGCACACTTTTTTCGTGAATTTTTGTGATTTTTTCGCGAAAAAGCGTAAAAACGGTAGTATCAAAACTTTTTCTAAAAAATATGACTTTAGCATTGGGTTTACTTTGTATTGCTTTATACTTTATTGCTTGTGTTTTTTGTTTAACACAGGTCTAGTTCGAACGCGTTTCTAGCTTGAGCTTTTCTGACTGAATATTGTCAATTTTAGCATAGACTTACCAACTTTAAGCGTTTTAATCGCGACAGTGACTTGATCTACTGTGGTATTCGCTGCCTAATTTTGTCAGCAGTGGGATTGCTTCATGGCCCTGTTTAGAGTTTAGGACCTCCTAAAATGGCTCCAACTGCGTGGCTCCAATCGTTCTCAACCCCTTAATGACGAACTAATTATGTTTATAAAAAGAAGCCTTTTGCGATATTTAATTTCTTTCTCTGCATTCCTCTGTCTTTCTTTCGTTTAAATGTCCTATTTTCAAATCAATAATCGAAGAGGTTCACAGTGTTGAGGCCTGTTTTTCCTAGCAAAGGTACTCTGTCAAAGGGTCCGTGTAACACGTACATATTTCTAGACACGTGTTTCAAGAGACGTGTTTATAAGACAACGCCTTTTTGAAGAGCCTTGTCTACAATTAATTACAAATCCAACAAGTCCAAATATAGAAAAATCGAGAAACATCGTTTACTAATGGTTTTTGAAGTAGCGTTTCCTTCAAATTCAATTATCAGCTTTTCTTTTTTTTTCTATAATTTAAAAGTTTCGATTCTATTCGTTTCGACTTTAAACTTTCTTCTGTGTGTATAAATAATTCTTGAAACTCTCGGTGCTCCACACTCCGTATCGTCGTAAAAAAACACACACAACTTTACCCCAGAACAAGTACCTACTTCTAAATCACTCCAATATAACTTCAACCAAATAAACAAGAAACTTTCCACCGAAACCGCAGAGTGACAAACTGAAGGCCCCCCCGTTTTATGTGATTAAGAGCAAAAATAAACCTCCACATGCCTCGCCGATCAAAAGATTCGCAACTAGACGCAGCAGCGATAATGAATGTGAAAGTGAATCTCCTGCGCATCAAAGGAAACTCTAAATTATGCGCCAAATTGAAACTGACTCCCAAATCTCTTGCACCCCATCATCATTTGCATCTTTTGCTTCTGCACAAGGTGCGTGTAATTATATTCTGATTAGCATACTGCACGATGCTACCGCGCGCCGCAAGTACACGCGTTGGTTTTTTTTTGTATCTGTGCTAACCACCAGAGTCTATTTATGCAACCTTCCATCGACGTCCTATAAATAGAGAGAAGATGCGCATAAAATATCAAAGACAAACGATCGCACGTTCGTGTAACCAAAGAGATACTTAGGATGAAATTAATCATTGCACTGCCGAAGTAACGTTGTAAAGCACACAAGATGGGAACAGCCAGCAGCACGCCATGTCGCCGGCCGGCCTATCGTCTTGCTGCATCCATCCTGTCAACCACAAAAACCGAAAAACCACACTACACACGTAGGTACATACTTGTGATTGATATATCGTAGGAAAAAAGTACAGGCCCGATATGGCTGCTTTGGGGTACTCCTCTAAAGTTTCTACCCGAAAGCAAGGAAAAAATTTACATCACTTTAACGGTAACCGCAGCAAAGGGTGACAACAGGTTCAACTTCATGGATAGGGGGGAATGTGTAGGCGACAGTCTCGGGGTGAAATTTTGGCTTCGTGATCTGGTTCTTCTTCTGTAATTATTCTGTTTCACCACCATCACCGCCACCCGCATGAGAAACATATTGCACTTCTGCTGGTGCTTCAATCATGTTCAGTTGATTTATTTCGCCCCTACTCCCTGGTGCGCGCTGTCTGTTGCACTTTGTTGTCGTTCATTATGGTGATGATGACGATTGTGACGCTTTTCCTTTGAAATCGAGATGAATGCATTCCACCAACTGTTTGTAATTATCTATAAGCTGGGGGATTGTTGTAGATACTGTGCTTGACTCTAGCCTCCCTTGTGTTGTTGTCTGTCGTTTGCATGAATGGAGATGGATGTGAAATTGCGTCTATGAATTTCGCGAGGGGAGTCAATATGTTGGACCAATGAGTGGCGAATAAAATCATAAAGTGAAAAAGAAATCATATTGACATCTATCGCATACACTTATAATGAATTTTATTCAAGACATTTTTAAATTGTCGAAGCTTTTAATACAGACGGAATGAGGTGCAGAAGTTAAAGAGGTTTATAGAAGAGGACTGGGTTTAACTTTAAAAACATATCGACTCTGTCAAACAGTACATTATGACCATGTTTAGCCAGAGTCTAAAAAAAGGATGAAAATAACATTACTACTGTAGCTCTTAGGCCCATTTCACACGTACCCGGCAGCCGGCTAACTGGTACCATCTACCCGATCGTTTGTATGGACAACCGGGTTTTCAGGTGTGAATGCGTCCATAAGAACGTATTCCCAACGACCGGGTAGCTGGTGCCGGTTAGCCGGCAGCTGGGTATGTGTGAAATGGGCCTTACGGAGTAAGTATTCATTAGAAAAAAAAAACAATCAAACACCATAGAAAAATTACACAACCGAAAAACCATTCTTCATTTCTCGTTCATCTGCCATTATTTTCGATTGACTTTACGAACGTACCCTTCCCACAGTCACGATAGAATTTCAGCTTTTGTGCGACATACAACTAAAGAATTTGGTAAAAAAGGGTAATTATAGCTCACTGTGCAGGATTCTGTTTTATGGTTCGGAGGATGCAAGTGTTATTATCAAGTTTGAATATAAATCAAAAAAATAAGATGCGAGTAAGGCGGTTTACGCGACGAAATTTTAAAATTTCCTTAGAGTTAAAACCTCATATAAACTAATAGATTAATTGGTTTTTTATTATCGTTTAAACGATTTTGCAGAAGAGCTGTATAGTATTTTAAGAACTTCCTACTGTAACTTTTATTTTATTTTTATTTTTATAAATACATTAGATTAATAATTGTGTTAAATGGAGAACCAACCGGAAAACTTAAATTAGTAAAAAAAAAAAACAAAATTATAATTTATAAGAAAATATAAAATTTTTTGACAAAAAAGTGCCACATACCTACAAGCTTAGTTAATGATCACTCAATTGCCATTGAAAAAAAGTGTTCAGTAAATAATAAATAAGGAAGTAAAAATTAAGCAAATTAAAAATAAATAAGGAAAAAATCAAATTATAAAATTCAAAAAAAAAATTATAAAATTAAAATAAATTATAAATTAAAAATAAACGCACCTCGATAACTCATTTGTTTTGCTTATTTAATATTTCGAGTGCAATTTGAAGAAGATATATACATTAGAACTGAGTGTATGTATTTTTTTATTTTTTTAGGGTGGGTACACATGATTGGATGGGATGGTGACAAATGATTTTACGCCTATCCCAAAAACCATACAATCTTTCAGCACCGCTTTATTTTTCTTCAAAAAACTCTTCAAGAACCTCAAAAAATCATCTATGTCTGTTATTTTTTTCAAAAGTGTATATAACGTTACCGAGATAGTGGGAGGACATGCTGATTTTTAACTTTTTTCTGCATTTCTTTGATTTAAAATCCATAAAACGGCTACTCAGCAAATTTTTTGAATACCGTTTTTAATATTTTTTTTTATTTTCATGTACTTTGCCCTTAAAATGGCTATGTTTTCCCAAAACAAGCACATGTTTTTTAGTTATTGGTTATAAAAGCGAGTTTTTTATTTGCTTTTTAAACCGTCTCAGAAAGTTTGAAGTTAGAAACGTTATATTTGAAAACAACAGTTCTAAAACCATATAACCAAAATCTGGACATTGCCTTTGTCGGGTTTTTAAATAAGATGATGAAAAAGTTATGACGGTACACTCGTTGAAAATGGGTATCTATTTTCCATTCCTTATTTCTTAAGGGCTTTCCAATATTTTGCAAAAACTCGATTTTATTATGAAAATCCTATATTTTTTTAGTGCACCTTCCAATTTAATTTTTTTTGCTGTAAAACTTTTTAAGATAAGGCAAACACTTTTTGTCTTTTTGACCATCAATGTTCAAATTGTAATTAAACCAGTATATAAAAAAATTACAATGTATGGTGTTCTGATTTTCCCCACGGGCTTTATAATTGTGCCAAATTTCATCTTTCTACAACTTACCGTTCAAAAGTTACAGGCGTGGACGGACGGACGGACGGACAACGAAGTGATACCATAAGAGGTCCTTTTGCATTTTTTGACGGACCGCTCAAAATACAAACTGCTTAACCCAAACTGCAAAACATGCGTTCTTATTTTAGTCGTTTGCATTTTTTCATGCCACAGTTTTCAGTTTACGTTTTGCGCTTAACGGTTTGCGTTTAACCTTTCGCATTTGCGTTTTTCGATTTCCGGTTTGTGTTTTGCGGTTTGGGTTTGTGGTTTGCGGTTTGGTTGCATTTTGGGTTTTGCAATTTGAGATTTTCACTTTGCAGTTTACGTCGTGCGCTGTGAGTGGTGCGTTTTGCATCTTGCGTCGTGCGTTTTTCCTTTTTTTTCTCCTTACGTTTTGTGTTTCAAATTTTGAGTAAAAAAAATTCAAAACGCGAACTAACGTTGGGTGCATTCGCGCCTCCTAAAAGGAACATCTTCTAGATAGAAATTTGTTTAGATCAGTTTTTTGTTCCTGGGAATTGTGTGAATGGGTTGGCTGTGATGCGTTCAAAAATCTATGTATATCGCCTTGTTTAGGGATTGCTACAAATAGGATTGGCTACTTTTATAGCAAAGTGCAAAATCTTTCGTCGCGAATCCCAACATTTTTTCAAAAACTCATGAAAGATTTTACAATCGGCATTTTAAGTTCATCGCGGGTTTACAATGGATCTCAAAACTCTGTCGTACTATAAGAATAACGCAACGTAATACGTGAAAAAAGGCGATTGTTGTTGCATACTTTTCCTATGCCGATGCAACAACTTCCTCCAACGCCTCCTCTACCAAGGAAAATTAAGTATTGAGCTTGTGGAGTACTGTGAAAGTACTCTGTACTGTGATAAAGCCTCATCTTGCGTTTCTAAAGCCTCTTCTCATCATAACACCCAAAAAAACGTTTGCGGCGGCAAGAAATGTAACGCAAGAAGAGATAGTCTCTTGGGTGGAGTTGTGTGAATCTGATCGTCTCACATCACCATCACCAATGTAGTTGAAAAGAGACAACCTTTATTCGTTACTCTGCTCAACAGGCTCTTTCCTAAGACTATCACTACATGAAAGATGTCGCCATCTGGTCAGATCGCAGGAAAACTGAGTTTCAAATCGTCAGTTAAGTTCTTCCTTCGCACAAGAGGATAAATCCGGTAAAAACGAATGGGACAGAGTTTAAAGAAGAGAAGGCAAGTTCCACTCAAACATTTGAACAGCGTCCTAACCCATTGCTTGGGTTATTTTACCAATTTTGTAGAAGCCTCAATATAAATCGAACTGGAATCTATGACTTTTAAAAAGTTTTGTGAGCAGGTCGAATCTTAAGGTGAACCTATAAGACTTGTGAAAGTCCTTTACGGGACAGACTAGGCAAACTTGTTTTAATCCTCGAACCTGATTGTACCTTCACTTACACCTTCAGGTAACTCTTAGAAACTCACTTCCAATGGAAATCATGTCAGCCCAGCTCTTCAGCCAAGCTCTTTGGTCCAAGAATATTGAATCCGTACAGTCCAATTTCTAACAGTCTAGAGGCAAGACATGGGGCTTTTATCCGAGAAGTGTCCTCTGGATCTACGGCCATGGTAAGGCCATTCCTTTTATACGCATCAGTTGTTTCGTCAACAGGCTTTCTCGTAAACGTTTTACTGCCTTTTGAGAACAGCGCTGCTCTTGGCTTGTCCAAGATAGTTCTAGAACTCCAGTTTTCGTTTGTTTGGGTCCTATAGTTTACACATGATCCACACAAATTATATCTCTGACGATCTAGACAAGTTCACAACAGGTTTTCTCAATGATCGAACCTGCGCTGGGTCTGCCTGTATTGTCACGATTTCCATTAATATTATCAGGGTCAGCATCAAAGTGAACACATTAATGTAAAGAGCCTGCATGTTAGTAAAACGGAGCAAAAGTTGAACCTAAATGTCTAGTCTTCATCAGATAGTAGATTAATGAAGACTGGATCAAAATTTTGGGCGATTTCGCTTCGAGCTTGATTCGGTTTAAAGACACCGCTTGGTTGCAACGAAGAACGTGGCGTAAAGGATCGGTGCTTTGTGAACATTCCAGAGACTGTTAATTAGTCATTTATTAGAAAAATATCGGTTAAACTTTTTTTGTGAGATAATCCTTACCTTACCGTGAGCCAACAGCTAGTGTGGAAATTTTTGTTTGATTAAACACACATTTATTGTGCAGTCGATGTAGAACTGTCATGGGAATACAGATCAGTAAAATACAGCACCATTCATATAACAATCATCAGGCCTACTGTTGCAGGCGACGTTACGAAGGTCCAAATCATCGACGGCTTTTTTAAGAGTAAATAGGTCAATCAACGCCAGATTTTTAATATGTTGCGGTGATGTTATCCACTACTTCCAGCGATAGCGATACCAAAAATCTCACAGCAAAAGTTTGAAATAAGAAGGACGTGCAAATAAATTTATGACACACTTTTTTCTTTCATTGTAAAATGGTCGCAACTCCACAACTGCCTTCAAAAGACCAAAGTAGCAATCCTTTGGATACGAAATCATGCAAATATAATATTAACCTTATTCATACCCCATTAAACCCAATAACTCCCCACAATTGGTGTTGAGTTCAATACCAGTAGCTGTCGCTGAACAACCCGGATCAACTAATATTTTATGTTAATTTTAGATGCGGGAATTCTCTAATGCCCTGAATGGATCATAAATTCCCATAAATTCACACTCGTTAGTATATTTGAATAAATTCATTCATAATTGTGGTATGTGGGCCTTTAATGAGTTGTGACAGTCTCGATAATGCTTTCTTAATTTGTTAATATCGTATTTATAGAATTTTACGTTGTTTTTTTTTAGAAAGTTGTTGCTGTTCCACTTTGTCTAGGCTATTCAAATAGGCCTTCAAATATGCTTGCCTACACTAGATCACACCCAATCAGCTTATGAATCAATAGATTTGTTCGAAGACTCGAGAAAAATCCCGTCAAAACAAATAAGCATCTGACCATACAAATGGGAGCTTCGATCAAAGCGTCCGCCCTGGTCGTTTGCGCACATGTCAAGGCTCATCTCGAAGATTCATGAAGCGTATCATGAGATCATGTTGTCAATTGCTTATCTTTCTTTATTTTTATATTATTTATTTTTCTTCTCCTGATATTGTACCTATTTTTATTATTTTTTTTTTTTTTTTTTTTTTTCTTGTTTACAGACATTTTTACTTGTTGCTCGGACGTATCCGGATCATGTCGTTCATCATGCGAGAATGTAAGTAAAGAGCGAATATTTTTACATCCAATTTCTGGTCATACATAACCGGACTCGCTGCTTCTCCCCTATACTAAGCAAGTGATGTCCTTTAGAGGAAGATTGTGCGCACAGAATTTATTACCCATCCACATGCGATTAATTTCCATAATCTCAACAGCGAAGCAATTAATCAAGGCGCATGACCACGATCCTATTACGCCACGAATTATTCATAACGAATTGACAGGCGTTCAGGCAATTAGTTGTGCCTCTCATGCGACACATCAATAAAATGGGACAATAAGTTAATCGACGGTTAATTATCTCAGTTTTAGAGTTATTTGCATATAGCTAATGGGAAGGTGGAACCTCTTTTCAAATTTGTAACGACTGTGGCAGCGACTCATAATTACAAGACCACGCATTTATGCGTCCATTTAAGCACTGGGTGTTTTTTTGTGTTTTAACTAGTTTTGTTCAGAGAAAAATGACTGTGGATTCTTGGTTAAACGAACCAGTCTTTGGGCCTAATCAAAGTGGATGCTGGCCATCATCTAGGTGTGGGCTTTCGAAGCAAGCCCACGACTACAACGAGTTTTGGGAAAGGAAAAAAAAAACAAATCAATTTTCCGCGAGTAAATTGGTTTCAAGAGCGCGTCGTGTACCATGTAATATCGGCCAGTGCTAATAGCTCAAAGGGCGGAGCAGAGTTAAAGGGGGCGTCCGAAATTACACGAGTTATTAGAGGAAGTAATAATAATTACTTTATTTAGTTGAATGTTGAGGAATAAGCTTTGGCTCAATGTAGCAAGAGGCAGATTATATGTATGAGCTCAGAAAATTGATTGGATCTTATGCAGCAGTGAATTGAATTACGGCGGACTAGTTTAGGAGGACAATATTCAATCTTAACAGGCGCCTAGATGGCGTGTTTTAAAGTGAAGTATCCTAAAGTAAATCCTTCCCTTAAAGTGAAGTATTGTGAATAAAAATTACATCCACTGGAACACTATTAGGCTCGCAGGCTTTTAATGCGTCTCTAAAAATAGTTGTTCCTTAGATTCATTTTCACGAATTAAAATTGTTACGTATAAAAAAAGCCAATTTATTATACAGCGCTAGATTTTTGCTTTTGATCTCTCCTTGAAGACCTTCAGTTGGTGATTTATACTTCTTCCTGGATTACCAGGATCAGCTTAATAAGCGCGACTTCTTCTTTTTTTATGATGGGTGAGCGGGTGAACTTTCTTCGATGTAAATGTAGAAAGGATGTTTTAAGAAAGGATGTAAAAATTCGATCGATCCTAGCCTGGACAAAAGGTGCCAATCATCTTGAGACCTCTGAATTATGGTTGCCTCAATAGGAGTGCACAAAATACTCTTGAAAGGAGCGCTTACACCATGAAATAGACTACTTCTTCCAGTGGACTTTAATCCGCTCTTACGACAGACATGCCTTACATAAAGGCTACTCTTAGTCTTAACACAACTTTGCAGGGAGATTATAATCTGATCAGTGGCAGGGAGGAAGTTGTAATCGATTTTGTAGTTGTAATCGGGGTAGCGAAAGTGCGCAAAATTGTTCGAAACCAAAAAAATTCAAATTTACCCACTATTTTTGGGACAAAATTCTTAATTGATAATACCCCAAGGTAGGTATTATGGAAGAAAAACCAAAATTAAATCAAAATTCGCTCAATAAATGACACTTAAAAAAAGACATTGTTTTCCCCTTCTAAGTGCTGGTTAATTTTTAATTTCGCTATTTAGCGGTCCGTCCAAATATAAAAAAGAGGGATCATGACGTTATCTCAAAACGACAAAAATCTGGAAAATATTTTTTAAAAATCTCGAATGCAAAAATCTCGAACGGTAGAAAATCTGGAAAGCGAAATCTCGAAAAAATCTCGAGTGCAAAAATTTTTTTCGAGATTTTATTTTTAAGTTTAAAGTTAGTAAAACCTAAGGTAAAACAAAGTCAGGCAGGGGGTTGCAGGGAGGCAGCATGTTCCCCTCTACATATTTCACTGTTTGGCCATGTATGTGGAAATTCACCGCCAATTTTCCAAATTTTCTCAAACATGTGTGTGTAAATATATGTACATTAATTCGAAATTTTTGTTTTCGAGATTTTTGTAATTCTAGGTTTTTTTGTTCGAGATTTCATTTTACGAGATTTTTATTTTTGCGATTTTTTCGAGATTGGGGTTTTCGAGATATCTCTGTACACCCGAAAAAAGGACCTGTTATGCTATCACTACGTTGCCCGTCCGTCCGTCCATCCAATTGTCTTATAACTTTTGAACGGTAAGTCGTAGAAAGACAAAATGGTGTGCTTTTAATTTGAGGAAATAGTCACAGAATACAACGAAAGCAATTTTTTTTGAGCACCAATACCGGTTTAATTTCAATTTGAAGTTTCTTGGGAAAATGGATTAGATGTTTTTCGATGCGGTTTTTAAGAAGTTAGTCAGGCAAGTACAATAAAAGCTAAACTTAAGTTGAGTAAATACTGACCTTTAACTTTAAAAAACTCAACTTTTGAAAATTTTGAAATGTTTTTGAGAAGAGAAGAGGTGAAAATGGATGGCGTTTTTCAAAGTGTTTGAGGCCATAAATTTTGAACCGCTAAGTGCAGAAAGCCAATATCGAACACACGTACAAAGCAGCTCAAAATAAACGAAGTGGTTGTGTCATATTTTTCAGAAAAAGTTTCAATACTGCCGTTTGAACGCATTTTCGAAGAAAAAAAATTGCAAAAATGCATGAAAAAACGTGTGTGTGTGTCCCTTATCTGAGGTGTTCTTGAAAAAATCACACGTATCAGAAATCCAAAATTTTAAGGAAAAACAAAGCGAATTTGAAGTTTCAAAACCTTCTAAAATTTTACATTTTTCTATCTCCTAAACGGCATAAAGTATAACTTTAAAATATATGACGAGCATAGCCCATCTTCTGAGATTTTATGCAAAACCAAAGCGAAATTTGAATATTCAAAAACTACGAAGATTTTACTCAAAAACGTAAAAACATTTTCTAAAACGATTTTTCAAAGGTTGCTAGTCCGTTAAAGAAATGAAGATGTTATTTGAATTTGGCTGAAGTATGAACAGCTTATAACGCAAGCTAATTGGACTTGACAATTTCAAAAATTTCCGTTTCCAACCCAAAGTTCTGAAACCTATGTAAACGAAAGAAATAGAAAACAACATGTCTTAACGTTTTCTCAGAATTTAATAAAATAGGCAAAGTTGTCCGTAGAATTAAATAAAATAGGTCAAAGGAACGCAGCTGAATCCCCTAACGGTAGTTGAAACTAGTGGGTGGGTTACAATCTGCTTAGGTGAATCGTTTACCCCATGCCCCAAATGGCCCCTGGTCATGCTAAAAATCGACAAATGTCAAAAATAACACTCTCCTGCAACTAAAATAAGGGCCTGGTATCAATCCCTTTTAAAAACATTGTAATTTTTGTTTAAATATATTGTCCAGATGAGGTGTGCACGTGTCAAGTGAATTCTAAGCTTAAAATTAGTTTTTTTTTTGAGTAAAAATTGAAATTTTGGTTAAAATATTTTCCAAAAAATAGAATGCATACAGATATTATGTTGGCACAAAAGGCAAAAATTTCTCGATTACAAGCAAACATATTGCATAGGTACGAATAAGGTTTCAAAAATGGCAAGATAAATGCGACCGCGCCGAAAATGGGGGCGTTTTTCGCTTCTTTTGAATTGCAAAACACAATATATTACGCAAGGATACTGCGTACCAAATTTTAGCACCCTACGACTCTTTTATTTTTTTATTCTAAGTGGGCGTGTCAACAGAATGCAAAAAGTTTTACACTTGTACCGCTGCGGGACCAAAAACTTCAGATATGAGGTTTAAAGTTCGTAGCTCAAAATTCCTTAAATTTTAGAAAACTTCCGACAGACAGACGGACGGACGGGCATGTCTTATTCGACTCATAAATCGGTCTCTATCATATGCCTGGGGGTCAACGATGATTATTTTTCTATGTTACAAACTATGAATCAAATTTAATACGTATACCTCCTATCCTTTGCGACTCAGAACGAAGAGATATCAAGTAAGTTCCTTGCTTAAGATTGCCCTAAATCTAGCGACAGTCGAACAAACGGATGGACTGGACATGGCTCATTTGACTAAAAATTCGGTCTCGATTACAAGCCCCAAAGGTCGTGGGGGTCTACGGTGACTATTTCTTCATGTTACAAATTATAAATCAAACTTGTACCTCCTATCCTATGAGATGGTTTATAAAAATGTGGGCGCTGTGGTACAGCAGTTAGTCGGACTACCGTGTTTGCGGTCCCGGGTTCAAATGCCTACCGGGATAATCTCCGCGAGGAGGATCTGACATACCCTCCGCGAGTATCATTCATTAACAGACCTTTTAATTTCAGCCGTTCGTCAGCGGCGAAAAATTGCTTTCGCCTGTTGTTTCGATGGCATGTTTTCAGACGCTCGCTGTAAGATTTCAATATTTCAGTGAAGTGTTTAGAAGATGCTCTGTGCATAGTATTATTATAAATGCTGTCAATGTAGTAAAGATAACAATGGAGATTTTTCAAAGGCCTTTAACAAAAAAGGGACATCTTTACTTATTGCACGATTTTAGAATTAGTTACTAAAAACTCTTTGCTGATTAATTTTTGGGTAGGTATATTCTGTTTGACTCATACTTTTTCGAAATATAGGGTGACAACGAACTTTTTATTAGTAAGTTTTTTTTTGTTTAAAATTTAAAAAAAATGCCAAACGTCTAGCTTTATACTCAAGTGGTTTCTGCTTGTGTAAAATTTAATAATTGCTAAAATCTAAATAGCTCAGAAGTTATGAGTTGGCGCACTTTTATTTCAGTAAGTAAACTAAAATAATTTTAAGCGTATTTTGAGTTCTTTTAATGTTTCGGACGAGCTATATTCTTCTTTTTACGAAATTTTTCCGAAATGTGTTATTTCTGAGATTTTTTTTCGAAATGACATAATAAGAAACGCGTTACTGAAAATTTATATGGGGGAGATACATAGTTTTCAATATTTTTGGGTGATTTTTTACCTAAATTATCAGGCAATTACTTCTCTTACAAGAGTAGCGAAAAGTTTGGCGATCTTGAAACGGATAGTAGAAAACTAACTCATAAGGAATAGTTAAACTATAACTACATTCTTTTTTTCTTCTTTAAAGATTCCTCATGATTCATGATCCTCTCGTGGGGCTCGGACTCGAGAGTGTGTCGTAACTCGTAACGCCTCTTGATTTTGGCTGTTATGCCTTCAGCTCAATGAATCCGTTGCCTGTGTCACGTCGAAGTACACAACTGACAATTCAGTGAAATACACACGTTCTTATAGGAAGCGAAGTACGTCACTTACTTCTTCTATGGGCGGCAGTCCATAAGAACGTATGTATTTAACTCAACTGTATACTTCAACGTGACGGATGCAACGCATTCAGTGGCTTGAAGGCTTGCATCTCTCATATCTCTCTCCGTCATATTCTTCCACAGACTTATTTGGACCTCCTTAAAGCTCTAAGGAGGTTAATGTGTCGCTAAACTTTAACATCACAAATATGCATCACGCGTCATTGCCTTTGTAACAAGCGTAATTTAAAAGGGGAGTCTGCTTTTATAGTTACATGATAAAACCATATTTTAAAAAGACATGTGGGCGTTTATTCTATTCACACTAATATCCAGGACCATCAGCAGCTTTCTAGTCAGCGTCTGTTATTCAGGTTAAAATCGATGGAATATTAGATACCAATATAAACAACGCCCTTAAAAAATTTCTCTAGACTTAAGGTACGTACAACCGTCGTTATTGCGCTTACTTTGAAATACATATCGCTTTTATGCCACTCGTAACTTTTATTTGGTGTCGGTAATGTACAAGAATGTAGTATAAGCTATATTTTTTAATTCTTGATTATTTTACGTTGTTGACAATAAATTGCTGACTACTCGAATACTTCAGCTCACTGATTTTAGACGACCGACGTTTATGTGGGTCATTTTATTTTGGGTATATGCACGTAAAAAACTAACACCTTGTCACATATTTTTACATCTATTAAATCAATCAGTATAGTAAATAAAATCCTCAACTGAAACATGTGATTCCCCAGAGGTTCCAGACAGCATAACCTGATCTTAATCTGTTGTTCCGGTACTTCTACGACAAAAAAAAACACATCAAAGCAGAGAACCACCAAACAACAGACCATTGTTATTCCAAAGTGTCAGACTAATCGTTAAATCGACATCGACCAATAGAATTCTCCCCAGATTCTCCTCACAATTAAACCCAAACGCGTCAATAGACCCGGATTATGTCTCAATTCATTGCACAAGTATAGTTTAAACGTGGGAAGCAACATTCGAACCTACTCCTATACTCCCGAGGTGATGATTTAATCCGCCCTTTCAATTAAGTGTGTGCGCGCCTACCTATACCTTTTGAATGGCGGAGGATGCATTCGTCTTTGAGTGTGCGGTACGATTGGAGCCATCCAATTCTCATGTTGCACCAACCTTAATCCATGTTGACAAAACACTACAAAAGAGGAATTTCTTTGCGAAAAAAGAGGGAAATCCTGTGGTCGCTTATCTGGGGATCAATGGTTGTCACTTAAGAGGTGACAACTTAAAGGCGGAAGATGAGACGAGAATGTGGGCGCGCAGATGCCGAAGATGACCACAAGAGATTTTCCTTCTCGTTTGTTCTGCACAACGCATCGGACTGAATAAATCTCACGCTGAGTCGTATAGGTAGGTACGAACGATGCGTCTTTGTTTGATTCAGGGACGATATATCAGATGCAGTTGTTGCATGCAGCCAAGTGGTTCCTTTTTCTTTTTCCATATTTATTGTCAAAAGTATCGAATTTCCGATTGAGATTTCTTTGGGTATATTTTTTTCCCTTGTTTGATCGTTGGTTGCTTTTGAACTCTCATGCAACCGGATACTATACACCGTGACATTAAATGCTTTCCTTCTCAAAGAGAAATGGAAAATTAAACTTGTCAAAATACGCTACAAAATATAGCCTTGCTTTTCCATTGAAGTTTCCGCCACCGTGTTGTCGAGGTGCAGAGAGATTTATACAAGTGACTTGACATATACCGCTACACATCATGACACTAGTCGCATGACAGATGTCAAGTGATTGTTATTTCTTTGGCACCAAATTAATGTCAGCGTCGACGGATTTATGAGAAATTTTACTTCGATTACGAAAACTCATTCGAATTTTTGAAACCAGTGCGCGAGTGCCAATGACATTTGGATTTACACACATGGTGCCCACGACACGATATACGGACGACAAGAGCGTAAACCCCTTTGGAAACAAATTATCCTCCGCAATTTAATTGAGTTATAAAGTTATGACTAGATACTGGAAACTAGCCATCGCCACAGTAAATGAAGAGAGAGAACCATTTAATTTAACGACCCTCATCGCATAGCGTAGTCCACTCCACACAAATGCACTTGGCAATCATTTTAGCGTCTAGTCCATTAAAATCAAGTCCTAGTCGATGGGTTATGAGTAGGCCTTTTGGCTTATGCCTAAGAGGATATCAAACTAGTCGACTGACGCGCGATAAAGATAAGAAAATCAATTAAATGTTGAGCTCGTGGAGAAGTTGCAAAGGGCTACGCCGAATGCCAAATGCAACTCCATCACTTAAACAATGGCATTCAGTGTGCAGTTGGCACTCAGTTCCAACCTGGGGCAACTCCTAGCTCTATGATGGACTTTTATGATCCCCGGGATTTTCATGATGGTATTTCTTTGTTGCGTATAGGCAGAAGGCGTTAATAGAATGCAAAACGATTATGGTTAGCTGAAGGTTTCCTGTTCAATCAACAAGTGCTGGAGGTGAAATGTGGCACTTTGACAGTATATTTGCGTCAAATCGTTGTCAGGTTTGAGGTTTTCTAACCGCAGTAAGCAGGTACTTGCGTGAACAACGACGCACCCAGCTTGTCACGTGCTGCAATTTATCGCCAAACAGGCGATTTGAAATTCATTTTGTTTTGTTTTTTCATTTTTTTGAATTTTACTCAAATAACTTTTATTTTCTTCATTGGTGTTTGCTAAAGTGAGTCATCGAAGTCGTTAATCTGAACGCATCCCAAAAACTTTAAAGCAAAATCATCATCATGATTTTCCGTGACCGCTTATCCTCGAGGGCGGCTAAATGGTCGCAACATCGTTCCCGAAAAGCAAAATGTTTCTGACAGATTTTTTGGGTTAAAAATCTGTTTGTGGCAGATTTTTTAGGTTATTTTTTCAAAAAAATTACGAGTGGTGCGAAATGATTTTGATGCTCTCTGAATTTGGTGTGGAAAATTTCGAAATTCAACGATTTATATTTAACGTTTGCGACTCAGGTTTTTGATCTTATTTTTTGTTTTGAATTGTCTTTTTTTGTAATTGGGCTGTTAAAAATTGTCCATATTTTATGCGATTAAAATTAAAATATCTTAATCCATATTTTTCCCGACGTTTTGTTAGGGATTGCTAACTTTATCAAGGGTCTATTTATTGAATAAAGTGTTTTCGTACAATTTCAGGTATTTTTTTGTGTGTTAAATGAAAAAAATTTCAAAACGTTCATTTAAGGTTGAAAAGTGCTGATTTCAAAACATTGATGTAAATAATTTAAAAAAATAGATAAATAAAAATAAATAAATAGAATGGCGCAACAGCTCGAGGTGAACCAGGGCCAACTTCTCAACAATAATGCTGGTGTGTTAATTTCTTTACATACAAGGGGACCTACAATTTTTTGCCGAATCCGAACGGCACTTTGAGAAGTTTTTCAAGACAAATGATACTCTCGGCGGGCTTGTCAGACCCTCGCGGAGTTGGGGGCCGTGAAAAAGAACAAGTCTTTTTTTTCAGGTGACGATGGCAGGATTCGAACCCAGACCTCCGGCGTAGTAAGCACACACACTAACCACTACGGCACCCCACAAATAAATAGATAATTATAAAATTACTTGGAACTAAAAACGGAAACTACTTTTAGACATTTGACATTTATATCACAGAAGTTGTAAGCTTAATGAATGGCCATACTGTAGCACCAGTGGATCATATCTCTGTTTTATTTGGTGTTCATTGTTGCTTGTTACTAGATTCTCAGGCTATCTAGGGTGAACCTAGATATCTGCTTGTTGCTGGATTCTTAAGCTCTCTAGGGTGAACCTTGTGTCAAGTCTTCTTTCTCTGTCGAGTATTTTGATGTTTTCAAAGTCTGCTTCGACTTTGCCAACACACATTGCTCGTGGCATAGCAATATTCCACTTGCGCACTATTGCATGTGACAGAGCAGAGCAATTGTTATGTTTTTTCATTCTTTCTCCGATCCGTATAATGGTTTTACAGCGCAAAAGTATCAAAATAGACAATTTTTCCCAATTTTAACCAAATATTTGGCCAAAAAGAAACAACGATATCAAAAAAAAAGTTATTTGTGCAGTTCCAGCGCCATCTAGCATCAAATTCACTGACTTATCGACTCTCCTTGCTTCCCCTTGCTTATGTCTCACCTTGTCTCTCCTTGGACTTGGCAATGAGTTCTGCTTGGACTAGCTGAACTCATAGAAGCGACTACTGAGCGAAAAGAAAATAACAACACTTAAAAGTCTGACAGAATTGACTGAATATTGAAGGCCTTAAAATGAGGATATAGGATAGCGGATGAGTTCCTAAGTTAGCATCAACGCTGTTATCTTTAGCCAAGACAGGACGTCAACGAACATAACTAGTGTCCTTAGCCTATTTAAAAACAGCCGATTAAGCATTTGAAATAGACAAGCGGAGCGAGTGGACAACAAAGCTACAGCTTGAAGGCTCTTTAAATCTGTGTCGAAGGGTTCGGAGAACAGAGAACCGCCTGGCGTAAGGTGGTGCTAAAAGAGTCGAGCAGGACTATCGGACTACCTGGCGTGGTGTAACCTGTTTGTCGGGCACTAAGCCCACTTTCCTTCCAACCACCTACACTATAGTCGAAGCTAATTTTCACATTGAAAACGAATATTTCCAAAAAAAGAAATACTGATACTTGACATCCCATATTACATACACTGTCGTAAACGAAAACGCAGGCTGAAAAAGAACGCTGTTTCCATTTTAATGCGCCCTTCCAGTCCTAGACAAAATCAGAAAAGGTTCGCAAACCCCCTTTTGAACCACTTGAATCGGCCTTAGAATATAATTCTTTAACTTAGATGTATGAATTAAGAAATCTCTCAAAAAAGACACATTAATCACCTAGTTTTAACTGGGTGAAATTAGGTTATTATGCTGTTCAGTTAATTTTACAAGCGAAATAGTCCAAAGCGAGTTTGTTGCTAACGATAAAGTGTTTGCAGTCGACTTCTAGGAAAATCAGAAATAATAATTGTGTATAACGAAATAAGTTAGTTACGAACTAAAATTAGTTACTCATGATTCCCGCAAACACTGGTGTGAACTAGAGCAAAGAAGAAAACATTTTTAAGGTTTATCCCAAGGACTTAAATGTTTACGATAAACAAAATTTTTGCTGCTAAAAAATCATTGGCATTGCTAATTTCAAAATATGTTTCGCAAAACTGTTTCGCATGAAATTGTCTCATCCAAGTCTGGCATCCGCGTACTTACCTATGCAAATTCAACATTTTTTATATTTACTTTCCTCTTTGGTATTTTTCCATTTGTAATTTGTCCGTTGGAGGCGAATTCGATATCGAAATTCGAACGTCAGTTTGCTGGCAGCTGACGGGAATGACAGTTGGTTCTGTTCGTAAAGTCAATCAATAGGTGCATTCAACGACTCCTGCTTATCTTTTGACGTCCTGTCGCCACACTAGAACTTAAATGTTTGTCGGACAGAATGTTGCCTCTTTGAACAACCATAATTTTTTGTTTAAATGGGCGCTAAGATTTTGGTTAAATTTGTCTTGAATTTTAATTCGGTAAAATTTTCAAAACTGTAAAGTCTCTCTTATTCCTCACGAACTTAAGACTGTTCACAGCGGCGATTTACAGTCCATAAATAGAGAATTCAATGAAGTGATGGTGGGAAAAATTATAAGGTGCGTAAAGTAGTTAAAGCTGTGTCATAAAGCTGCATTGCACCAACCTTGAGTTGATAACTAAAAAACAAATACATAAGTACAATAATTTCAATGGCAGCTTCGTTTTGTACGTAAGGAAGTTTCGATAAAACAAAAATATTTATTATTTTTTTATGAATTTTCGCGCGCGTTTTGACGTCTCTTTGAAATGTACATTGCTCCATTTAAGGCTAAGGAATGAATATTTCTCTTCGTTCTCACAAAGTAATAATGTGTTTTCACCGCACTTAAGACACAGATGAACGTAGGAAGATTAAAAGTCAATCCCAAAGTGTTTCCACCAGAAACGATGAGATTAACTTGACGTATGCTTTCATTTTCGTTTCTTCTCATTTTCATTTTTTTAATCTACAAAACGAAAAAAACCCAAAAAATAGAAACAAAACGTAAAATGTGTTGATGTGATTTTGGATCACAAATTTAATAGTATACCAGCATGATCAACATCAATCAGCAGTACCAACATTACCATATATCAATCTGTTGCAGTGGGCACTCCTCAGTGCACTAACCCGTTTTGACAGATCCGACCACATCCACATTATATAACACATTAAACAAGCTGTCAAATAAAGGCTTGTTTATTTGTTTCGTAAGATAACACACAGAACACTTAGAATTCTGAACGGTTTGAATCGACAATTCATGCGTGGAAGAGATTCGTTACGCGAGTAATTTTTAATTCTTCGGGAAAAGATTAAAATTCATGATGTAAATCTGTTGATTTGGAGGAAGGAAGGAAGATTTTAATGAAGATTTGTCTTAATCGCAGATTAGTGTCCGGTGGGAACACCCTACAATTACAGCTGCCGTTTATAGTAAAATTAAATGAAGTTCTTTTCATCATACCACAAACAACCTGTACAACAAAATTTAACACTGTACAGGTTGGCCACGCTCCTTAATATCAAGTGGTATCAAGTGTGTACACACAATGAAGGAAAAATCTAATTCGAGAATGTTAAAATGCCTAAATAAAGTATAAGTAAACATATACGAGCAAACAAAGACAAGATTAAACAATTGAAGTACAGCGATATTGCCTGAAGTGTTTCTAAAAAAATAAATAATTTGAGTAAAGCGCTACATTTTAAATAGTAGAGTAAAGTGCTAATTTTTTACAAACACTTTAATAAAGCAGTTATAATATTTTGTTTCGGTGAAGAAAACAAATGATTTTTTCAAGGATACGGGCCTTTACTATCAAGAACTATTGCCTAGATTTTGAAAAAAGAAAATCAATTCTCTTGTTCCATGGAAACGTTTATATTGTTTGTGAAAATCTAAAAATTGATTGTTGAAAACATTTTTATAACAACATCTTTCTTAAGGAGAACATTTCGCATTAAAGGGGAGAGAACTGTAATGCGAATAGATATAATTCAGCGCAAATACACTCGCACCTTGTATGAAAATATGAAAATATGTATGAAAATTGAAAATATTACCTAAACGAAATTTTTCAGTGTAAAACAACGAATACAAAAATTCTGACGACAATTTGCTTAAAAGACAAGGTCGCAGTTTTGTTACAAGACACAGAATAATAAGCATGAATTCACCTAAGGTTACACAATACGTCAATGTAATGTTTTTGAACAAAATCACATTCGTCAAACATTCGGATTCAAAAAATTCCGCACTCTTCTTAATAGCAGCCACTTGAGATTTAGGTCTTTAAAGTCTCAAAGAATACTTCAGCGGGCCAATTTTTTTCAATGTTTTCTCGAAACGCTTAATGACCAGTGCAAAAGGTCAATGAATATCTGATTTTTCAGTGATTGGAAAATGTCAGGGCATTATAAACTGCATCGGTGAAGACACTTTTTCACGAAAAAAACGCATTCTAAAATAAGATCCCACCATAAGGTACCACCAGAAATAAGATACCACAAGATACGTATTTTAAAATAAGATAATGGGATATAAACTTTCTCCCTTACCGTGAACCTCAAGTCTCTATGCCCCCTTTTTCCCAATTTGATGTCCACTTTTATCCGGCCAAAATTATGACTCGAACACCTTTGTCGAGTTTTCCTTCAATTGAAGGCCAGTGTAAGCTGTTTTAGCTTTTAACCTCAATTTTAAACTAATGCGCCAATTCCAGGAACTGTTTTGCATCTTTGTCCTGTGTGAATCTACTTTAGCATATTCGTTAAAAAATATTGCTCATAAATTTCCCATAACCATTTCTTGTCAGAATTGTACTTCTAAGTATTGTGTATGATAAATAGGCGTACCGCGTACGTGAACATCATCAAGACTCCAAAAATTTGGGGAAGAAGGTGTATCAAAACTCTGCATGGAAAACATTGTATTCAAAATCATTGTATTCAAATCATCAAAAAATTGTTATAGCCAATTGTCATGGCTAACTCAATGCCTACCAGATTAAGAAATCAATTCAATAACAGCTCTATCAGCCTAAAATAATCCCAGGCGGATCAGCAAGTCGATCGTCTCCATCACTATTCGCCTGGAATGATGATAAAATATTAAAGTTATCGTAAAATATAATCTGAAAACGGGTTGCCTTAACCAATGCCTCCTTCGAAGTATTGACCAGCTGCATCGACTAAAGAGATACATCGTATTTGACTTTAATCTTCAACCACTTCCACCCGACTCAGCCTGGCCTGCAGAAAAACATACGCAGATGCCAGTCCAAGTGCAGTGGAAAAAGTGTTTGGCCTTCTATTACGTTATGCATGTCACTCTTCTGGTCTGTGACTTTTAATCTCGTTGGACTTGCTCCGATAAAACCAAATGGGAGAGCGACTCAAAATCCGCAATAAAATTGCAAATTCCAAATGAATCTGATAATTTTTGCTGCGTTTGTAGTAGCCGGCCAACTTTACACAGTCGAATCGTGGTACGAGCTAATTGCTCGAGATAAGTCATTCCACAGTGCAGTTCGTTAAGCTGGTCTATGCATTCTGATTGGATTGATGGCGAAACTAGTTTTGCATTGGTCCGAAATCAGAAACGGTTTAAGTCTTGTTTTGAGTGTCCACAACTCAAAATGTGACATCCACACCCTTTTCTTAGTAATTAAGAAAAATAAAAACAACAACTTTGCAACAATGTGAGTGTTTTTAGGGCCACTTCTTAGCGCAACATGCAACAATTTCCCCGGCTTTTCTTGGAACTCATCATTATTCCAGTAAACAAATTGTCGATCATAGATGTCGATTCGAACCCAATCCCAATGCTTTAACGCATTTCATAAGTCACACCATCAATGGTTCAAATAAAAAAAAATAAATGATTCCCTCAATAAATCAAACACAGACCCTACTTCAACAGGCACAACGCAAACATACCATACCAAAGAGGGCCCTCTGCATCTTGGCACCACTGCATCATTAGAATGCGTGTTTGGTCGTCCTCAGTTATGACTGGATTCGAGCACAACACAGTGGCACCTACCATGGCTCATGAATTTTAATTAATCCACCGTGTTATACGAGTGGATACAAGTGTGTATGTAAAAGTTCCTATCCTCCCTTTCCACTCTCTTTCCTGAAGAGATTAGTTATAATGATATCTCCTTTCGAGAGTTTATTGTCCTGCGAGGTCAGAGGAAGCACTCGAAAACGATCAATGATCACAAATATTGATTCAAGCCATCGATAGGAGGAGGATTTTGGTTGTCACAGCCGGATTTCGTGGAAGGGGACATTCGGAATTGTGTTGGGTAAGAGATTTCACGATTGTTGTGATTGTGAGGACGTATGTTAAGATTTAATCTTATGCACGTTTCAGGTGCGTATTATGACAGATGTTTCCCTTTTGTGTATATCTGTTGCATAATTTCTGTTTTTTTTTTTTTTTGTATCTGCTTGGATACCGTTCCGAAGCTCAATTTAATTTATTCAATGTGGCCGCTTATATTCCAAAGAGTAAATATTATAACCCAGTTTTATATTTGGAGTTAACAATCTATAGGAAAATAACGCACTGGATTGAAAAACTCAACGAAAGTGTTATATGCTTTCACAAGCGGGCATTTTATTCCTCAAAAGTTTTTCAAGCCAATGTTCTGCATTTTTTGGTTTTTTCCAGCTTTATGGTGGATTTTTGGGGCATATACATATTTACGTTCCTGTTATCCTTATTGCCTAAGACTTTTAAGTGTGGATCACTTTTAAATATAGGTAATAAACAACATCAACAAAATCAGACAAATGTAGTATGTGATTTGTAAAAATATATAATTTCGCCTTTTAACCGGTCAAAACGTTTTTAAGCTTTAGTCGTCTTATTACGCGCCTTATTTGCTTTACTTAAGCCATCGCTTTAGGACCCGGGCCTCCAGCAAAAAGCTAAGCCTGCCAGCTCGCGAAGTTGGCTGAAGACCCTTTCCACTTGCGTGCGGCTTCTGAGTGTCGGTTCTCGTCTAATACCTCGTCCCTGCGCGGTGGATTCGAATTTTGTCCGGATCGGGCTGGGGCGTTGATGTCCATCCGCTCTAGATGACCCAGCCATCGAATCTGTTATATGCTGAATCTTCTGTCTAGATCGGTGTCGCTCTACAGCCCGTGCTGTTCGATGTTATATCGCCTACTCCACTCTATGTCTATTAAGAAAGAACCACATATAGCCCAAGGATTTTCCTCTTGAAGCAGCCTAAAGCGATTTCACCTGCCTCATAGAGTCGCATGTTTCTACACCGTAAAGCAAGACTGGGATGACGAGGGTCTTACAAATGGACAATTAACTTACTCGGGAGTGGGCTTTGCTATTCAATCGCCTTCTTAGGCCAAAGAAGCAGCAGCGATTGGCAAAAGTTAGCAGAGAGCACCCGATGCGTATTTATGCAAAAGAGTCCATCCTTGACAATCATGTTTAAAACTTGCTTAATCTCCAAAATAGGCACTCCGAAGAAGAACATGCGGAATTCTTTTAGGATTGGAAAGGAAGTATATGAGAAATGAAATTAAATTAAATATATCGTCCCTCTCTCGTAGGTTACAGAAATCGCACAATATTGGAAGCTCAGGACGATGCGGACGATCGCATTTAAAAAAGATACAACTTATTTTTATGACGGCGAGGCCATTTATAAAATATGTATTATATTCTAGGTTGTAATTGAGTCTGCTGTTGTTACTTCTGCAAAGAGACTATTGAACTTTGCAGACTAAGGCCGTATAAAGTGTGCGCCCATTTTTTTGAGAAGAAAGTTGAACTTTTCCTTTGAGGTAGTCAGACTTTCTGTAGGAAGACTGCTTAAGCTCATGGTCATGACATAAAAGCCAACAAGATCTTTCAATTCACGCACAAGAAAACCTTTCCTCAATACTGTCGAAGGCTTAATTGGCGTTACGATGTGTATATGTGTATATTATATGCGATTGTATATAATAATAATTATCCGAAATAATGTGCCTCCGGTGTTGGCGCGGAGTTCTTCACACTTCTCTCTATAATCGTGTCTTCTATCTGTGGTCGTGACACAAGCGCGTTGCCTTATCGAAATCCTTTTTTTATATCAAATGGGTCATTAAAGCCTTTACCGATCTTCACGGAACGGCTGGAGCGAGTGCTCCATAGCCATCCTATGCAAATTGACGAGTTTGGTAGGGATGGCAAAACTATATATTGGGCTATATAGCTCGTCTCTGTCAAATGTCAAATGCGGCCTTAAAATCGACGAAATGGTGCGGTGGGCATCGATTTGGAATTTGTTTTCTCCAAGATCCGCCGCAATGTGAATATTTGATCGATACTGGACCTTCCTAGGCCTAAAGGCATGCAGATATGGACCTAACAGATTTTTGACATCGGGCCGACAATGCTGAGGTACCATACGTCGCGCATACTTTCCTCCGCCTATATCTTACAGATGAGCTGGTGAATGCTCCTAAGCAGATAATCACCAGCGGATTTAAGAAGATCAGCTGCTAATCCGTCAGCTCCGGCAACTTTGTTGCGCTTAAGCTTAAACACAGCTACCTTCAATTCATCCAGGACGGATAGGCTGTATCGTTTGTATGCTTGTCGGTGACTTCTTCGTATGGTTTGTATAGTTCATTCAGCCTGACAGCGGGATTCAGATCATCGCGTCGTCGCCAATGTACAGTCAAAAGAAATTGCTTTTCTAAGTCTGTGATGGTGCTTACAGGCTTAGTTCGATCTTTATGCCTGCCCTTGGCAGGACCTTGGGATTCTTGAACCTCATAGATGTAAAACTTTCGAAACTCATGACTGTTGTAGTATCTCTCTTCGCTGTTTCACAATGAGAGCGAGAGAGCGAGCGAAAGTCTCGTGCGAGTTGTCAAATGAATTTCAATCAATGGCAATGTTGAATTTCAATCAAAGGTCGCACGCCGACCAGTTGGATCAGTTGGAGAACTACTTGGTTATTTCTTGCGATTGATTGTAGCCCTCCGACGCGTAGCTTTTCATTTCTTGCCGTTGTTTTGATCGAAATATCCATAGCTATACCTTGGCTACAACCCGAGGTAGTCAATGTTGGCCCCTCGATGAGTTCGAACGTCCATGACGCTGGAAGACGCATAGCTGTTCCACAACAAGCGCGTCAGCGTCAAACCAGAGCTGCCGCTTCCATCAACGCAAGACTAGAAAAATCGTTTGTTAATACACAATGAAAGCGAGAAACCGCGAAGATTGCTTTGACCGCAAAGTGACACAGAAGTTATTTGTAAAATTTGTCGACTTCATTACAGACGTTTGGTTTATTCTTCACAACAATTATTACCTTTCAAAAAAAAAGTGGAGCACTTAAGAACAGGGAATGACAGTAAAACCGTCGACCTCGGCAAGGTTTTTTTATTTTTTCCCAAAAGTCCGGCGTGGGAGATGGCGATAACGCTGGTATTGTGAACCACCTCACACATTTCCATCGATTGAAATTCATTTGACAACTCGCCCGAGACTCTAGCTCGCTCTCTCGCCCTTGTTGTGAAACAGTCATCAATCTGGTTGACAATTGATTGATCGGGTGATCTCCAGTGTCTTTGTGGATTTTAAGATGCAGGAACTGTGCACCAAAGAGCTACCAAAACGTGTCGCCGTGGCAGTAGTATGAAATTTAGCTTATATCCAGTTTGAATTGGCCCTTATTTTGCTTTAGGAGCGGAAATGTAACCAATTTGGGCTTATTTCCATTTTCACAACGAAATAGCGGCAAATTTACAAATTAGTCTTTTCGTCGTTCGGTCATATTTCACCGTAGCTTAGGCAGGATCTTACTAATGCCAAGAAACACTGATCTCCACACAAAAATGTCTTTTCTTAATGGGTTTTTGTGGGAATATCCTACTAGCCCTAAACATTAAGAATTTTTATTTTTTTTAAATACTGTCTATAAACGTACTTTTAAAATTATCATATCTGCGAATATTGTAATCTACATATCTTGTTTACAGACAATTTAATTGAAAAAAAAAAAAACAAGTGGAAAAGTGCAACAGTTGCAGTGAAACAGTTGAAGTGAAACAGTATGCAAAAGTTTCAGTCCATCTACGGCGGATTGCAAAATACCCGACCATACCATAAAAACTGCCGCGCCTCCAAAAAGTGGGCGGGATACAAAAATATAACTGTTGAATGCTTTATACTAGTTGGTTACATACATTTCGGTCTAAGACTCCGCTTTTTAACTTAAAAAAATCACTTTTTTTAACGCCACGCCCACAAAAATGGGCGGAAGCACATAGTGCTTATACATGAAAGCTCGAAAATGCTAATATCTACAACTTTTGTCATATAATTTTTAGTCAAATTTCATATATATTTATTGAAAAAAAGCCATTTTAAATTGCCTTGTAAATTTAAATTACAAGGCAATTTTACATACCAAAACTGAATGCGCTAGCACTATTCTAACATAGCTAAAATTTAGAAAAAATATTTTTTTAAATTAGAGATGGTCGCAGATACGGGCCTGTAGTGGGCGTGTCTGTGGGCGGATTCGGCTAATTTTCAAACTTGATCTGGTCCAATGGACTTCCAGCAAACCCACAAAATTTCAGCTCTGTACCTTAAAATGTAAGGCCTAAAAGTTGTTTACATAAGGACGGACGGACGGACGGACATGGCTTAATTGATTCTCCTTTCGGTCCCATTCATATCTCTAAAAGGTCTTAGGGGTCTACGGTGATTATTTCACTGCGTTACAAACCATACATCAAACTTAATATACCCTGGGTCGGATATAAACACTTACGAGACATTACAAGAGTAGGTATGAGATCATAATAGTATTATATACAAAGAGGAAAAGCAGAAAAAGCCGGTGCTTAAGGAGTAAGAATTAGAATACTAGACAGGTAATAAACTTCACTTTGAATTTGTCAAGTGTATTTCCTAAGGCCTGCCCATTAAGTTTTGCATTTGAATGAGCACCCGAATAAACACCTCCAAACAGAGTCAAATTGATTCAATTAAAATAAATTTAATTGAGAATCAATTGCAGGCTTTTAAGTGTCAACATTTGGTTTGGTTAATAGTTCAAACGACATTGATCATCGAAATTAGTTGAGTCGCTTTGATATTTTTGGCTGTGTAACCTTGAATGCTTTTAAGTGCGAGTATACTCTTCTGTTGGGCGTTTGAAAAACGTGAATGAAATAAAAGATTTTCAAACAAACTGATGGATACTTATAAAAACTTTACCATAGAATAAAAAAGTGATTAAGTTCGCTGGCTCGGTAAGACCAAAGAAGAAAGAGTTTTCACATAGATCGACATTTAAATTGTGCTGTTGTGAATTAGAAAGTGGGTGCTTAAGTGAACAAAACACTTTGCTACTTGAAGGAAATTTTTGTGGTGTTACAGTTGCCGAAACGAAATGTTATCGAAATAATGTATGAGTATGGGACTTTCGCTGAATAGCTGTTTACACTTACAATCTACATTGATCTTCAAACCAGTTAATTGATATACACTATTTGTTTTAGAAGCAGGAAAGTGATTCATGTGAGAATTCCACCTGCTCTATCTGCCCGACTGCGCCATTTCTTCGGTTGTTATATAAAAGAAAATTCGAATGTTCGAGTTTCTATTGTAAATTTTTGTAATGAAAAATTTGTCGTTTTTTAATTAAATGTTCACCCCAATTACGCAAGTCGTATACAAAAAGTCACCTCGACTCGTACTCGTATCGTATCGTTTTTGCTTTGTGATTATGCAAGTCGTATGCGTTGAATACGACTCCATCAACGCGTTTCATCGCACTTCAAATGCACAAGTAGTGTCCAAATTTCAGATGCAAAAATTAAAACAACCTTGAAATAGTTTCGGTGATTTACGTAAGATATCAAATTGAACAGCGAAAAACGAGAATCAGTTCAATGGATCTATTTTTTGATAATCGCATTAATGTGGAGGAACCATCACACATGAGAGATATGTAGTTTATTCCAATGAATTTGGATGGTGTGTTTTTAAAACTAAAATTTCAAACCGATTTCGAACTCAAGAAATTAATTGCAGTTTTTGTAATTTTCTTCAGCTTCCCAAAAATACAATAGCACAACTTTTTGAAGAAGTAAGCCCATTGTGAAAAGAGTACATACAACGTCAGTCGCACCAATTTTGAAGTTGCTGGCTATGCTCCGTTGCTTCGCTAAAGGAGCCTATCAAACAAGCCCTGAAAACTATTTTACTTTAGTAATAATACCACAGCCAATGTTTTCAAATATTTTGAAGGAAATGTCCAGTAACATATCGATATAAAAACATTAAAAAAAACCTGTTGTTTTCCATGTTTTTGATAAGGTTCACTTGAAGTCACTTTTAAAATGTCAAGTGAAGAAAATACGTTGAAAAAACGACTTAATACGACTTGCATAATTACCGATGTGAACCGGATACCGCACGCGATGGTATGCGTTTTTCTGCATGACATGAAACTCATTAGCGTACGATTATGTTCGTAGTGACTCTCAGTTTCATAATAACGAAATACGAGCAAGCTCGTATGTGACTCTCGCATACGACTTGTGTAATTGGGGTGGTTGATCATTCTGAGGGTAAAATTTGGTTTTTGAAGTCGGTTTAAATCTCGTCGATGTAAAACAAAAGTATAACATATATTATTACAATAAATAATGTTTTCAAAATGATTTTTTCATCTTTGCTCTTGACGTTGAATAAATGTTAAGTTGAATTGTATTATCAAATCAACAAGCTAGTTTCCCCAACTATCATTTACCAGTACCATTTTCAAATACCTAAGACAAAAACAAAATCATGATAAGCCTTCGATTTACTTGCAAATGAACAACTGCTTTAACGTCAGCCACAACACCATTGGCACTCCCAACAGGCAATGCTCAACAGCCAACGAATGGCGTCTAGTTTACATGCGAATCTATCTACCCGTTTCTCGATTTACCAATTTTACCATTCCTCCCAACACTATTATTGAGCTCCAATAGAGTAGTTAAAAGTTTTCAGTCCACCTTGTCCGCCACCGTGCTACCTGTTTCATAACTTTTTGGTCACAGCTTCACAGCAGCTCTAGATTTCAACATTTTTATCGTCACAAGTCACCACTTAGTGGAAAGAGACACTTTGACAAATGTCTTTTCAATGAGCCCGGGGTATACTTCTGGCTGTCTCAGTCGATAAAACTGTAAGACATCAATCGACTTGCGAAAAATTCATTTGCATGTAGTTTGTCATTCTGGCATCGCGCCACTACTTCAATAAATGCCTCCAAAGGGGAACGCAAAGTGAGGTTGGCGAACGCAATAAATTATTTAGAGAACCAGAAGGAAAAAAAATGGGAAGTCTTCGCCCAAGTGTGCGTGTGAAAGTGGACACATGTTGCACATGAGCTGCAATTAAAAACTTTGCAGGCTTCTAAATAGGAGGACATTTGTCTGCTGGTGCCAGCAAAGGCGGATGCGGCTTTGTAATCCCTGTATACAATTAAGTGAAGTCTAGCAAGCATGGAACTCGGCGCATGTAGTATCAACACCTCCGCCAATTGAATGATAAACGATGAGGGGAGAATGCAATCAATGAAATTGCGTCGATTGATCACCCCAATCATTGGTTTTCAATCAGAGGACGATAAATAGAGCAGCTGGGTATTGGATTCAAACAGGTTTGTCAGTATTCTGGAGGATAGTGCCTCATAAGGGAGCATTGAATCTCATGAGAGCACTCAAACGAGGGGCACTGCCCAGATTGCTCTTTTAATGAGCAAATTTGAACATATGTCAGTCTATATATCAGTCTTTTTCAAAGTGGGCGATAACGCCGCTTTCTGGGCGCTGTAGACCTTCAGCGGGGAAGTAGAAAACTTAGAAAAAACTAGGAGACGTTAAGTTTGTGAATTAAAAAATTGTGACAAATATTTTTTTTTTTCAAATACAAATTTCGGTTAAATCCGGTCAACTTTCTTATGCATCGGATGGAGGTAAAACGAATTTTGCCGATGGAAGTCGTTTAGCTGGTTAGCGAATTGCTCTAGCTTCTCCGATGTCTATGTCTTCCTCCACTTGTTTCGCCAATGGTCATTTAGCTGATTGGCAAATCGATCTAGCTTCTCCGGTGTCTTTGCGGTGTTGCACTAAGTGTGTTCGACCATATAGTCTCCATCCTGCGACGCAAATATATCAGCAAACTCGCCAATAAGATTTTCGCCATGGTTTGCTGCTCCTTATTTAGTTCTTAGTCTCCGAGTATAGTCTTAAATATACCTTGGCAAATTTTGATGGGGAGACAGGACTCTCTGGTTCACTCCCAGTTACGGTCGAAATGGGTGCAACGGGTACTTACTCATCTTCCAATCACCTTTTCTTATCTGAGCTTAAGGGTGCGCTTATTTGGGTTTGGCTACCGAGAATTCATGTGAAAAAGTCAATCCCGCTGGTTGCATCTAGTTGCATCTATTTATTGAAGCACACTCCTGTATACTTTGGCTGCTTCTCCTGTAGCTGTCTTCAGACTATAGGAGCTCGTTTAACATAGCCAGGACGTTTGAAAAAGGTCACTTCGAATGATGGAGGCCTTGGCACCTGTATCGATAGTGGCAACACAATTTCTGTTGGCGATGATTGCCTCCACTATCACACCCCTGTTGCAGCGTTTTGGTCCTGTGGGCGTGATTCCATCAGCCAACTTCTGCCCTCGAAGCTGGTTCTTAGGTGTGTATCAACTGCTGCTGTTTCAAAGAATACCCAGCAGGGTTAACGTTGTCCATGCTTCATCGTGTTGCCTTCTCCTAGCGCAGAGTGAGCAGTTCACTTGTGTAGGTGGAGTTCTACACTGTCTCTGTAGGTGCAGAGCTCCAACTCTGTAGGTTGCACTTCCCACATCTGATTTGTCATTGAACGTTGTTCATGGTTTGTCTTTCGATGTCCATGCGCTGACATGAGCACTCTAGCGTAGCCATTTCCTTGATGCGATTACTTCCTTGCGAATCTTATTCTGCTGCTCCCATACCGCAAGAGCAAAAGCTTAAGCGTTTGCTAGCGTTTTCTTATACTTGTCATTTCTACGGCCGTTTGTAGTTTTAAGCCGTCTGAACGCATTTGTGAACACATGGTTTGCTACCTCGTTGATGATTTTCCTGCTGGTATTGCCTTAGGACAAATTTCCCAATTATTCGACGTCGTCTTGCAACTGCTGTATGGACCCTTCGACGCAACTAAGGTGAATTTTTTTTGTCGTCACATCAGATTGTTGCCCTCTTAGTTAAGTTTTGTTCGTTCCGAACAATCGCTTCCGGCCGTGGTTACAATGTAGGCAGTAGGCACCTCGTTGGCACATCACATTGTTCCCCTCTTAGTTTTGTTAGTTCCGAACAATTGCTTCTGTCCGTGGTTGCGATGTAGGCACATTGTTGCCACATCACATTGTCCCCCTCTTAGTTTTGTTCGTTCCGAGCAAGCACTTAATCATTGCTTCCGTAATAGCAAAAGAGGGCGATCCACGTGGACGACTTTCACTTTCGCCCTTGGTCCTCGTTGAATGCGGAAGACGACATCGTTTATACGCGTAACTAATTGCTAGGGACCTTCCCAATCTTGCTGCAGCTTTGGCAATTTTCCCTTATTACGAATTTTATTGCCTCAATCAGAATTTTGAAAAGCATAGAATTTTGAAAAAGTTGAATTTTGAAAAGCAGAATTTAGACCGGTCGCCCATACCGGATCTTCCTCGTTGAATTCAGGTACTGTTGCTATCGCATCGTACCTAGTCTTCTTGCAATCACTCGCAACTTTTATATTACTTTTGGTTTTCAGGTAAATGCCATTAATCCTTTCTCTAAAATTCAGCGCGTAATCTTCTTCGCATGCTGGATCTTCAAAGGGAAATTAGCTCACTGGGTAGACTGGTAGTCGTCTTAATAAAACTTGGCACGAAGTATATCCCGATGTACTATTTATCACGTTCCGGTAGTAATGTCGACCATAAAAAACCATCTTGGAGAGATGTTCCTTCAAAGTGCAAAAAACCATTGCCTTAATAAAGGTTCCTAAAACCCTTCCTGTTCAGAGTCGGGTTACATTTTCCAAGTCAAGAAGTTTGCACCCACACCATATAAAAATTGAATTAGCTAAAGAATTACTGTCTTTTTTAGAACATGAAAAAGCCCAGTTCATATTTAGAAAAATATCTACCTACATACGAAACTTAATTATTACTAGAAAAATATTTTGAAAAACATCACATAATGACGTAACTCAAATCATGGGTCATTATCCTCCCAACCACAATCAGCCACCTTTGACATGCCATATCTTTGCTTACCCAACTATGGTTAGTGGTTATGTATCTCCATTCATTCTAATCAATACCTGCCCCACAATTTGTAACATGAATCCTACTGCCAGAGATAACCCCCAAGAGAGGGCACTGCGTCCGAGTCGCTTGTAATGTTTCATCGTTTTATCTACAAAACATGTCAGAAGATACGTGTAAATTGAAAGGAATAACTTGTCCGAGTGCTGCTGTTCCTTGCTTCGGCGATAGAAATCTTTCCTAATCTTCCTTGTTCCCGTTTGTTTAGAAGAGGTCTATACACAAGCACACATCAGCATCAACGAAACATTTGATCGTAGGTCGCTGTTCCACTCACGTTCCATTGATGACAATAAATTTTGTAGAAATTGACAAAAAAAACAACAACAAAATACTCACGCACACAAAATATGGCTGGAAATTTAATACCTCGTAGTAAAACAAACATCACGGTTGGGCCACAATGTCACACGCTGGGCGCGCAATAAAACTGGGACGGGAAGGCAACAAATGCACCTCGACTGTAGGAGATTTTTATCTAGACTCTTCGATGGGGAAAAGTGTTTTCGTGTTTTTTGATTGCAACGCCTAAACGCTAGGTGACATGCCAACAGCTATTACAATGTTCAGTTCGCTGTAGTTGCGTGTTGGTTTTTGTTCCCGCTGCTGGATGCGTGGATGCGCGAAACAAATTAAAAGACGCATCAAGGATAATTTGCATTTTGTTTTCTCCGGTGTGTGTTTTGCTTGCTGCCTGGCTGGTGTTGTTTTATTTCGATGTCCGATGAAGCTGGCCGGCTGGCCAGTGGAGGAACACAGTCGATGGAAGCACCATTCAGTGAAATCGAAGGCTTTCCGTTGGGCCGGTCGGCCGTACCGCCCGTGGTGAATGTCAATGTCAATGAAGAACAACAGTCAGTTAATCAGAATAATTGCTTTGCACAGTTGATTGTGCTTACATTAACCATTCAGAGGCATCATGTGGAGTTGGCCATGAGACCTGGTCATTTAGAAACTAATGAGTGGGCGAGCAACGTTGGCCTATCGATTTGAGAAAGTGTTGAAGGAAGTCCATTACATTTAGCTATGCCTATAGTCTTATTTGAGTTTTCACATTTTACTTTATCAGTGGGGGTTTCTGCGCGGAATTTTTTGTCAACATTTATGTAGGTAGCATGTACCTTCAAAATAGAATAAAAATAAATTAAGCATACCGTATTAGACTAAGGGCCTTACATAGAAGTTTTCCCCTCGTTTTTTAGTTTGTGCGGTGTAGCTACTGATGACTTCACAGAGAATAGCTAATTCAAAAAAAAAAAACTTTGATCATTATTGATGAACCAGAAAAATGTACACAGAGAAAAATCCTTCATGAAACTCTTCCTCCCTTTAAAGGTACCCACGCCTCTCTCGTCAAACATTTCAACTATAACTATCACGATATAAACATATTGAAAACTAGATTTGCGAGTAATCACACTGCAAAAACCTAGAAAGAAGCCACAACAAATCGACAAAAATCACCAAAAAGTACGAGTTTGATCAACAAGTGACCTTAATTTGTATCGTCTTTCACCAATATGTCGGTGAACCTAACATGCCGTCTAATCAACAACCGACGCGACATTGGAAAAAAATAAATATGACAAGAAATTAACATCGACGCGGTGGTTCCTTGTTTCGAAACAATAGATGAGGGAGCAAACCTGCATTGGTCAACGCTTTCCCAAATCTAGCCCCGCTTTCTCTTAAGAAAAAAACTTTACTTTGTGCCCGTTGACGTCAAAAACTAGGCCTGTATGGTACCTATAAAAAAATATCAAAACAAAGAATTGCTGACTTTTTCAGCAGCAATGATTTTCCCTCGTTTTTTAGTTTGTGCGGTGTAGCTACTGATGACTTCACAGAGAATAGCTAATTCAAAAAACAAAAAACTTTGATCAATATTAATGAACCAGAAAAATGTACACAGAGAAAAATCCTTCATGAAACTCTTCCTCCATTTAAAGGTACCCACGCCTCTCTCGTCAAACATTTCAACTAATAACTATCACGATATAAACATATTGAAAACTATACCCCCTTCGGGTAGGGGTTAGAATATACCCGAGGTAAGGCATGCCTGTCGTAAGAGGCGACTAAAATCCACCCTCCGTATGCCGAGCGCGTAGCGCATACAAACTATGCAATGGACAAAACAAAAGATTTTATTACCCCAGGTGGCAATCCAGTTTCACTGGCAAATCCACCCTCTTCGGAGGTAGGCTCTACGGATTCTGGGGAGAGCCATTTATTGCTTATAAATCCCTTTTTGAAAAAATCAAGGGTGCCTCGATCTCCACCAGCTGGATCGAAGGTCTCCGGGAAAGGAAGTCCGCCGGTTAATCAGGACTCAGCGAAAATTAAATGCTTTGAAGCGGAAAACAACGAACTCCGTGCTAAGCTTAATGAAATGGAACGTCTCTACCATGAGCTTAAAAGCGAAGTAGATTCCTTACGTAAAGAAAATGAAGCCTTAAGGAACCCCCGTGGTACTATAGTATGCGAGGAAACGCCGAAACGTCAATGTGAATACCAGACGGACGAGGAAGAACTTGCACGCGAAACGAATCCGGTCTTTAGGAAAAGGCTTACCAAGAAACGAAAGGCCGGTTCTTCACCCGAAGTAGAAACCGTGCAGCAAAAAGAAGAAACACCAGTCGTATCAAACAAAGCGACAGGAATACCCCAAGAAAAAAACCGCCGACCACCTGCAATAAATGTCGTTGGGATCGCGGACTACGGAAAGTTGCGAAACATCCTTAAAAATACGCTTGGGACGAAATATAACTTAACATCACTTCGAAACAACGTATGGAAAGTTAACGTCGATGACTCTGATGCCTATCGGTCACTGTCACAAAAGTTAAATTTAGAGAAAATCCAATGGTTTACTTATGAAAATCACCTCGAAAAGCCGTTGCGGGTTATAGCGAGGGGACTACACCCATCCTGTACCAAGGACGAAATAATACAAGACGTTCAAGCCCAAGGCTTTAAAATTCTTGACGCCGTGAACATAATAAAGAAAGAGAAGCAACGTACGGACGAAGGCAAAGATTCCGCTGTTGTCCGACGCGGCTTGCAAATTTTTATGCTTTCTTTTGATAGAACTGAAAATATTAACGAAATCTACAAAATTAAATCAATCCTTAACATCAAGGTAAAAATCGAGCCCAAGCGGAAGGGCAACAGGCTAGTTCCCCAATGTAAGCGATGCCAGGGTTTCCGACATACGCAAGCGTACTGCCAGAAAAAGCCGCGATGCGTAAAATGCGCCGGCGAACATCTCTCGACGGATTGCAATGTCAGCAGTCAGGCTCCCGCGGTTTGTGCCAATTGCAGGGGAAGTCACCCAGCGAGCTACCGAGGTTGCGAAATTGCCATTGAGTTGCAAAAACGACATGAAGCTCCGAAGAAAAATACTGAAAATAAGGGCCCAAGCCTAAAACCTCCTAAAGTAGATAAGCCAAAAACCCCTAAGTCGACTAGGGATAAGGGTTTGATTAAAGGCAAAATTCAAATAGCGCAAGAAAACGTCGCTGGTCCTAGTTCCCACCGGAGTCAAAAGGGAGAACCCACACTTGTTGGTCCAAGATCGTACGCTCAAGTCGCGTCACGTGAAAGTAAGCCACAATCGGCCGCATCAGATTCGGTCTCTCAAATTCTAGGCATGATTTTAGAAAAGTTTGAACAACAGGCGAAACTTAATCAAGTAATATTCAACAAATTGAGCGAGCTCGAGTTTAAACCTCGAAAAACATTTAATAAAAAATCATGAATATGGGAAAGTCAATCAAAATAATTACATGGAATGCAAACGGCCTTTTGCAAAAAATTGACGAACTAGAAGTATTCCTACGGAAGAATAATGTAGACATATGCCTAATTTCGGAAACCCACTTTAAAAGGCGCATCATCCTTCAGAAAATTCGAGAGGTGGATCCTCTCTCTACATTAAAGACTGCATAAAGCACTCCAAAAACGAAGAAATAGAAATTGACTCTATGCAAATAACCTCAGTCTCAGTAAAATTAAGTCAAATAAATTACAACATCGCGACGAGCTATTTTCCTCCGCAGTATCGGCTGGCAGATGAAGATCTTGCTCTGCTCTTTGATTCACTTGGGTCAAACTTTATCATCGGCGGGGACTTTAACGCGAAAAATACTTTTTGGGGCTCACGGTGCAATTCAACAAGAGGCAGAGCCCTCTTTAAAGCAAGTACAAAACGCGGCGTGATCTTCTTATCGACGGGAAAGCCAACATATTGGCCAACCGACAGAAATAAAATACCTGATCTCGTCGACTTCTTTATCGTTAAGGGGGTACCTGGTTACCTTACGAACGTAGAAGAACGCTTTGATCTCTGTTCAGATCACTCGGCAGTTCTTTTGAAAATCGGCGGAAGCCTAGCGAAAAAGAAAAGAGCGCCTAGATTAACTAACAACAACACCGACTGGGACGGCTTTAGAAAATACTGCAAAGAAAACATAGCTTTCAATGTACCGCTCAAAACGCCACTTGAAATAGAAGAAGAATTAGATAAACTCGTGAGAGTTGTTCAGAGCGCTGCGTGGAATAACACTTCTTTTCGGAGGTCCGAATTATCGAACAGCGGAACAATATATCCGCGAGAAATAGAAGAGCTAATATGCGAAAAGAGGAGAGCGCGCAAGAGATGGCAACGTTCGCGAGCACCCCCGGATAAGACAATCTTGAACCACCTTTCTAACAAACTGAAGCACGAACTTCAAGATTTTAAAAGTCGTGAGACTACTGCTTACCTCGAAAGTTTGACTGCCGATAAAGGTTCGAACTACTCTCTTTGGAAAGCAGTCAAGTCCGTTAAGAAGCCTATAGCACATTCTGCGCCATTAAGAAAAGCCAACGGCGAATGGGCAAGAGAAGACAAAGAAAAAGCGGATTTATTTGCAGATTACCTAGAAGAAACATTCAAACCGTTTGACGGGGAACCGTTGGTCGAGGAGCTCAATCCTTATGCGGTACAAGATAATTATAGAATAAAAACCGTGTCATTGACTGAACTTCGTCAAACGATAAATAATCTGGAAAACAAGAAAGCCCCTGGCTACGACTTAATTACTAGCGAAATTCTAAAGGAGCTACCGAAAAAAGCTTTGGTCAAGCTACTCTATATCATTAACGCTTCCATGAGAGTTTTATACGTTCCAAGGCAATGGAAAGTGGCCGAGGTCATAATGGTTCCGAAACCAGGAAAATGCCCGAACGACAAAAAGTCATACAGACCTATTTCGCTACTGCCGATAATAGCTAAGGTGTTCGAGAAACTGTTGCTTAAAAGGTTGCAACCAATCATTGAAGAAAGACGATTGATTCCGGATCACCAATTCGGATTTAGAAAAAAACATTCAACAATCGACCAGGTCTATCGTATAACAAACGAAATCAAAAAAGCCCTGGAAGCGAAAAAGATATGTACTAGCGCTTTTCTCGACGTATCGCAAGCCTTCGACAAGGTATGGCACGAAGGCCTGAAGTACAAATTAAGGCTTTGCTTACCAGAAAAGCTCTATAGAATCTTAGAGTCTTACCTTAAAGACAGAATCTTTCGCGTAAGGTACGAAAATGAGTACTCGGAATTCAAAGAGATAAATGCCGGTGTCCCGCAAGGAAGCGTTCTCGGCCCAATATTATTTTTGCTCTATACAAGAGACATACCCCATGATGAGGGAACAATTTTAGCTACGTTCGCAGACGACACTGCTATTCTCGTTATTGATAAGACAGTTGAATTATCAACAGGGAAACTCCAGCGCGCTTTAGACAAAATATGCGACTGGACGAAAAGCTGGCGAGTCGTCCTTAACGAGACTAAGTCAACGCATGTTAACTTTACTTATAAAAAGATAAACAACAAACCTTTATTCATTAACTCGGTACAAATCCCGTACTCAAATGAAGCGAAATATCTAGGAATGACTCTAGACGCAAAACTAAAATGGAAGCCGCACGTTAAAAAGAAACGCGACGAGCTCGAAATCAAGTTAAGAGAAATGAATTGGCTTATCGGAAGATTTTCGAAACTAAGCATATATAACAAACTGCTTTTGTATAAGCAAGTGCTAAAACCATCCTGGACGTACGGTATACAACTCTGGGGTTGTACTAAACCAAGCAATATATCTATATTAGAAACTTTTCAAAATAAGACACTCAGAGCAATCGTCAATGCTCCATGGTATATAAGAAATAGCGATCTACACCGAGATCTAGGAATCGCAACCGTGTCTGACGAGGTAACAAACTTTGCTCGCAAACTTAGTACTCGTCTTCGCGGACACTGCAACAATGAAATTATCCGAACTTTGGATCAGACAAATCTTACGCGCCGACTACAACGAATGAGACCGTTAGATCTAGCAGCATAAGATGAAACCGCATAAATTGACGGTATTGTAGGTGCCTTCGTTGGAAGGCAGCCTGCCACACGCGATTATTACAGAAGCTTGAACTACTTGTTAAGGAAACTTAGTCGTGGTCTGACGGAAAATGGGAGGTTTTTTAGTGAGTAAGAATCTCACACTACTATGAGCACGCGCGGCCGGTCCTCGTAGTGCCTATGAAGGTTTTTCCTACCCACGGAAAAAAAAAAAAAAAAAAAATATTGAAAACTAGATTTGCGACTAATCACACTGCAAAAACCTAGAAAGAAGCCACAACAAACCGACAAAAATCACCAAAAAGTACGAGTTTGATCAACAAGTGACCTTAATTTGTATCGTCTTTCACCAATATGTCGGTGAACCTAACATGCCGTCTAATCAACAACCGACGCGACATTGGAAAAAAATAAATATGACAAGAAATTAACATCGGCGCGGTGGTTCCTTGTTTCGAAACAATAGATGAGGGAGCAAACCTGCATTGGTCAACGCTTTCCCAAATCTAGCCCCGCTTTCTCTTAAGAAAAAAACTTTACTTTGTGCCCGTTGACGTCAAAAACTAGGCCTGTATGGTACCTATAAAAAAATATCAAAACAAAGAATTGCTGACTTTTTCAGCAGCAATGATTGCCTCTGCAAAAGACGTTTGAGGAGTGAAGCGGTTTGGTATGGCGAACCACAAGAACTGCATGGTTTAGAACACGTAGAGTTCCTAGAGAGAAAAAAAGGATCTACATTGTATGGGGCTTCGTGGGGCTTTAACGTCCCAGATTCGCTACAATGAAGCGAAAGGAATATGGAAAATATCGTTCTGTCAATAAAATACTTTGGCGAACGATTCGGCGTCTTAAGGAAAGGAAGTTTTGACCGTACAAGAGCCCCCACCATCAAAAGAAATGCGAAAAATTTTCTCACATGGATAAAGCACCGAGACTCAGGTCCAGGCGCACGCAAGTGGAAGGCGACTCCAGCCAACTTCGCGCGCAAAACCGGAGACGGCTAGCTAGAGACAGAGCTGGCTGGCGAACTTGTTGGCTGAGGCTCAGGTCCACCTTGGACTGTGGCACTACCTTAAGTAAGTAAGTAAGTAGGTAAGATAAAGTCCCTGCGAAGATGAAATCGTTAGAAGGTGGTAAGTTTGCTGGTGCGCAAAGTCCGTCTAAAAATGCTCAAGCCATAATGGATAAATAGTTTCAATAGCTAACATCTGTCACTAATACTTTGTTTTTGACGGCCATAAAACAGCGATTAGAAGGAGACGATTAAAAATAAATCCCGAAGTGTCTCCACCGGATACACACATGTTTTTTGATGTACATGTATTTTGATGTACTCTCAAAGAAGAGCGACGATGATATTTGACAGGATCTAAAAAAGAATTTTGTTTTTGAATTCCCAAAAGAAAGCGTATTTCCGACAGATCTATCAGTCGTGGACAGTTTTAGTTTCCTTTTTCGAGTCTTCAAATGTTATAAAAATGTTCGAAAAGGGTTCAACGGGTGGTATAAAAAACGTTTAAGAAAAGGTGGAACGATATTTACGAGGATTTATTTCAAATTACTTCACGAGAGGATTTAAATTTGCTTTGTAAATCTCGCAATTTCCATAATAATGCGATAAGTTGTAGATTTATGTTAACTGCGGAGTAGTATTTGGTGGAGGAATGGTATAAGATCGCGCCCAGCGATTCATAGCAGGGATAAGTGATTATATTCTCTAAAAATGGTACCAGGGAAATTACTCCAACTCTTTTGGGGAATAGCGTTCCCCAAAAAGTTAGAAACGCGTTCCAAAACTGCAATTTTAGTTGAGTAACCTTGAAATTTCGGCCAACCTGGAACAATTACAGTATTAAAAAAACAATGTCGGTCAGCAAAGAACTGATACTGACGTTTCTCACATTACCCTTACAAGTAATACCAGTAACTCACGAAGGAAAACTGATTTCCGCAGATTGTAATCGTGATTGTCTAATTCTTTCTTCGTTTGATATTATTCGATTGGGATTCGCAATCGCAGTGTTAGTATGAATTTGAAAATTTTGGTATAAAAACCATTATTACTTACCAGCATATTATAATAAGTTCATGTCATTTACCTGAAAAAAGAAAAATTTAATTAATAATCTGAAAAAATTAAAACGAAGCATTAACTAAAATTTGTTACAAATACGTAATGGAAAAAATAAGATTCCTAACATAAAGATGTTAATTTAAGAAGTGTTTTGGAGCGATTTATTATTTTATACATTTTTATGACAAAACTAAGTTGGTTTTACTTAATACAAAGAATAATAAAAATAATCTAAAATTTGAATCTTAAATATTTTTTTAAAAATGCTCATTGATAAAAAAAAATTATTTAAACAAGTAAGTAAGGCCAAGAGTTCGTGAATCATGAGAAAATTCGTCAAAAGCGAAAATTAATGTATAGAAAACAGTTTTTAATAAAAAAAAAGTGGGCGGAACTCAATGCTTTGCATATACCGCCTACTGCCACGCCTACAATGTGGCGTGTTTTTTGATGTACATGTATTTTGATGTACTCTCAAAGAAGAGCGACGATGATATTTGACAGGATCTAAAAAAGAATTTTGTTTTTGAATTCCCAAAAGAAAGCGTATTTCCGACAGATCTATCAGTCGTGGACAGTTTTAGTTTCCTTTTTCGAGTCTTCAAATGTTATAAAAATGTTCGAAAAGGGTTCAACGGGTGGTATAAAAAACGTTTAAGAAAAGGTGGAACGATATTTACGAGGATTTATTTCAACTTACTTCACGAGAGGATTTAAATTTGCTTTGTAAATCTCGCAATTTCCATAATAATGCGATAAGTTGTAGATTTATGTTAACTGCGGAGTAGTATTTGGTGGAGGAATGGTATAAGATCGCGCCCAGCGATTCATAGCAGGGATAAGTGATTATATTCTCTAAAAATGGTACCAGGGAAATTACTCCAACTCTTTTGGGGAATAGCGTTCCCCAAAAAGTTAGAAACGCGTTCCAAAACTGCAATTTTAGTTGAGTAACCTTGAAATTTCGGCCAACCTGGAACAATTACAGTATTAAAAAAACAATGTCGGTCAGCAAAGAACTGATACTGACGTTTCTCACATTACCCTTACAAGTAATACCAGTAACTCACGAAGGAAAACTGATTTCCGCAGATTGTAATCGTGATTGTCTAATTCTTTCTTCGTTTGATATTATTCGATTGGGATTCGCAATCGCAGTGCTAGTATGAATTTGAAAATTTTGGTATAAAAACCATTATTACTTACCAGCATATTATAATAAGTTCATGTCATTTACCTGAAAAAAGAAAAATTTAATTAATAATCTGAAAAAATTAAAACGAAGCATTAACTAAAATTTGTTACAAATACGTAATGGAAAAAATAAGATTCCTAACATAAAGATGTTAATTTAAGAAGTGTTTTGGAGCGATTTATTATTTTATACATTTTTATGACAAAACTAAGTTGGTTTTACTTAATACAAAGAATAATAAAAATAATCTAAAATTTGAATCTTAAATATTTTTTTAAAAATGCTCATTGATAAAAAAAAATTATTTAAACAAGTAAGTAAGGCCAAGAGTTCGTGAATCATGAGAAAATTCGTCAAAAGCGAAAATTAATGTATAGAAAACAGTTTTTAATAAAAAAAAAGTGGGCGGAGCTCAATGCTTTGCATATACCGCCTACTGCCACGCCTACAATTGTCTTGCATGTAAAGCAAACTCAAATTTATATTTTATTTCAAAAAGCATTGCGGTCAAGCTAGACAAGATACAGGAACTCAAATTTTAGTTATCGATTGACCAAAACTCTTACACTGAATGTAAACTGGACCACTCATATCCTCGACCATGCACACTTTTACTTCGTGATGTTGTTTAAAAACTTGATTTCTCTGAAAATTTACTCTGAATTTAAAAAATATAAATGCCAAATATTAATGATCATTGCTGAAAATTTTAATATTCACTATGCTTGACTGAATGTGAGCTTCGCCCACTGTCAGGGGGCGTTTTTGAGAAAAAACTGATTTCTAAGCATTAATTTTTGCTTGAAATGCATTTCCTGATTAATGATTCGAAGGAAATAAAGAATAAAAATCAGTGAGTTCTCTTTTAAGGTTTGGAAATTTTCTGACAGGTGTTTTTTTTAATAATTGGCTCACATTTTTAGTACTTTTTTCAAAAAAAATGTGTTTAAAAGCAGTCTATCACAACGCATTCAAAAAAAAGTTTAACTTAGCCCTTGTTAAGCTTTGTAAATTAAATAAATAGAGTGGCGCAACAGCTCGAGATGAACCAGGGCCAACTTCTCAACAATGTATGCTGTTGCATTAATTTCTTTACATACAAGGGGACCTACAATTTTTTGCCGAATCCGAACGGCTCTTTGAGAAGTTTTTCAAGACAAATGATACTCTCGGAGGGCTTGTCAGACCCTCGCGGAGGTGGGGACCGTGAAAAATAGCAATTCTTTTTTTTTTGGGTGACGATGGCAGGATTCGAACCCAGACCTCCAGCGTAGTAAGCACACACACTAATCACTACGCCACGGCACCCCACCGTTTAGCTTTGAGTTTTTTAATAAATGTGTTCAAAATTAGACCACTTGTGTGGCAAGTGGCTCAAAAGCTATAACCTAAAACACTCTAAGAACGGCATCTATTTTGAACTCTTTATCTCAAAAACCTTTCATTTATTTATTTATTTATTTATTTATAAACATTAACAATAAATTAAAATCTATCATTAATAATGCTTTAAGAGCAACTAGCATCAAAGGCATCATATTTTTATAAACATTCAACATTTCTTGACCTAAGTTTGGTTTTAGGAGCTCTTGTCTACACAACTTTTGGCAACAAGTACTAAAAGACATTTCAACCATTTTTACATTAAACCTTTACGTGGGTCCAGAAAAAAATTTCTGGTTAGCAGTTAGGTGTTAGCACACCAAATTCTGTCTTTCTACGACTTACCGTTTAGAAGTTGCAAAGGGTTTTTGACAAACGGGCAGACAGAAAAGGTAGCGATGCCATAAGAGATCTTAATATGGAGATATGGCCTTATGTCCCTTAGTCTGATGTTACAGCACCTATTAAACATCATGTTCTCTCCCAACATACAAATATAATGGACAACATTCGAATGTATGTATGTCAGATTTTTTTATTGAATACTCTGCTGGCTATATTACGATTAGGGGAAAAAACAATGCTTTTCTTAGTAAAGTCATGACACTTGCGGGGTAAGCTTTGGTGTTTCAGTGAAGAGTTTTTATGTTCTACATTTATCATCAACAGCATTTGTGTTGAATCGAGAAGCCTTGTTCTCCTCTATCCTCTAATTATTTCCGCTCGCTATATGTTCCATACGCATTTTAGGGTCCAATATCTCGATGGCGAGAATCAAAAAAAAAATCATCGATGAATGTTACAGGACGCACGGGCGATCATTTCTGGCTTGTTTAAATGCTTTCCTCCCAACAGCTCAAATCGCACCATGTATGATCTTTTGGTCCGGGGCTTTAAATACAGTAAGGGATAAAAGTTCCCCTCCAAAATTGACCGCAAAAAAATTACAATTCCAGATTACTAAAAATCAAAAACAGTTCTCCATTAAATGTGGTTAAAATATACTTGCAAAGCATTTAATGTAGGTGATCAAAACTTTCAATCACAACATTACAACCTTTAAAAAAGTAAGTATTTTGCCGGGTTGGAATTTTAACTGTCATGAATAAATTTTATGAAAATTGTGAAAACATTGTCATTGCGTTACACTCACGCAGCTCCTTAGGCGCAGGTGTTTTCCACCCTTCACACCTCACTTCAACAGTCATAAACAAAACAGAGAAAAAATAACTGTCATCCTTAATCTATAAATGCATTAAAAAAAAAAAACTCAAAAATCATGTCGCATATAGATCATAAAATCTTAGGAATCCCCAAACTCCACCTGTCTTGGAAATTTCATGGCTATTCCCAACAGCTAGGAATAATTATCCGCTAAAAAGCATGAAATAGAGAACCCATAAAGCATTGCCTATATTTACGCTTCACGCTTCAAAAGTCCATAAAGTCTATATTTAAAGACCTGTAAAATTTTATGTATCCACACGGTTTCCATGCGACTTCCATCCGATCAACCACTATTATAGGCTCAACAGATCACCCTCCCCTCTCGATAGACAGAGAATTTCACTTCTGGCGGGAGAAATAAAAAAAAGTTCCACATTGGCTCGTTAACTTAATTAGTCCAATTAACGCATTTTCTTCGATTGTGTGACCTTTTTTCGCATCGCTGTGTTATGATAAAAATCTTGAGGATCGCATATAGGTAAGGCTCCTCGTTTGTCCCAGTTTTGAGCCTGATTGCAATCCGTGCTAAGGCTCATCAGGCGACAACACGATGCGTAATTAAGAGTATCACACTCTGGCTGCATATGCGAGAATGGGGCGTCTTGTTGAAGGCGTGTACGTTTCTGCTGCCTTTTTTATCGGGGCTGAAAATCTTGATCGCCCCACGATCTTGTGGGTAAGCCGAAAATAGTTTTAAAGGAGGCATCGCAATACAAGCAAAAATAAAATGTCGAAACAAGTTCCATGAACTTTATTGCACGACACTTTATTTTCAGATGCGAAATAAAACGGACGGGGAAGCAGGAGGCCAGTGGCGACATGATGAACGAAAAATAAAATTTAAATGAAAGTCAACTCGAAGATAAATCTAAGGGTGAGCAAAACATAAGATTGCGGAGCGTACAAACTTAAATGTCACTGTCAAGGGAGATAAATAGCGAACGAATTGCAAAGTTTTTGCAGTGTAGCTATGTTGAATTGGAGCCAAGCGACCTGCAGTGATGATTTTCTTTAGTGTTGCTTTTTATTAGGTTGGTGGGAACAAGTGAATCCTTTGGGAAATATTATCTAACAAGAGGTTAAATTTCCTGTGTGAAGAGCTGCTGTTGTGTTAAAATTTTTATATTTCGTGGGCCACAAACACTGTTTTCAATTTAATTTTGCTTAAGAGACCATACCTAGAAAGGCTTAATCTTCCATTTAGGATATGAAGCCTAATTAAAAGTTTAACTTACTTAGTTAAGTCTAGTTATATAGTTTGTAAGTAGTACGAACGAGACCTACTAGTTCCCGGACAGGAAAATATTGTTTAATCTAAGTCGGTCGAAATATCTTCAACAAGAAGAGTGAGATCCTTGGAGAGAGTGAGATTCTTCGAATGAGATCCTTAGGAACGGAACTGTGAAGAGTTAACCCCTTTAAAACCAAAATTTGATGATCCCAAAATATAATGAATCTGCGGTTAACCCAGAAAACAGCTGAAGTGCAGGGCTAAATCCGTCAATGATGCGCTATCGAAATGTTCGACTCTCGAAATCATTGATTAAGGAAGAAACTGTCAATTTCGTAGAAAAACAGGAAAATAAGTTGAAATATGTATAATTTTTTTTTAATAAGAAAACTAACCGAACATATCGGTGTTTATATTGATGAGTGGCTCCAATAGCAAAGCCATAGAAAATACACATACACATATTTGTTAGAAAGCAATTTAAAGTGCGCCATATCACCCGAATTTAACTTATTTTGAAAAGCAATCAACCTTTTGAATTCCAAGCGAGGATTTTAGCGTATATTGCCGCTTGTGTATCCCAGCACAAGCGTTGGAAAGAAATTAAAAGTGTGCCATTTTCCACACAGAGCACATAAATTACAAGATAGCTAATGGAAAAACTTAGTTTTTTTTTTCTTTCTTCTTTTGCATAAAATAGGTGAATCATCGTGGCCTTGATCCTTTGTAATTTGAATCTACCAAAAGAACCTTATTGTATATTGCTGTATGTGTATCCAAACACATATTGGTTGGAAAGAAATTTGAAGTGTGCCATACCACCCGAATTGACTTAATTGAATTATTTTGAAAATCGATCAACCTTTTGAATTCCAAGCGAGCATCCTAACGTATATTGCTGCCTGTGTATCCAAGCACATAGTTTTAAAAGAAATTTGATGTGCGCCAATTTCCACGCAAAGCACATAAATGGAAAAACTTGGACTTTTTTCTTTTTTTGCATAAAAAAGTGAATTTGCATATTGTTGTATGTGTAACCAAACACATATTGGTTGGAAAGAAATTTAGAGTGTGCCATACCTCCCGACTTAACCTTATTTTGAAAAGTAATATTGAATTTAAGTCATAAAGCTCTAGGCAATTAACTATATAATCTATTAAAAAAAAAAATTTTAAATCGCTCAGGTTCTTAGAACTTAGGTGATATAAAAATAAAATTGTAAACGCAATCCTTTTGCTCGCGAGTTTTTTTCAAGAGTGCACAATAGACTTATCTAACTAAACTAGATTTCTACCAAAGTCTCATATGCGGCATAGCGTGGGACCCCAACAAACCTAAAGTGGATATGAAGTCAACTATTTTTCCAACTAAAATAGGGATCAGCTTTATTTTCCTTGTTATGGCTCCGGGCAAATTCAAAATATTGTATAATCTTATAGACAACGTCTGATTGCATTTCTTACCGACGGCGGTAATTTATTAAAATCCTCGGCTTTAAGATTAACATAACTAATCAAGTTGCACAGCCACAGCTAGAAGAGAACATAGAACTGGACAGCAGGAAGGCGACAAGGTACACACTGTGTACACACATAACGCCGACGCTGTATGAAAATGATCACGGTCTCCAACAAGTTCAAATAACACTTTCCTCTGTCTGACAGTTTCGAGGAAATGAAATCGCATAATATAATGCTTCGCGGAGGAGACTTGTCGTCCTGAGGATGTAAGTCTGAGTAAGATTACCATATCCACAATGGTTTCGTGGGGATCGATCAGTTAGGAAAGACCTGCAACTCAACCAGGATTCTTTCCAGTTTCGTGTGTGGCCAACACGGTGCTGAATATTCATCAAGACGTCCCAACTTGGTTTTGTTTTTTCTCCCTTTTGCACCCTGCTGTTGATGAATTGAACCAAACATGCAAACTGCATACCACGGCTTCTCGCTGTTAATTTGTTATCTCTGACCTCCGGCAGCGGCGCGACGATGGTAAGGGCTGCTTCAGATTCCGTATAGGTAGCTCCCTCTGTGGAGGATACACAATCTCGCTGGTCAGTCCATCATCATCAGCCATTCATCTTAACAGATTAGTTTCGAGTGTAGGCTTGCGATCGCATTGTGTTGTGGTGAGCTAAGCTTACTTCCACAACAATATACACAAATAGGAAATGATTTATGGACCTGCAAGAGGGTGCATGGTGCGCGCTCTGTGTCCCCTGGGCAGATGACAATCAATAGGACTTTGTTGTTGGGGAGATTTTGCGGCACTCCTGGTTGGTTAGTTAGCTGCATAGAGGATTTGCATGAGGTTGCATTAATCAGTGTATTCATGTGTGTATCTTTTATCTTTTCTTGCAGTTGTCCCTCGCTCAACTTGCTGCTTCCGAATTGAACGGACGTAACTACCATGTCGACGACCTATACAAGTTCTGTGCACGAAGTCAGGTGGGTGTAGTAACATGGATAATTTATTCTCGTACCATAATGAGCCTTGATGGATTTGTTTTTTATTTTTATTCTTTGCTTACAGGTGGAATTTTGGAGCTGCATAAACAGGACGCGCGAAGGTGAGTAGAATTTTGGAAAATTTGAATTTGATTTCAAGGAAGAAAAAGTCAAAATTACAGAACCCATCAGCGGTGTTAAAAGAATAAAGAATTCTGAAAAGCAATAAAATTACGAACTCACATTGTAGAAAGTTGCGTACGAGCGAAAACTAAAGAAATTTTGCGTCTAAGGGGGGAGGAGTTAAATTACCAAAAAACATGGCATCTAGTGAGAGGCGCCGCAGGTTTCTTACAACCCATTAGCATAAAATGGACAAAGTTATCTTGGTAATATCAAAAACTATCAAGAGCGATGAAGATCAAACTAAAAAGAGAGGAGCCTATGGGGTATTTTTTCAGTACGAGGTCAAACTTATAAAAAGTTAAATTGAGGTTTTTCAGTCAGTTTAATTTACCAAATTCAGTTGTTAACCCCGAAAAAACTTTTCAATCAAGCACTTCTCTGGATGAGACGCAACATTCCTTCGTCGAGATCGTATAGGTCATATATGATGAAAGTAGTTCAATAAATCTCAGAGCACTGTACATTGGCTAATGCTAATCTTTTTAGGCGTCAAAGTGACATTTGCACAAGTGATCTACATGCATTCAGCGTATTTCATTTTACACACGCACATTTTTTTTTGCTTTACAGCCGTCCAACGTGGTTCACACTGGTCTGGACGACACTGCTGCTCCCTTGGTCTGTCACCAAGATGCCGGAACGCTTGTGCAACTTCATCGTCTACCGAGGAATTGATTTATGCGTGCCGCCAGAGCGACGAACTTCATATGTTTTCGTGCTTTGAACGACAAACAGCCGGTGACCGATGCTGTGGTAATGCCAGGACACCAGATTGTCTGCAGGTAATAAATTCGCCGTAAACAAGATTATGTTAACTATTGGTGACACATGGAGTTTCCTTACAGGCATGTCGTGATATATTCGAGCCGAATTCATCGCAGAAGAAAACCGCACGCAGGCAACTGGATCAGACGTGTGGAGAGAAAAATCTAGACGTACTGCAGTGTGTTAAGAACTTTACGGGTATGACTCTTTTGACCAATTCGCATTTGGGTAAGTCAAACTTCTTCAAAGACTTCAATCAAAGACAAATTAAAAATAAAATTAACATTTAGATCTTCCCTGTTGCGAATTCTCCAAGGAGGAAAAATGCCGGGAAGCCTGTAAACAAGCTCTGAAGGATGGCGAAAGTGAAGATGACATAATCGACGAGCTACTCACTGGGGGATGCGGCCCACTTCTGCCCCATGAGCCACTGTGGCAGTGCCTGTTATCGGGCAGCAAAAAAGCCTTCATGTCCGCGTCGACTTCAAATGAGGTCTCGAAGATCAATCACCTTGGAATGGACTCTGCGAAATTGCACTGTTGCCACAAAGCCGTGGGACCTAGATGCCGTCGACTCTGCGAGCAAACTTTTTCCAATGATTGGACAGTTACAAGGCAAGAATTTGAGGTTGACTGTCTTATGCAACCAAATGGCCTCGAACTACGGCAGTGTATCGATGAGGTCGACGAGCCCTGTGAGCTTGGTTGCGATGGACTTTCGTTTTGCACAAACTTCAATAATCGTCCCACTGAGCTTTTTCGGAATTGCCACTCTAGGGCTGACATGGCTGCTCGCTCTGACGCAGCAAAGCTGTCAGCAGAGGCATACGTCACCCTTACAGGGAACAACCTGCCAATCAAAAATATTTCAGAGTGCTCGCCCGAAAAATGGCGTGCTATCGCCTGCACCCTTCAGATCAAACCTTGCACCCGGGTGAAACATTACAACCACATTTGCCGGGAGGACTGCATAGAGATACTGAGTGACTGTATGGACTGGTCGAGGGTGAGCACCGGAATCAATGTGGCATCAATTTGCTCCAAACTCCATCCCAAGGCCGAGGAGGGCTCGTGTGTCTCGCTGAAACCCTACCTGGAGCCCAGCGATGCACCGCTCGAAACTGGTGGACATCATGGCCTAACAGTCCCTTGCAAGGGGCACCCTTGCGATGCTACAGAGGCCTGCCTTCCAAATAGAAACGAAAGCACTGGATTTCAGTGCATACCAGGATGCGCTCTAGGGGAAGCTTCAGGCTATATGGTGCCGTTTGGCGCCTATGTTCGGATACCGGTTTCTCGTGCTCAGAGGGGGAGTCTCAAGGTCTGTCGATGCGGCGTCAGTGGACGCATAGAATACTGTCAACCCCTTCCCAGCATTTCCTACAACTCATGTAATCTTGGAACAGAGGGCATCCCCCATGGACTCTCGGTAGACGTAGAATGTAACACTTGCAGTTGCTATGCAGAGGAGATTACCTGCACAAAGAAGCAGTGTCGAATACCGGGTATCTCGGATCACTCATACACAAGCCTGCCCTGCAATTGTCCAACCCATTACGTCCCGGTTTGTGGCAAGAACGGTTACACTTATCCCTCGGTATGCGTAGCCAAGTGTCTGGGCTTGCAGGACAGCGATATCGATTTTGGCTGCTCCTCGAGAAATTCCTGCATGGAAGGATTGAATACATGCCCGTCAGGGACAAAATGCGTCGAGGACAGAAAAATCTGCCTGTCAGTGATGCATAGGCCTTGCTTACAGTACCGCTGTGGTAAGTTTATTCTAGAAACCATAATCAACCTTCTCCAAATATTTTTTTTCTTTTACAGTGAATGTGACATCGGACTGCGCATATGATGGCCAGCCTGTTTGCGACACTAAACGTTCCACGCATCCGTCTGCTTGCGATTTGTTCAAATCCAAACGACAGTTGGCTCACTTCGGTTCATGCTTTCGCAGTTGTTCCTGGAAGGGTCCAGTGTGCGGCGTCAACGGGGTAACCTATCGTCATGAATGTGAAGCTTGGGCAGACTACGTGCTTGTTGACTACAAGGACCGCTGCAAGGAAGTCGGCCTCTTAACATCCGATATGGGTCGCCGATGTAAGCTAGTCAAGTGCCCGCAGCCACTCTCCACACACTGCCCAACCATTATTCCACCTGGGGCTTGTTGCCCCATTTGCGCAGGCGCCTTCCGGGTAATTTACTCTCGCAAGCAAGTCGATCGAGCGCTGTACGCCCTCAAGGGGAAAAATTGGGAACTTCTAGCTTTGCGCAGCATTCTGAAGGCGTTGGACGGTTTGATTCAAGTCTCCGAGTGCCAACTGACAGGATTTCTCACTATGGAAATGGATATATTTGTTGGCATCGTGCCAAGGAACCTCAAACCGACCGATATTCAAATAGCAGCTTGCTCAAGGGAGGCCGAAAAGATCGCAACCCTCATTCAGTCACAAAGTTCGCGTGTAACCACGAATCTTGCACTCAGTGCATTGATACAAGCGAATATGGTGCAACCGACTGTAGAAAGTTCTTCGATTTTGTGGAACATAGTCTCGAGATATGTCATAGTTTTATGGGTTATATTATGTTTCTAGTTTAAACACTTTTATTTAGTTTTAAGTGCCTAGACAATGTGAATTCAAGGTGCCAATATATAGGAGTTTTAGTTTCCTTCTTTTTGTGGGTTTTTGTTGTAATTGTAAATGTTTTAAAGAATAAGCACAACTTGGGGAATAAAATTGTGATACTAGCGTAAAAGAGAAAGGAAACAACTTTTAGATAAACGTTTGACATCATGAACATAGGTTATAAGAAACATATTTTTACTGAAACACATAATTGTTTGTTACCAAAGCTTTGATATATTAAAATATTTTGTTTTTAGAACGTAAAGTCATTTTTAAGCATAATTCTCATGTTGTATAAGTAAATAATGTATTTTTAACTATTTCTAGTCTGTAAATTATGACTATTTATAGCTAAGTTGAGATAAATTAAAAACTATTTTGTAAAGTTTAAAATGTTTGTTGGTTTTTAGAGATCGAGAAGAATCGCTTTCAAATAAGCTGGGAGCATAACACACATAATGTTGCCTTTCCAGCAAGTGAATATGATGCATTCAAAGTTTGACTCCTTGCTTAGCAAATAAAACTTGAAAAAGAGGTTCAAAATGTGAATCGAAAACAACGCACATTAAAAGACTTCTTTTTGGGGTTGCTGGTACATTTGGGCGCCCAGTTAGGTGTCAGATAGGGCACGCTTACCAGATATGGTAAGTATCGGTATTATCGGAAAATATCCGGAGCGGTCCAAAACCACCAACCAATGAAAAATGCAGGAGCGTCGGTCAGAAAATGAAATGCCTTCCTGATGAGCACCAGCGGCTGTTATCTAGTTTAGGGTTGGCCGAGTATTAACACCTTTTTCTCTTTCAACAAGCAAATAGCATTGAAAACATTCAAATGCATGCCAGCTGTTTTATTGAATACTCTTCTGATTATACAATTGTTTTTCTCCGTAAAGGTTTAAACTTGCGGAGGTAAGTTTTAATGTTTCTGTGCAGTTTTTTCATGCAGTTCGGTACTGGCTCAACAACAGCTTTTATCTTGGATCAGAAACCTTTTTTCTCTCCTCTTCGCTAGTCATAAGCAAAACCCCTGATTGCGATCTTATTACAGATACAAAAGACCGTCAAAAATGGGCGTTTTCTTTTTTTTTCAGAGCCTAGCTCGAACTGTCAAACAAAATTTTGGGTTCCTTTTTTGCTCAGAGCATAATCAGAGCGCACTATATCTTCGCGGAATCATTTTACCGAGCATTCTGAGCTAATTGCTGAGTGCATCATATTTAGTCCTCAATGTGAGGTAACTATAACTTTGCGCCAATGACCTTAAGAAGGGATACAGCACAAAAAAGTTTCAGCATCCTAAGACAATTTTGATTTTTCATGCTAATAACTAAAGCAGGCATGTCAGTGGGCGGACTTCAAAAATGTTTGCACTTGTACTGCTTCGGGCACTAGAAAAAACAGACATTAAGTTTCAATTTCCTAGCTCGTAATTTAAGACCTAAAAACTACCGACAAAAAGACAGATAGACCTGGCGCATTCGACTTACAATTTCGTCTTGATCACAGATCTAGATCTTGATTATTACTTTATGTTACAGAGACCCTCTGGGCTGTGCCAACTACAGCGGCATCAGTCTTCTTAACATCGCATTCAAGATCTTTTCTGCAGTTCTGTGTGTACGCCTAAAGCCATTTGTCAACAATCTGATACCTAGGCAGATATCAGTGTGGGTTTAGTCCAAGAAAGTTCTTGAAGAAAGATCTTGGAGAAAAGACAGGAAAGGAATTCCAAATCGATACTCACCACCTTTTCTCGATTTCAAGGCCGCGTATAGCCCCCAACGGAAAAAGTCTTCAATTGGTAAACGAATCCGCCATCTTGGATTTTTCCAGTTTTCCATATACATATCGCCCAAACGGACACTCTTATTGTGTTCGTTTTTACATCTTATCGTCCCCTAATGATTTAAAGATACACAAAAAAAAAATGAAGTCGGTAGACCTCCCCTTTTGGACGTGGCTTCGATTTATGTAGAATTTTGTAAATTTTGCAATTTACTTCATATTACATGTAGAAAATACTTAGTTCTATATTTTGTTCATGCAAGGTTTTGGCCCACGCCCACATTTGGAGGCATAATTTGAGATAAACCACTAGTTTGTCAGAAAAATATGTTTTTCGACTGCCCTTACGCCTATCTTAGAGAAGATTAAGAAAAAAACAAGTGGGAAATTGCAACAGTGCGAATGCAAAAGCTTCAGTCCATCTACGACGGATTGCAAAATACCCAGCCAAACCAAAAAAAACTGCAACGCCTCCAAAAAGTGGGCGGGATATAAAAATATAACTGTTGAATGCTTTATACTAGGTGGTTGCATACATTTCGACCTAAAACTCCGCATTTTTAATTAAAAAAATAACTTTTTTTTAACGCCACGCCCACAAAAGTGGGCAGAGGCACATACTACACAAACATAAAAGTTAGAGAATAATAATATCTACAAGTTTTGTCATATAATTTTTAGTCAAATTTCATAAATATTTTTCGAAAAACAGTAATTTTAAGCTAAGGTCCCTTAAAAAAGTGGGGGTCAATGAAAAGGCCAAACTTTTTTGGGTACTTCAGAGACAATTACAAGGCAGTGTACCATACTATAAATAAATGTGCTAGCGCAATTGCAACATAGCTAAAATTTGGAAACAGTATTTTTTTTAATTAGAGACGGTCGCACATACAAGCCTGTAGTGGGTGTATCTGTGGGCGGATTCAGCTAATTTTCAAACTTGATCTGACGGACTGGACTTACCTGGGTCGGGTATAATTGGAACATAAGGTACACCAGAGTCCGTTCTCTATTTTGTTTTTGCCTAGCCTGTTTTTTGGGGACGATTTTTCAAAATTATTGAATTTGGACTAAAAAACTAAATTTTTGCGAATATTTTAGCCACAAGCTTGGATATTTCTGAGTTTTAGTTATAAGGGGCTGGTCACGCCATTCCCCTTTTATAAAATAAATTTAAAAAAAAAAAAAAAACTCATTAGAATCGCAATAAGATTTTTTTTAGTTAATTAATGATTCATGAATAGCAACGAGAAGGGCATAGAAAACAAAAGGATAGCAATTGGATAGAGAAAATTAATGAATCAATTATTTGCTCACTGTTACCCTTAATCACTTGCTTATTCTAAAAATGTATTTTTATCCAATAAAGTCCAAAAAGCGAACGCAAAAAATGGAGCTCAAAAAATTAAAGGGTGGTTTTCTCAGGGTAGATGCTACCCGTTGCGGTGAGTATTCTGGTATAGCTAACTTTAATGCAGGCTGTTGGCTACTAGCAACAGGCTGAGGTTAGGCAACCCGGTTTTTCATACACTGGAGGCCTCATCTATATATTGCTATCAAATTGTAAGATGCCGTTAGTGCAGTGGTTAGTGTGTAGGACTCCTATCATGCACGAGGTCCCGGGTGCATATCTCGAGCGAGATAATACCATAATTTCACGGCCCACCTCCGTAAGGGCCTGACAAGCCCCCCGAGAAGGTTCCAGGAAACCCATGAAATAAGTCCTACTCGAAATAAGGCTACCCAAAATCACAACATTGCAATTCGCTGGCCGTTCGGAATCGGCAAAAATTATTGGTTTCCGCCATGTGCGTAAAATACCTGAAAAATTGTTGGTTTTTCTACATAAAATAATGAAGAATTTTTCGTTTTGGAACAAAAAAAGACTTTATTTTTAATTTAAAAGCTAACCGAACGTATCGTTGCTTATATTGGGGAGCTTGATACAGTTTTTTGCTTTTATTTGTTTTTCAAATACTTATTCTCTTATGAGAAACCGTAGGAAGAGTTGTCACTTAATGTCGGCATCATTATAATATAAATGTCCCTAACGATGTTCGCCTGGCAGATGTTCCGTCATGTGCGTAAAATACCTGAAAAATTGTTGGTTTTTCTACATAAAATAATGAAGAATTTTTCGTTTTGGAACAAAAAAAGACTTTATTTTTAATTTAAAAGCTAACCGAACGTATCGTTGCTTATATTGGGGAGCTTGATACAGTTTGTTGCTTTTATTTGTTTTTCAAATACTTGTTCTCTTATGAGAAACCGTAGGAAGAGTTGTCACTTAATGTCGGCATCATTATAATATAAACTTCCCTGACGATGTTCGCCTGGCAGCGTTTGAAATGATCATAGGACTAGCCATGATTATAATGTTTGTAGAATTGTAAATTGTTGTAATTTTTCACTTTTCAATTTGACTTTATTTTTATTTTGCATGTGTTAAAATCATTAAGAGACGATTAGATGCAAAAACGAACGCAATCGCAATGTTTATTTGGGCGCTTAACGGATAATTGGAAAAATCAAAGATGGCGAATGTTTTATCAATATGGCGACTTTTCCCCAATGGGGACTTTTGGGATTTTGATTTAGACATCATCCTCGAAATTGCCACTAATTTTCAGCCCATTTTTTCCCCTAATTTTACTGGACTTATTGACATAATTGGAAGAACAAAGCGTGATGTCAGTAAAGCCTTCGTGAGTATTGGACAGAGGTAGTCAACGAGGGCAAAACCAATTATGTTTATCCTGCCAACAAGATAAGACACCCAACACCGACGCAATGTCTTGGGCAAAACATCACCATCGACAGCTTTAACTTTTTTAACTTTAAGGTAGTAAAGGGCTTTATCTATCTGGGTTCTGCTATAAACTCAGACAATGGCACCAGTGCCGAAATTAAACGAAGGATAACTCTAGCCTTTCGCTGTTTCTTTGGGCTAAGAAGGCAATTGAGTAGCAAAGCCGTCTCTCAAGCAACTAAAGTGTTCATTTATAAGAGCCTCATCATCCCAGTCCTGCTTTACGGTGCAGAAGTCTGAACTCTGTCAAAGGCGGATGAAAACAATTTAGGCTGCTTAGAGAGGAAAATTCTTCGGACGATTTATAGTCTGCATTGACGTAGAGTGGAGAAGAAGATTATAAGATCAAACTGTACGCGCTGCGCCATCAGAAGAGTCAAAATACAAAGGCTACGATGGCTGGGTCATCTAGAGCGGATCTTGTTGGCTGAGGCCCAGGTCCACCCTGGACTGTAGTGCCACCTTAAGGAAATAAGTTAGTAAATATACTTCCTGATTCCTACCATCTTATGGAATAATACCATGCTATGGAATGGTATTATTCCATAGGAATTCAACGCTCATGTGGTTGCTGCTCGGTCAAATTTTGTTGATATGCTTGCTAGCAGCATCATCAGGGTCCAGTAGTTGAGTCAAAATGAGTTTTTAATGTAGTCATACTGACAACTAAACAATGCCACATTTTCATTAACTTGTGATTTTCCCCAATCACAACGTGATATCAAATTCAATCCCTAAAATATTGATGAATCGAAAAAATTCTGGGAGTTCGCCTTCTGTGACACGCTGTAAATAATAACCACTCATTTTTATTTGCATTTTTCCTAAAAGTATGCAACACACAATTAAAGATCGACAAAGATCTCAAACCATATGTATATAAGCTCAACTCTGAGCTCAAACTTTAGTGATTTTTGTACACGAATTTATTTAATTGTACAAATGAAAATAACAATTACCAGCAAAAAATAAAATCTGGCACACTATATGATATAAAATTCCCAGAAGCTTTACATATTGTCTAAAGCTAATGTGTATCGACACAAGCATCGAGAATGAGAGATAAGTGATACAATCACTCACTAAAGCGGGACTTGAATTAAGCAACATTTTAGCTCAGATTTTCACTCAACGCCAGACTATTCAATTGTAATTGCATGAGCACTCCTCTCCAAGCGGGACTTAATCGTCTGTTTCTTGATTTTTTTTTTTAATTTTTCCCGCTAAATCTGGCGGCTTCCTAACCAGTGTTTGTCACTCTGATCGAAATGAAATAAGCCCAACACGACCGTCTAATCTTTAGTTGCTCTTGAGCTCTCGTTTGAATTGGATCATTCGTTCGATTGTACTTTGCCAAAAAGCATTATTACATAGAATAAAAATTTTATTTTTTTATTTCTGTGAATAATTAGTTTAAGTAAGTGTTTTTTACGTATTCTATGCTACTCCTCGCGCAATGAGGTCTTTTTGTGTGTCACTGGTCGCTCTGTGTGCGCTGGCAGCTACAGGTAAATATTATGAGAAAAACAATTTAATTAAACTTTTTTTCTTCTTGTTTTTGTGCCGACTGGTGTTAGAACCATATTTAAGAGGGGTCAGTTTAATGACCGCAAATGTATTCTAGAAGAAGATTGTTGATTTAGCGGCGTAAATCTTATCAGGGATTGTCCGAGACCAAACATATAAAAATTTATTCACTTGTACATTTCGTTTTGCCGTCGATTGTTTTTCTACGTCGTGATCTGGTTTTATTTTCCATGCAAATTGTTTTCCATGATAACGAAACGCACTTGGTGGTTCTATTTCTATAATTAACGGAATATAAGTAACTAACGGTTTCTAGTTCGGTAATTTTCCTTTAGCTAACGGAAGGCGCATAGCGTTATTTCGGTACTTACGATCATAACCAGTAATTTACAGTAACAAGACCACGACTTGAGTTTTTAAGTCACTTCAAGTGTTTAACTTTTTTACAACTTTCATTGATCCAAAATGCTTGATTTTTCACAAGTTTAGGATGCTCTCAAATTTTAAACACATAGTCCATGTTTCAAAAATGCTTTTAATAAATTCATAGAATAATCTTTATAAGCCGCCCTTCACTAGTGGTAGAATTTACTAGAACATTCTAGAAAATTCTGTATTTTGGGAAATAACGATTTTGATAGTGTTGAGAGATTTTGTTGATCTTAGAGCTTTCCTTATTAAATCCAGTAGGAAACATTATGAATTAAAATAAAAAAAGCATGTTTGAATATATTTTACCATTTTTTTCACAGCTGTCGCCACTAAACCCCCAAAATGGGACATAACCTACTCGGTTGGTGGTACCCTCCACATACCGTATGCAGAAATTGCCGAACCCTTCTATGCATGGTATGATCAGCATACCGGTCGTTCACGTATCGATTACTATGGTGGTCTGGTAAAAACCTATCAATTGGCAAACGAAGCACGCTACGGTACATCCCTTAAACTAGCACCAGTTGCCTCATCATCGGAAGAGAGCAAGGAAACATGCTTACAAGTTAATGGCACCGCAGAGAACGTCGTCGAAATCCAATCAATCCTTCCAGAGGTAAGGAATTTCACTCTCATCGGAACAGAAACTCTTCTCGGATTGCTCTGTGATAAGTTCCAAATGGTGGACGTTATAAACGCGAAGAAGAACATCTACACCTTGTGGGTGCGCTACAAGAAGTCGCCCAAACATCCAGGAGCACGCATGCCAATTCCAGTTCGCTATGAGATGAAGGGTTACAACACTTTGTTGGGATCACACTACGATCATTATTACCTGGACTATGAGAGCTACACTCACGATGATGTTCCAAATGAGATTTTTGAAATTGACCCAGGTATGGCGACCTACTTATATTCCATAAACTTATTACTCAGCATGACTTCTATTGGTTTTTTTGTAGATATGGTTTGCGTTGCCTTCCCTGGTCCTGGTGAGGGTCACTATGCCACATTCAATCCAATGAAAGAATTCGTTCACCCAACCAAGGATCATCATGTTGAAATGGAATTCAAACGCTTCAAGGGCAAGCATGGAGTTCGCTACATGAATTTGACCGAACACGAGATTCGCAAGAACATCTTCCGTCAAAATCTTCGTTACATCCACTCAGTGAACCGCGCTAAGTTGGGCTACTCGCTGGCAGTGAACCATTTGGCCGATAAGACCGACGACGAGTTGAAGGCACTTCGTGGATTCAAATCGTCGGGAGTGCAAAACGCTGGCAAACCATTCCCCTACAACACCCAGAAGCTAAAGGACAGTGTTCCAGAACAGTTTGACTGGAGACTACTTGGTGCTATTACACCTGTCAAAGGTAAGGACTTGCTGCGACAGGACTTGTTCCTATACATTATTTCTAATGAAAATATTTATCGTCTTTGCAGATCAATCGGTTTGTGGCTCTTGCTGGTCATTTGGTACTGTCGGTGCTGTAGAGGGCGCATACTTCCTGAGCAATGGTGGCAACTTGGTTCGTTTGTCGCAACAGGCACTCATCGACTGCTCGTGGGAGTTTGGCAACAATGGCTGTGATGGTGGTGAAGACTTCCGTGCTTACGAGTGGATGATGAAGGTCGGTGGTATACCAACCGAAGAGGAATACGGTCCATATCTTGGTCAGGATGGTCTGTGCCATGTCAACGATGTTCGTTTAGTCGCCAAGATCTCTGGATACGTCAATGTTACATCCAACGATCCAAATGCTTTCAAGATCGCTCTATTGAAGAACGGCCCATTGTCAGTAGCAATTGACGCATCGCAAAAGAGCTTTAGCTTCTACTCTCATGGAGTGTATTACGAGCCCAACTGCAAGAACGGACGTGATGAGTTGGACCATGCAGTTTTGGCTGTTGGCTATGGAAGCATCAACGGTGAGAACTATTGGCTGGTGAAGAACTCGTGGTCTACATACTGGGGCAATGATGGTTATGTGCTGATGTCCGCCAAAAACAACAACTGCGGTGTCATGACCACACCAACTTATGTAACCATGGCTTAAAGTTTGCTGTGCTGTGTGCAGCTCCTATAAGTTTTTTTTATGTTTTCAAGGAGTGATTTTCAAAATAAAAGATTTTAACAAAATTTTCGTAGTTTTTGCTAAATTTTTGCAGACGATAGTTTGGGGAAGGTAACAGTTTGGCTTCTTCGTTGTCTCATTGGCTGATTTGATCAGTTCAACCTCGTTTTCAGATTAAAGTCAGGTATGGTTGCAATGTCTTTGAGATATTTTTGAAACTTTGAACGTAGGTATGTGTCGTATGGTTTAAATTACATAGGGACGTGGACGTATGAGAACGACAGAACTGGTGCAGTACGTTTCCTTTCAGATAGCGCATAAGAAAAATTTACAAGTGCTCGAAATGTTGAAGAAGAATATGGTGGTGTAAGAATCACCAATTTTATCTAAAAAAAATATGCGTGCGCGGGCATAACGTGTTGCACTAGTGGTAAAAGCGGACGCTAACATTACAGACGCTAGAATTTTGATAGTTTTGGGGGTTAATGTGGCCAATATGAGAAAATTAGCCCAATTGAAGATATCAAGACATTTGCGCCTATTCGTTGAACCATTTCAGTTTGTAATGAAGCGTAAGAGATACAAAGAGTGCATATACGTGTTATGCTAGATAGTTCTAGAAATAATTTCCAAGTAGAAGATTTCGTTTTTTAGGAAGTGTGGGAGCATGTGCATTGAAGATAAAGTGTGGCTTCCTGATCGCTCAACTCCTTTTAGAAGCAATTAGAATAAACACACGCCTCACGCTCTCTTACCAAACAGTTGCCTGTTATAACACCGTTTGTAGCACTACTGTGCAAAGTTTTTAAGGATTTGTTAAGAGCGATAAAACTCTTAGAGCATTTAAGATCCAGCTTTGGGCAGTTCTGTCTACGTATAAGGTTTGTTCTTTCTATTGCACCCAGCTTAAGCATGAGTTTGCACGTGGAGGTCGGTATGTATAAGGAGCTTTTTTCAATTTTGAGCACGTTTGAGAGAATATGTAGTTCCAAACTTGTAGATTTCGTTTGCACTGCTAATTCCAAACACTTGATAACAGCCTGAGGGCTCAGCTCTGCCATAAAGAAGAACAGCTCTCCTTTGCCTCAAATGACTGACAAGTTCAGCACACTGTCTGAAACCAAATGCTTTTCCAGCTACAGTTTCTCCAGAAGTAAATTGCCATGAATGTATATAAAGCTATTTAAATATACAAAAATATACAAACAAACTTCAAGCCTATACTATTTTCTAACTCCTTTAGCCAAAGGCTAACGTTTGTGTTTTAAATCACTTCAAAATTTTCATTAGCTTTTATGTTTCAAATTATCAAAATTGTTATAAAACCCGCGCTGCTCGCTGGTCCATCCGATCTTTGCTAAGTGCTTTGAGTTCAAATACTTATAATGTAATAATAATTAACTAATATTGAATCTGAATAGATCTGGTTTCCATACTGCCCTTCAACGTAGTTCTATCTATTGTAAGAACTATTTTATTATTTATTAAAGAAGTATTTAACCGAATTTTTTCTTTTAATTTTTTATTCTATTTTTTCTTTTTGTTTTCTTTGCCTAACTTCATGTTATATTATACTTTTTATGCCAATGAATTGTCATTCCCGGCAGACGGCAATTTTGCCATGTCCGTATTATCAATTTATTGTACGATGTACTCCTGTCGCATTATTCACGTTAGGCTCATTTCGGTATCCTGTAAGCCCTCGCAAATTTTGAAGCGACACAAGATATGTGAGGACTTTTTAATAATTTAATGGGACCGATAATGACAAGCATCATACCAAAACCCAGTGAAGACAATTGCTCCGAAGCATAACGCCTATTTGGTGTGGACTGAAAAGTGCACACCGAGTACACTGGACTTCCTTCGTATACCAGATGGAGGTTTATTAAGACTTCCTCAGGTATGAGTCTTCTGAAAAACTGGGAAATTCTACTAGAAAGGTAGGAAAAAGAACCCGGTGGGCACTTAGAAGTAAATAATTCTGTTGCTTGAAAATGTACGGATGTGTTTTTTTCTTTTTTTCTGCCTCATTATTAATAAAGGAAGCTTATGAGTTATAGATTTTTTTGCCTACAAATATGCATATAAAAATGGCACTAAGACTTTCCTTTAAACTGACTGATATTGCATTTTCGAAAACCACTTCTTTCAGTTCAAACAACAATAATACAATTTAACGGTTTACTTTTTGAATTCATTATCCCATTCAATATTCCAAATTCAAAATATCAGAGTCAACATCAGAGTCGGAATACCAAGCTCGCGAAATTTCTTATGGTTATTCAGTGATAGTTTTTTTTACTGGAGAGGAGATTCGATATCGACATTCGAATTACGAATGTCAGTTTGCTGTCAGCTGGTGGTGGAATGACAGATCAATGATGGGTGTGTTCAGTGAGTGAATAGATGGGTGCGTTCAGTTTTTTCTCGCCTTACGGTGGGAACACACGTTTTGCACATCGTTGCATTTTGCCACCATATTACCTTAATCTGAAAGTGAAAATGCGTTCTTTTTTACGGAAACCTTTTTTTATTCTAAAGGCTAGATAAGACGGTAAGCAATTCGTTCTGTAATTTTATTGGCATGGATAGAGTATCGTGTGGTGTAATTCGTATTTTTTTAATTCCCTTAGAATGTTAACCTGTCAAAATTTTAGAAAACGACAGATAAGTCCGCAGCCAAGTCAGGGATCCGATAGGTTTACCCTTACTTTCCGCAGGGATTTTGGTAGATTTCCTTCTTTTTTTTGAAGAAGTGAGAGCGAGAGGTAAACGAGCATTTAAAAAAATCATTTGAGCAATGATGCTCATTTGATGTTTGTATTTATGGTTATTTTTTGTTGCAAATGTCTCGAAACTAGAGACTGTTATTTTTATAAAAAAAAAGTGCGGCTTCAAATAGAAGATTTTCTAACAAAATGGCAGACAAGCTTAGCAGACAACAAATTGTTTCTTATTTTTTGCATTTAGTTAGACATCAGAACTTTTCGTGATAAAGTCAACTACCTGTTTTAATGTAATTGATTTATCATCCTTCCTTGGGCGCATCCAGTAAAAGGCATCAGAGTATGAACAGCTGCAGTTATTAAAGTCATATTTGAAAGGAAAACACAAATAACGGGCAAAAAGAAACCGGATATGACACACCATTTCCCGGGTATGGAGAAAAAAACACCGGACGCGACACTGGATACCGGAACCGTGCATTATTTGGAAATTTTGAAATAGAAACCGGTGCACTATTTCCGGAATATTTCGAAATCAGATTTAAAATGAGCAAAAGAGTACAGTTTTTCCACCTTGGAGGGCTTATAGCTGGATGACAGGTGACTATTAAAATTTTGAAAAGGAAACTTTTATATTTGTGTGGTTAAATCGAGTAGGTACTAAAAAACTAATTATTGCTTGAAAAATTCAAGGCGTTATTATTGATATTTTTAATAATCCTGGTTGGTTTGTTAAATTCGTAGCTTAAAATTGGTAGAGTCATTCGTGAACTATGAAGTGAATCATCGACTGGTTGTCATCTGATGTTCTAGAAACAGTGGTATTATGAAACTCTTCTAAAAAATCCTTGAAATAGAAGAGGATGTTATAATATAACATCCTCTTCTAACTTCAAGGATGACAAATATGTTAAAAGAAAATTTACATGAGCTTAACTGGATAGACAAAAATTTCGCACAACTATTAGTGGGCGTTTTGTGGAAAATTTAGAAAATTAATTTATTCTAGAAATGTTTGAATCTACTATATAACAATTTAAGGTTGGAACAAGTCAAAATGGATACATTCACCGCGAATATACATCATTTGCACCTTGATGAACAATGATTTAAAATTTAAAAGTCGTGTGCGCACCTTCAACAACACCCTGTATTTGCGGATTCTGTTGAAAATAAAAGCAGAATAGGAATATATCACTCGCGAAGGGCTTTTTTTATACAGGGGAAACTTTCTTGCCAAAAAGGGACCACGATTTATAAGTATTGAGAATAGATTTTTTCACTAGTAGAATGAGATTTTTACACTCGCGGCCTTTTTTTAGGATGACTTTTGAAATAAAAACAGGCACATTTTTAAACCAAGGAATACTGGTTTTGATACACAAACTTTTGCAAATTTTGTTTTAAAAAACACTGACACACATAGGGACACGAAAAGACACGAAGAGTTTTTTAGGTAAAACGGGCAGAGAAGTGTTGCACTTACGAGGACGTTTTATTAGTAGACTTTGTTTTCGAAGCGAACTACCATATTGAAACGAACGTTGAATTTATAAACGATAAATGGTGGAAAGGCCACTTCCCGCGCGCCATGCAATCGATCATTACGTAGTAGTCCAAAAGCATCCGAGAAATCGTGAAAATCCGACCCGACCCGGAAGTCGGAATCCACAATATTCCGCCAGCTCTTTCCACACATTTATGACGAAGTCGATACTAAGTTGCAGCATTTTCCAAATAAAAAAATTTCTTTCTGTATTCTTTGATGGCAAAATTTTTTTTTTCATGCTAAGACTAAAAAATAAAACAACATTTAATATTTCAATTTTTACCTAAAGATATGAAAGATTTTGAATAATGGAAAATAAAAACAAAAAAAAAATTAAACAAGTGGAAAATAATACCTTTATCGTATATCCTAGAAACAAATCTAAATATCGTTCAAGACAAGGATTATGGAAAACATGTGCAGTGTTGGCCAAAACCAAAGAATCTTTAAAGCAAATCGACCGAAACCGGTAAAAATAAAGTGTATTTCACAATTTTTTTTAAATGTAGTCACAGGCCTTAAAAACTAAATATAAAAATCATACATTTCATTTTAACAAAAATAATTAAATAAAATAATTATGTAAACATTTCGAGTAGCCCACCAAAAATAAAGAAACTTCATTATAAATTAACCTTTTTTTTGTATTTTTCAAGATAAATCCAATATTTTGTTTCAAAATGTTTGTTTTTGTTCAGGCATTCTTCAAAAGATTTGAAATAATGAAATTTATTACATAATTCGAAGCCTGCTTGATTTACATGAAAAATTCAACCTTATTTTTGTATTGGCCCGAAAATTTTTCCCGATATAATTTCCAAAAGTATGACCATGAGATTGAAATCGGGGGACTACGCTGGCGATTCTATTGCCTAAACTTTTTTATCCTGACATCACTTTTAAGCGACATTTGAAGTATGTATGCTTTAAATCATTGTCCTGTTCAAATGTCCATTTCAACAGGCAATTCCTTCTCAGTATTTGGCCGTATTATGTTTTCGAGCATGTCCTTGTATACGAACCGGTTAACCGTAGTCGGTTATTTCCGTAGTCGGTCAAAAAACATCCCGTCATCATGATGTCGGAGAGAGCTGTAGACAAATAGTGCTTCCGGTTCATCTTTGCAAATCCTTAAAAAATACTTACTTATAACAAAGACGAAAACATCTCGATTCAAATTTGCCGGTGATCACATTTATTGGACAGTATCAAATGGTAAATAGACTCAATCTTAACGATCGGATGATTATTGTCGTATCTGCTGTCCTAAGAAATGAAGCTTATTCTAGATATTCTAAGACGGCGATTATAGTGGCAGGAGAGCATACGTGGAGACGGCTTGCTGGAAATGAATTTGGCCGGATAAAAAAAATAAAATTGGATCGATTCAAGTACAAGGGAAAAGATACTCGAAAACATAATTCGGCCACATGTTGAGGAGGAAATGCTTCTGACATGGGCATTTTAACTGCACAATAATCCTTATCACATACTTTAAACATCACTTAAAAGTTATTTAAGGATGAAAAAGTTGTCAACCTGTCCCCCGATCTGAGTCCCATGGTAAATCTTTAAGAAATTAAATGTAATACACTTTCTTATATTATTTAATTTAATATGATTAAAAACCAGCGTTTTGTAATTATTGGACTTACAACGGAAAATACTAAAAAAGAGCTAAAATTTATGGTGAAGTTTTTTCAGTTATGACAAGCAAAATACGAAATGTTTACATAATTATTTTATTATATTTTTTTTGTAAAAAAATGGATTTGTTTTATATTAAGTATACTGTAACTTCATTTCTGAAGAAAAAGAAAGTGAAATATTTTTTTATCTTTTTATCAGTTTTAGCCCATTAGCTTTACGTTTTCTTTAGGTTGTCTTTTTTTGGCCTGCACTAAGATAAAATTTGTTGAAATAGTTTCACCGCGCAAAGTCAAAATTATTATTAAACTCCCGATATGAACTCTCGGGAGGCTAATACCATTCCTCTAGTAAAATAGTTCAATACCGTTTTTAGCACCCTTACAAATAGATTTTCCGTATACGTATTTTTAAAAACCAAGCTCTCCGCCTTTGTTGATTCGGTGCAAATGCTTTGTAAAATGTTTCCGATAAATTTTTATTTATTATAAAAATCCTACGGGGACAAGGCCAACTAACACCAATTAAGTAACTTCCCCACAGCCCTTATAAAAACACCTGTTACAGTTACTGGTATACTCAAAGAACTCTTAAGAACGAGAATCCAAAAGACTACAATACAGTGCTTCCAGTTCAATACACCGACAAAGAATTTAATGCTTTTGCGAACTATGGATGATACGGAACAAACAGAAAAATAAAATCAAACTCAAAAAAATCTACTTCGACATCAAATCCCAATTAGACAAGACAACTTTGTCCAACCATAAGAGAACTCCAAACAATTGTAAAATTAACTGGAAAATCAAGAAAAATCTCGCTTAAAATTCCGTGTCTTTCCTATTCCTTTAAAACTCAAACACACAAGGCAGCTTTGGTCAACAAACTTCAAAAAATTCACTTTGTTCAGGAACTGCGAGGTCCTAAACGGACAGCTAAAGTCCTAACACTCACTGGCATCAGTCAAAATGTTTTTTTTTTTTTTTTTAAGTAAGAAAATGTGTTCTCAAAATTTTTTGTTTCATCTGTGGCGCAAAAGAATCAATATAATAATAATGTTGTTTGACTCGGCAAAGTAAAAAGTTTTGACAAATTTTGTGCATGTTCAGCCTTAAGCTTCTTTGAAATAACAAAACAACTGATAGCAACAGAATCAAGAATCAAACTACAGTACCAAGGTTAGCCGATCCAATACACGAAAATGGCTAAATGAAATAGTTTCCGCAAGGCGTAAGAATGCACACAACAAAAACTTAGAAGCTAGAAATCACCTGGTCCGAAACTTAAAATCTACCGCCATTTCTTTCGCGCATTTATGATAGGTATCCTACGAGTTGAAACATTTTCAACATAAAAAAGAACCCGCTATTAAATATTCTTCTTTCCTTCACAATTCAAACGTTTCACGGTGAAAAGTCTTAGAAAACACTTTTGACAAGCGAATAAAATAGATCAACAAAAATAAATCCCAGAAAAAAACCTACCAACGTCACAGAAATCCACTCTTGTTGAATAAGACAAGTGGATTATGACAAATGTATTGTCCTCCCGTTTCCGCTTTAACAATGGCGGCGAATGTGATTGAAAATTTGTTCATAAGTTAAATAGCCCGAAATAATTGTTTATATTTGCAGAAAAATTCCCCATTGAAAATGTAATCAAGAACACTAGTTGAACAAATTTTCAAAAATTATTTGAAGAAAAACGAATTACTTTCGCGAAAGTTTGCAAAAAAAAATGCACGAACGAAATAAATTCCTTTGTTCTTAGTACTATTGGGGACGGCCATTTTGTGCGAAAATTTTGCAGTTTTCTTTAATCGATAATTTCCGGGAAAACACCAAGTTTTTAAATCAAATTTTACCTGAATAATATGCACAAGCCCTTAGTTAACACTTTTGACCACTTTTCATTGCAAAAAACCGAAAAATTCTAATCGAAAAATAAATTTATACGAGGAGACTTTTAATTGGAAAATACTGCAACAAGCTTAACGAGACGACTGACACTGAGCGCGATTTTACATGAGTTGGGATGGTGGGTGGTAGCGTGGTGGATATAACCACCACTTACCATTTCGTTGAACTTTAATCTCAGCTTGAAAATAATTGGGTGCGTGTGAATGACAAGACTTATATTCCTTTTTTACTCACTGCCATCACCATATATTTTTGAATTTTAATTTGAATAATTATTTTTGTTTCGGAAACGGAATCAGAGAGAATAAAATTTAATTCGTTAAGGTGGTTTGTGTCGAGGATGTAGATTATCTTTCTAAGTGGTTGAGATATGAAATAGTTTTCAAATAAAATGCTCTTACAGGCGAACTTAAGATGAAGTTTGTTGCAAAACACTTAATCACTATTTAATAGTCAAACGCTTTCTCAACAGGTTTAGCCGTATTCATACACGAAAACGGCGTAACATATACTTTCCGCCAGCAGTAGAAATGAACTTTAAAACTTGACAGCAATCAAATCAAGAATAAAGGAAAGTCCGAAACTCAGAATCTGTCGAAACCTCTTTCCACCCATTAATTACAAATAAACGACGAATTGCACCGTCTTCCACTTACAACAAGAACCTTCCATACTGAATATTTTCCTTCCTTCAAAAGCCAAAGTTTACATGTTAAAACCTCTTCAAAAACACATATTTTGTTTTTGACAAGCAAACAAAAGAGAGGAAACACTTTAAAAAAAAATCCCCGACCAAAACCTAAAACGACACTTGTTGAATAAGACTAATGGATTATGGCTTATGTATTGTCCTCCCGTTTCCGCTTTTACAATCAATGGCGGCGAACATCAGTTAAAAAGTTTTTCATCAGTTAAAAAGCTCGAAAAAATTAGTAATATTTTTGCCGAAAAATTCCGCATCTGCCCTTAAACTTTTTTCGAAAATAATCAAAAACATAAAATGAGCAAAAATTCAAAATTTTTTTGTTGAAGACCGAATTACTTTCGCGAAACTTTCCAAAAAAAATATCACGAAAAAATAAAATTCCCTTGCTTTCTTCCAACATGGGGCGGCCATTTTGTGCGATAATTTTGCAGTGATCTTTAATCGATAATTTCCGAGAAAATACCAAGTTTTTAAATCAAATTTTACTTGAATAATATACACAAGCCCTTTGTTAACACTTTTCACCACTTTTTATTGCAAGAAACCAAAAAATTCTAGTCGAAAAATAAATTTATACGAGGAGCCTTTCAATTGGAAAATACTGCAGAAAACTCAACGAAAAGACTGACTGAGCGCGATTTTAAATGAAGTTGGAATTGTGGGTGTAGGTGTGGTGGACACAGAAGCACAAGTGCTATCAATCTTCGTTGAACTTTAATCTTAGTTTGAAAATGTTTGGGCGTGTGTGAATGACAAGACAGACACCCTTTTTCACTTTACTTACTGTCATCAACATTATATATTTGAATTTTATTTTGAATATAATTATTTTTGTTTCGGAAACGGAATTAGAGAAAATAAAATATATTTCGTTAAGGTGGTTTGTGTCGAAGATGTAGATAGTATTCTAACAAGTGGTTGAGAAATTGAATTTTTTCAAATCAAATTTTCTTACTAGTCGACCTTAAGATGAGATTTAATACAAAACACTAGATTCGGTTTTGGTTTTGTTCCTGAAAACAGATAACTTTCGGGGTTATACATAATGCCATGGAATATACTAAATACCTATGAAAAAATTGTTCTAGGGAATGTCATTAGTATTACCCGGTCGAAATAGAAAATCATGACGTTTTGACCAAAACATTACCTTAAGTGATACAACCGAAACCAGCGCAGTTATTAAAGACTTTGACTTAAACAACCGACGAGCGACTACTAGAAGGATGTAAGCGCAAGCAGTAATCTTAAAAGAAACTGGGTTCTACATAAAGTGGTAGACTTACAGGCAAATACGCCGAACTCCAACTGGGAGGATAGAGCGATCACAGCTCATTCTGAAAACTAAACTATTCAGTATTCTGCAAACTGTAGATGAAGCGACTAAAGCCTACAGCCCTATGATTTCGTGCATCCGTCACGTCGAAAAACACAACTGACAACTCAGTTAAATAAAAATAAACATGGCCGTGAAATGGAAAAAGTTCGTGATGTACGAAGGGTCCCATAACGTGTGTACATCACTGAGCCGTCAGTTGTAGACTTCAACGTGAAGTGCGCAACGGATTCATTGGCCTACTAGCGGCTGATGTGTGGCCTTATTGTCAAGAATGAACTCGAAATAAACATTGCAACATTGCACTCGCGGCAACTTTGTTCAACAAATGCACAAAAAAAAAATCTGTTCTTACAGGAACTGGGAGAAACCTAGCTACAGGCATTGGCTTTCTTGTCTTCCTCTTTATATAAGAAACCAAAAACAGGCCTTAAATCCTAAAAATTGTATTTGTTAAAAAAAAAAAAAAAAAAAAAACGGAAGGCACACGGCAACATGAACCAACAAGTATCTAGGCAACAACTTTCTTTAAGGAACAGATGGTACAATTAGAAAAACTAATAAAACCTACGAAGTGCATTAAGAATGCAAGTAATCACCGCAAAATACCAACATAATAGTATAACATAAGGCGAATAACTGAGCTTAACAATTACAGAACTTAATGACGAATCAAGAAAGTAATGAAGTGACCCGAAGTCTTCCGCCTTAAAATTAGTTAAGAATTCCTGCCAAAATTAATTATGTCTTGATTAGAGAACAAAAGAAAAAGTGGGAACTTTAAAATAAATAATAGGTAATAGCTTTTTTAACAAAAAAAAGTCCAATTGCTCAATAAAACAAGTGAATGGCAAGTATATCGCCGTCCAGTTTGCGTGCTAACAACGGCAACAAGCATAATTGAACATTATTTCACGAAGTTAATGAACCGAAACAGAAATAAATATATCCGAATAAATTTACAAAAAAAAAATTTTTAAGACAATTGTCTTCGAAATTCTAATTAAGTGCATTTAACGAAAAAAAAAATTTTACAAATTGTTCGATGAAAAACGAATTATTTTTCGCGAACTTTGCAATAACTTCCAAATTTCTTTGTTCTAATTTCTATTAAGATCTGCCATTTTGTCTAAACATTTTGCCGGTGATCTTTAAATTATAGTTTTCTGAAAAATACCTAGTTTTTCACCAAATTTTACCTGAATTGTATGCACAAGCCCTTCACTAACACTTTTAAGTTTTAACTACTTTTTGTTGCAAAAAACAGAAATTCTTCCAACATAAATGCCAAACACCCGATGAGTTGTAAAGTTTCCTAAACAGAAAAGTCGATAAGCACCAAGTAAAGAACCAATTTAATTGAAAAACTTTGGAAAACTACTCTGCACTTTCTCCTAAACAAATAAATACCAACGGCTCAGAAACGAAAAATCCACTTGTTGATAACGTCAACATTATGGCAAAAATACTATTTTCCTCTCACTTGCCCACTAAAAATGGTGGCGAATATCATTGAAAAACTTTTCACGAAGCTTAATGACAAAAAAAAAATTAATATTCTCCAATAATTTACCAATCCGTCATCGATTTTCTATCAAAATTCTAATCAAGCTCATCTAACGTACAAATTGTTGGACAAAAAACCAAATTCCTTTCGCAAAAGTTTGCAAAAAGTTTCGCGGTTAAAAAAAATTCCTTTGTTCTTATTCCTATTGAGGGCGGCCATTTTGTGTGAAAAATTTGCTGTGATCTTATATTGATATTCTCCAAGAAAATACCTAGTATTTCAACAAAATTTTACCTGAATTATGTACACAAACTCTTGTTTAACACTTTTAACTACTTTTTATGACAAAAAACTAAAAAATTCAATTAAAAAATATTTATTTTTTTTATGAGGAGCCTTTTAATTGGAAAACACTGCAGCAAAGTTAACGAGACGACTGAAAGCGATTAAGCATGAAGTTGTGGGTGATGGTGGGTGGATTGGGTGATATGGTGGATATAAAATCGCAAATGCTACCAGTTCGACGTGAACTTTGATCTCGGCTTACATCAAGTTTTGACGCATACGGTTGATATGCCACTATCCTTTTTGGCTTGACTCACTGGCATCACATGAAATATTTTTGAACTTCATGTTTGAATAAATATTTTGTTTCGGAAACGGAATCATTGAAAATAATATTTATTTCGTTCAGATGGTTTGTGTCTGAGATGGGAATTGTGTTCTTAATGTGGTTGAGAAACTTAATAAAAGTGAAAAATTTCTTACCGTTCGATCTTGAGATGAAGATTATTAAAAAACACGGGATTCGCTCCTCGATTTATTCCTTAAATATAAAAAACGCAACAATTAGGATTTATAACTATGAACTAAGCAATCATATGTTCAGCTGCTTCCTCGAATGGCTCTGTTGGTAATCTAGCGGGATTCTAATGGAAGAAAACATGAATTTTCTCAAAGCTTGGCGTCATAGTGGACAACTTACAATCTTTTGCGCTCTTTTCTCCAGAATTCCATAGGCAATGTGATTTATGATGATTCCCGTGGGCAGCGCTACACCTTGCACTCGATAAATGCTTCCACTTTTGCCCTCCTTGGCCACTTCGTGCACAGCGGGAATAGAGCATTTGCCCAAGAATCGTGTCGACGCTATCATTGGCCCGCGCGAGATGTCGATATGTGTACCCACCCGATACAGGGTAACCCGGCCTTGATTCTGAGACAGAATACTGGGTAATTGCTCTTTTTTGTAGCGGTTATCGGCAAACATCTGCATTGCTAGGTCTCCGTTCACGTCGAGTCGCTCGATTTTAAGGTCTTTGGCTGCCAGTTTAACCATTTCTGCCGATATGGCTTGCAGTTCACGTTTTGATGGTGACCACCCTTGTGTTGAGAGGTAGATGTCATGAATAAAACTGCCAGATTTGACTAGAATACAAAGCGTTAATAAGGAACAAAAAAAGTAATCAAAATTTTACTATTTGGCCCGGGAAAACTATGCAGTTGTAAGCCGGCTTGCTCCCTGAAGCTTTCCTGGAGCGCTGCGCCCAGCATAAACGAACAAGATCTCCAAAATGCCCTGAGAAGCACAAATTTCAATATCAAAAATTCAATAAAAAAAAAATTTCCCACTTATTGACCAAATGTGGATCGGTGACAGTAAAATTCAACAACTGCAGCGTGCATGATTCTTGCAGGGGTCTGTACATGTCCCATGGAATGTTGCCATCGATCAATGCCAACACGGAACGTTTACAATGACCCTCGGTCAAATGCTGGGCACAATTATAAGGAGTGGAGATGCCGCGGTTCATCATCAAAGTCACATCTTCGGGCAGACCCAAATAGCGCACTTCAATTTTTTCAATGCGACCGATGGCTTCCTGCTGGCGCCTGGACTCCTCGTCGAATAGTTGGTTTCGTTCGGCTATCGACTTTGTTGTGGACATAGATCCTGGGGGGAATGTCATTATGTACAGGTTATGAGATCATATACGTGAGAAAAACTTACGAAATGAGGCGAATCTTGAAAGAACTTGCAGCGGCTTCCATTGATGGTGGAAGAATTTTGTAGCTAGCGTCATTTTTAATGGAATCGGTGTTGAATTTGTACACTTTTAAAAACTTATTCAATATTATTATCAGCAGTTAACTGCAGCCGAAAGTTTTCTGTTCTGCAACTGGTCGTTTTGACAGTTCGCCTCATGTATTTTGGTGGTTGGGTATTGCCAGGTAGGGAATTAGCGGTGGTGAGATTTTAGTCTTGAAGTTTAAGAGCAAGTGGTACCTGTTTAAATAATGTAGTTCTTCTTTTCATGAAAACATCAAAATTCACGATTTTGGAAAAATATTCTTAATTTTCATAAAAATAGCTTAATTTTCCACACAAACAAAACAAAACTGTTTTGTTAGCTTAACAAAGAGCTTAATACCATGTTTCTACCGGGCTCTTATCCGCGATTAATATAAATCTTCATTAAATCCTCTACAAACAACGCGATAGCCCATACAAATTTATATCCTCTCGGCAAGCGATTTAAAATAAATTCCCTCATAAATCTCATTCACCCTTTGCTCAAACCCCTTTCAACCCTTTTCGAACACCTTTTGAACAGTTTAAGTATCGAAAAAGGACACTGAAGCTGTCCACGTATGCCAGATCTGTAAGAAGTGCGCTTTCTTTTGGGATGTTTACAACAGAAATCTTTTTTCGCTGCTGCAAACCTAACGAATTTAAATGTTCTCGGCGAACGATTAAAAATAAATCTCCACATAAATCTAGTTCGAAAAGAGTTGAAACAAAATACTTTCAATTCTTTTCGAACACCTTTTTAACAGTTTAAGAATAAAAAAAGGACGCCGAAACTGCCGAGTATGACAGATCTGCCAGAATTACGATTTCCATTGGGATGTTTACAACGGAAATCTTTTTTTGCTCCTGAAAACCATACGAATAAAAATCCTCTCGGCGAGCGATTAAAATTAAATCCCCTCATAAATCTCATCCACCCTTTTCAAAAACCACTTTCAACCCTTTTCAAACACCTTTTTAGCAATTTAAAAATCGGAAAAGGACACAGAAATTGTCCACGTATGACAGATCTGTCAGCACTACTTTTTCCATTAGGATGTTTACAACGGATTTTTTTTTTTTTGCTCCTGAGAATCGTACAAATTTAAATCCTCTCGGCAAGCTTTTAATACTATGTCTCCAAAGGATATTAATAGAGGATTAATAATAAGTCCCAAAGTAGCTCCAGCGGACAAATATAGGATTAATTTTACATGAACACTCTGCTTCTGAAATTTTTTGACTTCTCAAAGAGTGTTGCGATGTCATTTCCCAAGAGGAAAAATCGATTTTAGCATTTTATATTAAATCACAATAGAAAACGTCCTTGCGGCAGATTTGTCGTGCAGGGACAGTTTCAGTTTCCTTTTCTGATTCTCAAACTATTACAAAGGTGTAGAAACAAGATTTGTGAATAGGTTGAATGGGATTTGAGAGGATTTATTTATTTTTAATCGCTTGCCGAAAGGATTGAAATTTGTATGGTAAATCGCGTGAATTGAAGAGGATTTTAATCGTGGATAAGTGCCCGGTGGAGACATGGTATAAAAATAAATTCCCTCATAAATTTCATAGACATACTCATAATATGGACTGCTTGTTGGTGTCTGCGCTTATACACAACTTGCAACAAAAATGGTCCCGCTTGTGCAGCTGTTTGGTACTGGTGGTGTGTTGCAGAAGCAGCATTCCCCATTGACAGTGTTTCTAAATTTGGCCATAAATACCAAATAGCCGAGTTTCTTCGTGCATGCATGGGACCATCATTGGACCCATTGACATAATATTATGGTCTGCTAGCATGGTGTCTTGCTCATGGTCCCATAATGGTCTGTTTGTTACCCGTTGCCAAATTTGGAAACACTGACAATGTGTAATTTAAATGGCGAATGCTGTTTCTGCAACACACCACAAGTACCAAACAGCAGCATAAGCGGGACCATTTTTGTAGCCAGTTGTGTATGAGCGGGGACAATAACTAGCAGTCCATATATAGGTATTATGTCACTGATTGGACCATGAGCGGAGACATCAACTAAAAGTCCATATATATTATGTCTATAATAAATGCCATTCATATTTCACAAGCTGAAATTGACGAATTTACCCATACTGACATTTGTTTATAAATGTGAGGCTTGGGACACAGGGTGACAGAAAAACGCGCGGTAAAAAACATAGCGATTTTCTGCAGCAAGCATTCTCAACACAACACACGAACAATAATTTTCCGTGCGGTTCCTGTCAGTTTTGATAAGAAAAAAGAGTTTGCAGGGTCTTTATAGTAAGCTCAGCACACAACGATTCGTTTGTTGTGCAATTCTAGTGACTTGTGGCCACGAAAACAATCATTTTTATCGTTATATAACGGGTGATTTTTTAAGAGGTTGAGAACTTTTTTAAAAAAAAAAAACAAAAAATTCGAAAAAATTAATGAAATATTTATTTGAATCGATAGTTTGAACCACAAATTACTTAATAACTAGATATTCAACTAAAGCGTCCCCTTCCCCCCAAAACCCATTTGTTTATTTGTTGTTGTTGTTTTGAATTTCGTGTCGGTGAATACGTGGGAGAAAAGTAAACAAAAATTTGAGAGCCCGCCAAAATAGCGAGGTGAATTTCACACTGACATTTGAAAAATTTAAATATCTTAAATAAAAAAAGTCATGGATGAAAAAATTGTAAGATTTTATTGTGTTGATGTCTTATTAATCATTAATAACCACTTATTTTCTTTGTCACAGCGATTTTCATAAAAGATCCTTCGGACGTATCAAAGTCAGCTCAAAACAGCACATGAAGACTTCAAGATTAAGCAGGATGCTCCTGCTAGGATTAAAAAAAATACCTATGTAGGCACAAAAATAAAAGCAGAAGACTTCCAGATTCTGTGTACAATTTATTTCTAAAATCCCTTTTTTGCAGAGCTGTCGGCATACAAATAACCAGATGTAAAAATCTGTGTGCCAGGACTTGTGTATTCCTACGTACCGGGCACAAAAAGTGGTACACCCGCAGCTGGAAAAATTTTTGAGTTCGTACCAGACTGTCGCTTGTGTATAAAAGATTTTTTGTCGTATTCGACGGATCTTATCGCGCTCGGGGGACTTTTGTGCATTATTTTCCGGAAGCACGTCTTCCTGAAATTGAAATTTACGTTTTAATTTAGCAAATGAGTAGCACTAATGTTAAATTACCCCGGCTGTAGAAATGACAATCTATCAATCTGATGAACCGTATGCAGCCAGCCAATACGTGGCAATTAACTGTAATGCAACTCCTGAAAGATGTTCAATTTGCCCGAGACGATTCCCGTCGCACAGAATCCACTTTATTCGTTTACTAAAATATAGAAGAATTTAACTTTTACTTTATT